>OX637353.1:9711950-10240226 GCA_951799405.1 Agapetus fuscipes | reverse complement strand
TGCATTTGGGCGGATGTGCGTCGATGGATCTCATTCGGCTCAGCTGTCATTCAGTCGTGTGTATTTTTGTATGGCGGATTTGTTTACATTTGACGAGTATATCTATTTTCATCAATTTCAACTATTATTTGCACTTTAAAGTTAGTTGTGCCGTGTATAAAGTATAATTGAATTGGTGTAATCATCAAAGATGACTGAAAAGGGCTTTGAAAAGGCTCAATCTGACAATTTACCGGAGGTCGATGCTATGATGATGTATGTGTATTTCTCCAAGAACATGGACTTCATAAGTTCAGAATTACGTGGAGTAAAAGCTTCAAGGTAAGAAAAATAGTTCTGTTTATGTGTCAAAGTTCATTTAGATTCATAAATTCTCCAGATATTATACGTTTTCATGCAAACATCTTTCCTTTACAAATTCTGTAACCTTACTTATTCAAATTGCAATACTGCCATGTCATAGCTTCTAAATCTTAATATAAAGGCTAAATTAATTGTTTATAAAGCTTACTTCCTTTATTACATCATTAAAAGTTGTTTTTAATCACATAACCTTACTTTACACCAGTCAAGGGTTGTGCACTTGCAATATAACCTAACCCTTATTCCGTTTGTTTGTTTTTAGATCTTCGAGAGAAAGTTACGGAGACAATGCCATTGGCTATGTGCAAGTGAAACGCGATGGAGCCATTTGCACTGTTAAGGCCCGTATAACACCAGAACACAAAGTCCGTACAAAAGCATACGCGGTAACCTTGATCACCGATGAGGAACAAGGCACTGTTGAATCATGTGTCTGTGAAGATTGTCCAGCATCTCAAGGTCAGTAATGAATATTAGATTCACGAGGTGTCATGATTCCTTTGTAAAAGCAATAAAATGTAAGAGATCTAATTAGCAGGCTCGGCTCACCAAATAATTGCTATCTGTAATCTAAGATGCAAAGATATGTTAACATTTAAGATTCATGCCCACAAACGGACACGTGTAAGTTCGCGCTTACGAATTCTGCATGTGTACCTACTTACAAATTAAAATCCAATCTTCAAACGAACATACATCCTGCTACTGGTGCCGACCTTCCCTGAAACGGGCGACATTGGCAAAGTGAAACATATTTTATAGTGTGGGCGGTCAGACTCATATCAATCCATTGGCCAACATTATGGCCTTGCTGACTGCAAATATTTTTTCTTTTTAATTTCATTATTTTTCTAAAGAAAACAATATTTTGTGAAAAAATATTCCAATTTTTACTTAAAATTTATGTCAACAAAATAAGTGAATATTTTTTGTTAATTCATCAATATATAAAGTATTAAAGCAGAGGTCTACATTATTTGCATCTGTATTAATCAAAATGAAACATTTTTTTATTTTTACTCTCTTACAGGAGGTTGCAAGCATGCAGTAGCCTTTCTGTCATGGGTGCATCGTCGCAGCGAAGAGCCAGCAAAGACAGAAGTGAAATGTTACTGGAAGCGGTCAAAGATGGCAGAGATAGGCTCAGCTGTGAAATTCATAAAATGTAGGGATTTAGGAGAACTTAAAACTTTCACAGCTGGGCCTTCGAGTAACGGAAAGTTTTTGGCATCCGTCGTTAAAGCAACGAAGGAAGCTGACGTCAAGGATGTCCTCCTTATGAAGTATTTTAAGGAGGGCAATCCTATAGAATCCCTTAGCATCCATAGATTAATGGAGGAATTTATAGACGATGGAATAGGCACGACCCCTCAGCAATTTCAAACATACTGTGAAAATAGAATGAGTGTTGAGGCGTGCAACGAGGCAGCCAAGGAAACTCTGGAGCAGGCTGATTGCACTCTTTGGTACGAGTTGAGGTATGGGAGAATCACAGCATCCAAGATCCATGAAGCGTCACGCTGTCACACTCCTGATGGCTCTCTTGTGGAGCAGCTGTTGGGAGGAAAAATTTTTGAGACGGCAGCTGTGACACGTGGCCGAAAACTGGAAGAGTTGGTTTTCAAAAAAATCAAAAAGCAATTTCCCGATCTGAAAAAATGTGGATTATTGCTATCCAAGCATTATCCATTTTTTGGAGCTTCTCCTGATGGAGTATCTCAAGAATATGTACTTGAGATAAAATGTCCAAGCACCGAAAAATGGATGGAGAAATATTTTGTCAAAGACAAACCCACTCCAAAGTTCTTTGCACAAATCCAAATGCAAATGCATTTTACAAAAAAGAAAAGAGGAATATTCTGTGTTGCCAAACCGGATTTTGAAAAGAGTTGTGAGACCGTTGAATGCACTGTGGAGTATGATGAAAATTATTGTTTAGATTTAATGGAAAAAGCATGTGAATTTTGGACTAAAACATTATTTTTTAGATTATTTCAATAAATGTTTTATTTTATATGAATTAATTTTTATCTGTAATGTTGATCTGCTATTCTTGTTCTTATTCTCTCAACATTCTGAATAATTATATACTTGAGAATGTTATTTATTGTTTGTATCCCTTGACTTATAGGTTGGTATGACGCTGAACACCCTTGCTGTAAAAAATGGTTCACTTTGCCAATAAAAGGACGGCAAAAGTTGCTGGGATTTTGTTCATTTGAGTATTCATTTATATGGTTTTTGAATTGTAAGTACACATGCAGCATTTGTAAGCGAGAACTTACACTTGTCTGTTTGTGGGTGTGTATTTAATAGGAACTTTAAATGTTTATGTATATTTTCAACCTAGACTACATTAATATTTTTTAGTGTTGATCTGTTAACACAGTGAAAGTCCATTTTTATAAATATTTAAAAATATAAATGGTAAAACATTGTTTTAATTCACTTTATTATTTTTTTTTGTTCATTCTGCTCTTGAAGGTGCCTCATTAGGCGAAAATATTCGAGCAACAAAAAAAATTAAAACAATGTTTTACCATTTATATTTTTAAATATTTATAGACTACATTAGACTTTATGTATTACACTGTGGGTACTTTGAAAAGTATAGCTATAAGGTGTTTTAATGCATATTTACCAAAGTCTAACAATTTTAAAGTATAGTTATTTATGTATTTTATAACTGCTGTTTCTTAACTACTTTTTTATATTTGATATATGTGATCACTACTTTGTTAACAAAAGGTTCACTTGCCAATATTACCTCTGTTCCAGGGAAGAGCGTCAAGTTTAAGGGCTTGTGCATTCAGTTTAGATTTGGGTCTTTATTTTGTTAATGAACATGCAGCATATTATGTAAACGTTAACTAACACAATATGCCTGCTTATAGAAATGTATTTAATATGAATCATAAAGTCATGTGTATCTTTACCATTTAGATTATAATGTAAAAATGCACTACTTAACAATACCTGGTATTGGAGTTTTTCATATGTTCTTATTAAATGTATCATCTTTCTGTTGGTTTTTCTAATAAAAATAAAGAAGTTGTTGATTGAAGTGTATTTTATTAATAAAAAAGGCTTTCCATTATTAATACAAACATTAATACTCATTATGTACATGTTGCAACAGATGTAAAGTGAGATTCAGAAAAATTGACCAGAATAGTATTAGATTAGATTAGATAGTAAATGTAACTTAGTAAGCAACATGTGAAATGAAGAATTGAATAGTAAAAATTAGATAAAAGCTATCAAGATAAATTAAAACACATTGAGATTTAAAAAGAATATCAGTCATACAAGTGAAATGAAGAGTTGAATGGCAAAAAATAGATAAAAGCCACCAAGTTAAATAAAAACACATGAGATTTAAAAAATAATCTCAGACATACAAGTGAAATGTAGAGTTGAATAGTAAAAATTTGATAGAAGAAATAAAGGTAAATAAAAACACATGAGATTTGAAAATAATATCAGTCATACAAGTGAAATGAAGTGTAGAATGGTAAAAAATTAGGTAAAAGCTATCAAGGTAAATAAAAACACATGAGATTTAAAAAGAATATCAGTCATACAAGTGAAATGAAGAGTTGAATGGTAAAAAATAGATTAAAGCCACCAAGTTAAATAAAAACACATGAGATTTAAAAAATAATCTCAGTCATACAAGTGAAATGAAGAGTTGATAGTAAAAATTTGATAAAAGCCACCAAGTTAAATAAAAACACATGAGATTTCAAAAATAATCTCAGTCACACAAGTGAAATGAAGAGTTGAATAGTAAAAATTTGATAAAAGCTATCAAGGTAAATAAAAACACATTGAGATTTAAAAAGAATATCAGTCATACAAGTGAAATGAAGAGTTGAATGGTGTAAAATAGATAAAAGCGACCAAGGTAAATAAAAACACTTGAGATTTAAAAAGTAATATCAGTCATAAGCTCACAAGCATAAAGGTTAAATATAAGTACTGAAAATAAAAATTGAATTTTAAAAGTAATGTCTAAGGGTGGCTAACCCTTCTAAACTTTGATCAATGATTTTTGCAAGTTGATCAGACCACAAGCAATCACAATAATTTCATCCAAGCGATTCACGAGGTTGTGGTCGATAGTTGAATGCATAGTGAGCATATGAAATTCTCTCACTCTGCTTATCACACGTTCTACGTGAATACGTAAAGCGGCAATTCGCTTTGCTTCCTTAACTTCGTTTTGGCTAAGGGTACTTTTCTGCAGCACGCTTGGAGGGCGAACAAGGTGAGCACCCTTTTCCTCTAAAATATGGGAAATATTCTTAAACCCCCGATCTGCCATCACCCATGTTCCTGTGGCGATGTTGTCGAAATAGCCACAGTCCTGAGCAATAGTAGAGTCGGTTGCTCGGCCTCCATACCCACATGATAAGAAATTAATGAGACCATCTGGAGTGCAAGAAATTAGATATTTTACCGTATTACAGGCCTTGTATTCAGACCACGTTAATGATTGGTGCAGCGAGTTGCCTGGTTTCTCAATTTGAATTTCAAGACAATCAATAATGGAACGGACGTTCCTATATCGAGCTCGAAATGCAATGGGCAATTCCAACCTTACGAGTTTTGCAGATGGCCATATAATCAACTCTTTGAGTACCCCTGATAAAATGGGAATCGTTTTCTTAAAAATGCGACATATAGAGGAATCTGACATTCCAAAATGTGCACCTATTACTTTATATGAAAAATTCAACCTAATTTTCTTTAGGCAAATCATTATATCTATAATAGGTGCACAAACTGTATCTTGCAGAATAGCCAATACATGGTACATTTCTTTTGGAATGCCTAAATACAGTTGAGGTTGGCGTTGCACAAGCAAAATATAACCTCTTTTCATCTCAACGTTAAGCGCGTCCATTTCCATATTGTTGTCTTCAAAATCCGAGCCACTACCATAGTCCACAAAAAGATCAGAATCACTATCTTCAGGGTCTGAACTGGAAGATGAATAGACAGCTTCCACATTCAATTTTTCCAGAGGAGATTCCACAGGTTTCCCCTTGATCGGTGAGCAGCTACTGTGAGTGGTCGGGGGTCTCACATTCAAGGTGTTGGTTGCTTTGCTCCTGTAGGTGGGTACCATATTCACCTGCACTGCTTTATCCAATGGAGCAGAAGTCAGATGCGTTGACTGCTCCACAGCATCCACATCAACGGATGCGGAAGCATCCACATCAACGGATGCGGAAGCATCCACATCAACTGATGTGGATGCTTCAGAGTTTGTAGCGTTCAGACTTGCTTCTCTTAAAAGTTCCATCACTAGCATTTTTCTTTTTCTAATCTCGCCGGTTTTCCTATCCACAGTCTTTTTAGCTTTTTGGCACTCAAATTTGTGCGGCAAAACTCCTTTCTTCAGGCGCATATTGCTTCCCATCAATCTGCCCATCATAAAGTTCTCCAAGTCGTCCTGGAGCTGTAAAAATATAAATAACATAATATGAGAGCATGTAGTTCACACAACTACTACAACAAAAAGTAAAAAGGTAGGTTAGGCACGTTAGTACATGACAATATATTATTATTAAGTATGCACACAAACTTCTAGGATAAAAAAGTTGTGATGTCACACAGCCGGGTTGTCATGGCAAAGGCAAGCTTATATTTTATTATAGGTTGCTAAGGGGTCTAGTCCCATAGACCTGTGACCTTTGGCCGATGAGAAAATATTATATTTACATTCCAGTCCATTGCTGCCTTCCTAAAGAAACAAGTACAAAAACTTTGCTATGTTAACACTTGTTTCTTATAAATTACGGAATCAAACAATATTTGAGGATGTTTTTGATCATTACTGACAAAAAAAACTATGAGTTTCTAATCAATTTGTCAAAAACAAATCGATTTAAATTTTGACACGTTTGACAGCGTTTTCACATGCCATTTCTTGAGCCACGTGATTTATTTACGAAGGCATGTAGAAATAACATATTTTATAAATAGGTATGCAATTAAATAACAACAAAATACTATAACTTACATTAAAATGGTCTTCGCAAATGAAGCGGGTAGATTTGGAAGACAGAAGTTTGTCTCGCTTCATCACAAGACACCATTTTTTGTGGATAGCTGGATCGCGGGGCATCCGCAAAAACTTTTTATCCGGTGTTGCACGTGACGTATTTGTACACATCGGAACTACACAATATTTATGATACTTCGAAGACATTTTTCAAGGTTTGTTGTGAGTTTATATTAAGTTTGTCGGATCTCGGAAGCTTGATAATAGCACGTATTTTTACACTGACAGCCGGCTTTCTAATACTACAAACACACGTCACTCACGCCACTTGGATCCAATGACGTCACACGAGCTCCAGCCAATAGCGTCGCGTTTGAATTGGACTCGATTTGTCGGCATTTTATTTTACAAAATTAAAAATGAAAAGCCCAATTTTACCACTTAAAAAAATATAGTTGAGATCCTTGACTTATAATCTACACAAAAATATCGTTTTCAACCATATTGCTCACCATTGCAATTACCCTATTCCAGACTGAAGCTGTGTACAGATTTATGAATGACTTATGTATTGTGTTTTGAAAACACTGTCGCGTCAGGTTCAAATATCATAATAAATAACTTATTGCTTGTTTGCGATTTTAAATTTTACCGCCGCACAGCGCTCGCGTTTTTGTGTTCTTTCCGATTTGCTCGCTGTCAAAGGTGAGCATGTTACTTATTTTAATCCTTCATCATCTGCATTATTTCTTATCATTTGTGTGAATTTTGTGCTACATCGTATTTTCCGAAGATGAAAATTTCGTGAAACCTAAATTTGTTTCGGATTACTTGAAGTTGAAGACAATTTTTCCGATGAAACTTACGACCTGTCAACCTGTCACCGGCCCATAGAAAACCTCAAAATATAAATTTTAACCAAATAATAATTTTGTATTTTAGGAACCATGGCTAAACCTAAAGGCGAAAAGAAGGGCAAATCTGCCATCAATGAAGTTGTAACCAGAGAATACACAGTTAATCTTCACAAAAGGCTCCATGGAGTCGGGTTGAAGAAAAGGGCACCCAGAGCCATCAAGGAAATCAGAAAGTTCGCAGAGAAACAAATGGGAACCCCTGATGTCCGCGTAGACACCAGGCTTAACAAATTCCTGTGGTCCAAGGGAATCAGGTCAGTGTCATGTTTACGTTTACCTCTATTGAAGTTAACCTCAAATAATAGGTACAATTAAATCTCATTTTTGTGCACAATTCTTAAAAAGCAGTTGATTATTGTCTTGAGAATTAGCCTTGTTTTAAATACCCAAATTATTGTCAATAATACTGACGTTTATTATTGTCCGATTTCTTGTTCTTTCTCTGTTTGGCAGCTGTCATTTTTGACCTGTTTTTTGAGAAGACTTGAGGTGGCAGAATAAACAATAGAGACAACTCTTTATTTTCTCTTGTATTTTTGATAAATGATTTTCTAAAAGGGTATAGTGGAAATTTATTTCCTTCAAACTAAAAATAATTCCATGAGTTTTACCACAGTATTTTTTACTTTATAGCAGTCCGAAGGACTGTTATAAAGTATTGTATTCAAGGTTTCAACGGAAATGAGTTGTCCTGCACCAGGACGTGCAAAAAAACCTAATTTGTCGAACCTGTCCGTCCGTCCGTCCGTCCGTCCGTCCGTATGGATGTATGTATGTATGTCCCAGCCGGAACTACTGATCGCAGAGACACCAATTTTTGGATTTAGAGAATTGACCCCCACAGATTTTGATGGGCCGACTGGCATGGCTGCAACCTGAAAATTCAAGATGGCTGCGATACAAAAAAAATATAAAATTGCACTTTTCTCAAAAACGGCTCTAACGATTTTCTTTAAAATTTCAGTGTGGTCGTTGCTTAAATTGTCACTAAGAAAATAAGTTATGGCAACACTCTTGCCAATCTGCGTCTATGGGTTGCCATATGAAAGAAAAAAACGATTGGGATTTTCTTGGAAATGGCTGAGTTGACTAAAAAATAATGTTCTACAATATTACGCGCAATATAAATTTCTATAAATAACTTATCAACAATTTAAAAAAAAAATATTTAAAGTACCGTTTACACGATCTCAAATTTTTTATCGTAAATATTAAAAAGGCCCATAAAAACACAATTTTTTAAAGCTTATTTTAAGTTCACAAGAAAGAAAATTTTGTAAACTTATTTGCAAATTATTTTTTTGTTTACTATTTGGAGAATTCAAGATGGCTTCCGAAGAGCTGAAAATTTCAAATGCGATTTTCTTAAAAACGGCCCTTCCTATAACCCAGCCTTACAGCAACTGGGTTTTGCTTGAGAACTTAAACCAAATCTCAAATTAACATAAACCCTGCAACTCTTGCCGACCTTCCTTGAAACAGGGGGGGCATCGGCAAAGTGAATAATTTTTTACACTATGGGTGGTCAGCCTCATACCAACATTTAAGTCAAAGATCTTTCTTGTTTAATTGGCGCTTTTTACAGTGACGACCAAGCTCACAGAGGGCTCTTTAGGTGTGCTTCATACAAAAACAGCACTCACCAAATAAATCATCCTAATATTGTAGGCTCCTTGAAGTGTACTTAATACAAATCCACATTTTTGCAGTGAAGGTTCTTTTTGTTTAATGATTATTTTTATAAGACTTTTTAAAGTTTGTGTATTCACACAGTGAAAATTCATTTTTTTAAATAATTATAAAAAATTATAAAAAACACAGAGTTTTATTTTCACAAATTGAGTTTTTATTTCCACCTCAAGTACTTTCGACTTATTCACGTCATTATCAAGAGGATACTAAATTATTTTTACTAGATTATTTTTATGTGAACGATGTATTACTTTTCAGAAATGTCCCCTTCCGAGTGCGCGTGCGTCTCTCCCGCCGCAGGAACGACGATGAGGACTCCGCCAACAAGCTGTTCACCCTCGTCACCTACGTGGCCGTGCCCTCCCTCAAGGGACTGCAGACAGAGAACGTGGACGCTAGCCAGGAATAATCTGTACTTTATTTGATAATTAAAACCCTACAACACACATTACAACACTTTTATTTCTTAGGTTATTATTGCAGCCATTCTGAAACATCGAGGCATCACTCAAAATAAATAAAGAAAATTTTGTGCATACATTTTTAATAATTGTATGTTTGATGTTAAGGAATGTCGCAATACCTCCCCTTATTTAGATAATATTAAGCGACATCACATCACAGTCTCATCAAGATCATCTTCATCATTTCACTTTCACGCTGAAGAAGCCCATCGTAGACATGGGCGAAACGTCCGGAAGCTCCAGCTACCACATACCATGGCAACAGATCCTGGAAAACATCTCTCCAGCATAATATTAGCATTGTCCCTACTGACCCAGTTTGAATCATTATTATTTTTTATCAATGTCACTTGTACTATGGGGCGGAGAACCAGACTGTCCGGACATAGTGGAGGAGTGACCCATCAGAAGACACCCTCCTGGCCTGAAAGACCTCCACGAAGCCACGCCAGGAGCAGTGAAGTGGATGGAGGGCTTGGATCTTCGCCTCTGACGCGGCCCAACGGCCAAGTGATTTGCTGTGCTTGCCGGCCATACACAAAGTAAAGTAAGTACTTGTACTGGCTCCATTTTGTGCAATTTTGGATCTGAAGCATTTGAGTAAGTATTAGGAGGTAGGTATGTGCTTATAATGGGAGCCTTTATATAAATTCCAAGCTTTATTATTAGAACTAACAAGGTTATCAACCCCACTCCTTGATTATGCGAGTTACCTTTTTACTTTCTTGCTATAGCCGAAGGCTATAAAGAAAGTTATGATTTGGTGTGAAAAAAAAATTTCGAGGTTTTCACGGAAATGAGTTGTCCTGGTGCAGGACATGCCAAAAAACACTATCTTTCAAAAACGTCCGTCTGTATGTATGTATGTGTGTGTGTCACTTTCCAAAGTATAAGACCTAGAGATACCAAATTTTGGCTACATCAACTTTTTTGGACATGTATTAAGTATGAATAACATGGCATTACACCAACTTGAAAATTCAAGATGGCTGCCATACAAAAAAAACATAAAATTGCACTTTTCTCAAAAACAGCTCCAAGAATTTTTCTTAAATTTTCAGAGATGCCATTAATTAATTTTTGACTAAATAATATAGTTATGGCAACACTCTTACTAATCTGTGTCTATGGGCTGCCATATTAAAAAAACAAACGATTGTGATTTTCTCGAAAGTTAAGGGGTCAACAAAAATATAATGTTCTACAATATTATGGACAACATAAATTTCTACAAATTAACAAAAAAAAATTTTTGAAAAAATAAATATAAAGCACCGTTTACACGACCTGAAATTTTAAATCGAAAATATTACAAAAACCTATTAAAATGCAAGATATTTAAATTTGTTTTAAATTTGATAGAAAGAACAAGCTTATCACTTTAATTCGTAATCATTTTTTTTTTACTTTTTTGAAAATTCAAGATGGCTTCCGAAGAGCTGAAAATTTAAAATGCGATTTTCTCAAAAACGGCTCCGACGATTTTTCTTAAATTTTTTGTGAATCCATTTATATAATAGTGCTATCTAACTATTATAATCATTTCTTCATCATAATCTCGGTTTAGGGAGTTGCCATATAAAAGAAAAAAATAATGGAAAAATTCTCGGCAGTTAGAGGGTTAATAAAAAAATAATGTAGGACAAATGTAAAATAATAATAATAACCTATATATTGCCATCATTATTTTTTCCAAAAAGGGAATCAAAAGTATAGCCACCATACAAAGTGAAAAATTTCCATACAAAATGTATTAGCAATTTTCTTGGTAGTCAAAGGGTTAAAAATAGATAAAAGGCTGCGATTCTTAAAATTTTATAAATACCAATAATAATCAGTCGTTACTTTTTCAAAATATAACTAAAAAGTTTACCCACCATACAAAGTACTAGTTTGCATACAGAAGGGTTCAATCTATAATCTATAATCTAAGTTGCAAGGATATATTCATTTAAAGCTCTCAGATGTATGCCCACAAACCAACAAGTGTAGTTCAATGACCATCTATAATAATCTAGAATATAAGTTGCAATGAAATATAAACATTCAAAACTAATATGAAATGCATGCCCACAAACAGGTACGTGTAAGTTTGCGCTTACGAATGCTGAATTTGTACTTACAAATTAAAACCAAATCTCAAATGAACATAAAACCTGCAACTCTTGCCGACCTTCCTTGAAACAGGGGTGACATTAACAAAGTTAATTATTTTTTATACTTTGGGAGGACTGAGAAATGTGAGGAAATTGAGATAAGACTGACTGAAAAAAGAGTGGAGGTCGTGAAAGAATTTGATTATCTGGGAAGCAAGTTTGAGTCGAATGCGAAATTGACGAAATAATTGGAAAAGCGCGCTAGTAGAGGAAGAAGTGTAATGGAAACGATTGGAAGCATTACAAGGAATAGGAAACTTACGAAGAATATGAGATCGGCGGTCCACAATGGCATATTGGTTGGTGGAAGTGAGGCTTAATGAATGTGAGCTGAGTAAAGTACATATGTAAGTACGGTTGAAATGGCTTACCTGAGAGCAATGGCTGGAAAGACACTTAGTGATAGAGTACGTAATGCTTGAGTGATGAACGAGTGTGGTATAAAAGAGAATATGAGAATGAAAGTACAAAAAAGTACGATGAGATGGTTCAGACATCTTGAAAGAAAGGATGATGAACAACTAACGAAGAAAGTGTACAAAAGAAATGTCAGAGGAAAGCGCGGAAGGGGAAGGCTGAGAAAAGAATGGTTAGACCAAATAGGTGAGATTGCGAAAGAATGGATTCTGCAGAGTGAGAATAAGAGAAGAGTATGTATGAAAAAGGTGATGACAGCAAAAAGTGGAGGCGCATCTGCGGAGGTACCGGCCACCCCTAATGAAAAGGTGGCAGGATACAGTACAGTACTGTACAGAGGTCAGCTTTATACCAACCTATGAGTCGAGGATCTTTCTTGTGTAATTGGTACTTTTTCAAATAAATCAACAAAATATTTATATTCATTTAAGTATTTATATGCCTATATCCATATTGTGCGAGTATGCAGGTACACACCGCGGTGGAATAAAATTGATTTATTATTGATATATTATATTTTTATTGAAACGGCATAAGCTGCTGGATGATTCTAGCTTTACATACGTCATACAGTGGGTTAATTTTTGCAAGAAAGTCGAGTACAGATTCTGTGCAATGTATTTTGTTATCAAACAAGGTTTAGATTCAAATTTGAGACAAATAATATTTATTTGATAAAATAAGTTATAACATGCATTTGGTTCTAATAAATATACACAGGATTATATTTCTAAGAAATACAGGTTAACCTATTTATAAACAGCTCATACTTAATTACGTGCTACAAACTCGAGGATTTGTATTTCGTTCACTCCACCCAATGTAAGAATGTGAACATTATCGTTAACAGGTATATTGTGTATGTTTGTCAGTACAGATGATGTCGGGATGAAATGAGTGAATTTGTACTGGAATCCTGCAATCCCACAATGTTCATAAATCATCAATCTGGCCGGTGATGTAGGAATCAGCACCGACAATAAATGGTTTCCAAAAACAACTGATAGATTGATTTCCACACTTCCTGTCATTTCTATAGTCTGCTTTACTTCATACCTCAACAACTCCTTGTTGAATCTATAAAAAGAGATATTTATGTTTTGTTTTATATCAAGAAGTAGTATTATCTTTTTGTAATTTTTATATAGAAAAGAACTCACATATAGATGTTAATAAATCCTGTTTGAAAAGTTGCTAAGTAGTCCTGATTATTCCAAGTTTGTACTGATAAGCTAGAGCTTGTTGGGAGGGATTGGAAGATTGCTAGCGACCCTCTGCCTTCGTGAGACCATCGCATTATGTATGTTCCATCATCACAAGCAACCACCACGTATGTAACTTCTTTAATTTCAGCTGTAATGACCTGGATGTCCAACAATTATCAATTAAATATAATGTAATAAAAATATACTGAAAATTATGGTAAGTATAGAAGGAGCGCAATGTCAGCCTATTAAATAACACTATTGAAAATAGGTGCTGAATCATTAAATGTATAAGATATCTCGGCAAGAAGTTACGCTATATGTGTAGCTTAGTAGCGTGGCACAGTCATGTCAGTGCAATTCAAAGAAAAATACAAATGATTCAGTAAGGTTTGTGAACTTCATTGAGATCTATTTGCCATTATATGAACCAGCAAAAACATTATCTAGAAGGCCACTATTTTACTCATGTTATCAATAATTTTGACCTGTTATGAAGATACGCCTGTGTGACGAAGGGATTTTAAAGATCGAAAACCCACTACAGAATTAAATAAGGATTGGTTTGTCGGTAAATTACGCATTTTTAATCTCTATTTTAAATGAAAACTGTAATTTTACTTGCAGATTATGTACCATCAATTTAAATGTGTATGAATTACCTTAGTACACATTTTGATGTGTATAATTTGATGCACGGTGAGTCTGTCCAACTTATTTTCAGTATTTTTACAGTGAAGCTCTACTGGAAGAAATTTGTCATCATAAACTACGACAAGACAATTTCTCTCAGCTACCTGTATACCAACTATTGATTTAGTTTTTCTGGCGATGGATGTCTCTATAAGCCTCGTGCCTTGTTGAGTAAAAGTTAGCAGATGCCTTTCAAAGTGTTCATCATTATTTGTTGCTCTTTTTGTTTCAATAACAACTGTTGGTTCATCTTTCCAATCCACTGAATGTAGGCTTGTTATTGTATCATAAGATGAAAATATACTCATATCTGGAAGGAAGTAACAAAACAGCTCTTTACACCTAGTATTAAGATAGTGGGTAAATTGTCCTCGATTGGGTAAATAGAACAATGTATGGAAGATACAACAGCACCCCTAGTGAGTGATTTAGTTTTATATTTACACAATTGAGGGAAATATACTTTGGGTACTTCAGTCTTTAGGGAAATGTATGATTCAAATCAACCTTTATTTGGTAGGAAGTTCTGAAGAACAGGATCCCAATTATATAAATAGAAAAAAGACAATTCCATTGTTCTCATTGCCACCAATATGTTTGACGTTGGTCTTAAAATATATTGACTTGGTATGTTTCCTTCAATCACCTGGATCAGCTTCAAGTCTTGTATTTTCTTTGGAATAACTAGAAAAAATACATTTTTAATCAAGATTGTTCGCAATACTTCATATTCTTATTTTATTTTCAAGACATAATTACCTACCAGCTATGTGCGTTGAAATACTTTGCACCATTTGAATCAATTTATCTTGTAAACTGTTATGAATTTGTTTTTTTCTTATCTCCATTAGAGAATGAAGAATTTTTGAGACATTTTGTCCATTATATAAACCGCCAGTTATGTATATATTTTCTGCAATAATGTCTGCCGATGCTATTTTTGTACCTGTGATGACAATGGCTCCTTCACCATTTTGGAAAGCCTAGAATGTTTTTAAAATATTCATAAAATTATTCTTGATAAAGGTGATAATATATTTGCAAGACAACAGAAAGTATAACCCACCATATTTTCAAAAGCTGTATTAACATCAAAACCATTGATATTTTTCTTGGCTACAACTGATTTGAAAAAATGTAAATGATCCCGATTCAGAAATGTTTTTTTTCCATTTAATATTTGCGGATTCATTTTATTCAATATAGTGTCTTCAGATATAATTTTTCCATTGATATATCCGTAGTTCCTAAAAATTGTTTCTTGTGGTTAATATAGATATTTATTTTATGGATAAACTCATTTTGTACAATGGACTAAGCACATTTAAAATGGGGGAAACAATGCTACGCCACTTGGCCAGGCTAGAGATAGAACAGTCAGTGGATTGTAAATGTAAGTGGATTGTAAACACACTAAAGCGCTACGTCCTGCATTTAGGATAACTGTCACAAGTGTACATTTTACAGTGCTGTAAAATAAAATAAATCCCTGATTATTGGGAATTAAATAAGGGTGACCATCTTATAGCAGAGGGATATTTTAAATGCGCCGAGTCCATTATCTTACCTTAAATGGTGTATAGAGGAGGCTTTAAGTGTTTTATTCCCTTTAATTACGTTTTTGTCTGAGTTTGTTTTCTTTACAGCGTTCTTTGACCATTCTGATACGTTTACAGTTTGTAATGGACAGTTACACATTAACTGTAAAACATGAAGCTCATCAAACTCTTTCCCTTGAGAAATAATATTTGGACCATTGATCAGGAAGACGTCAAAGGCAAGACTTAAATTATTCATTTTACCGTATAAATTGAGTTCATCTGAAACATTTTTCAAAGTAAATAATAGTTAGAAAAAAAAACAACAAAAATAATACAATTAAGAAATTATTTTGTGTAGAATTTGGTTACCAGCTTCCACAGTCTCAAACACAAATGGATAGTTAATGGTTTGAATTTTAAATGATTGCAGTGTTTGTTCTTCGAAGAAGTTAAAATCTATTCCATTAAGTAATTTATCTATTCTTGTCTCTTTATAGACATTGACATCAATACTGTATAGCTCTGATAAGTTATAGAAACCAGTTGCTTCTTGATCTCTGCTCAAACTGAAGTATTTGGAAGAGAGTCTCGCCAAGTCAAAAGGTCCAGAAGACAAATTCTGAAATGTTAACATCTGTTAAGATAAACTGACAAAAATATTCACGTGATATGCTTTATACACTTACCGAAACTGAAATAGGATTGAGGAACTTAGCCTTTTTAAAATAGTTTGCTTCCTGCAATGTTGTCGGGACATCAGAAAACCATAGTTCTTTTGTTAGTTGATTTACATCCATTCCGTTGATTTTCTTTATTTCTGGCTCATTTGCAAAATTTAAAGAACCTGATAAATTATAAAAGAGCATTATCATCATTTTATGTAAAATACTTGAAGTGAAAAAATCCGCATAACAATTTGTTATTCACTATGGGTGACAACTTGTGGTGCTATCTAGCCATGGGATATACATCTTCATGCAAGGATCATTTTTCTTTTAGTACACATAATTAGAGAGTGCTCATTGGGTTTAAGTAACTTCAGGTTATCAGCTTCAACTAATAAACCTTATTTAAAAATATATGTATACTAGCAGACTGACCGTGCTGCGCACGGTTGTCTGCTAGGCCCTTTGGGCAGTGTAAGTCTGGCTTCGCAATAATTTTTCCTCACACCTCCTTTCATAGTAATTACTTAAATGCTTTAAGAAGTAATTTGAAAAAAAAATTGCGGTAAAAGGGTTATTTAGTTCTTTCATGTTCTGAGTATCTTGTATGAAGCATGAGGTATGAGGCTGACCTCCCATACCTAAAAAAATGTTCACTGAACGAATGTTTCTCTGTTCCTGAAAAGGTCGGCAAAATTGCAGGGCTTATGGTCAAGAGAGGCTGAAATTTTTATTTGTAATTACACATGCAGCGTTTGTAAGCGCAAACTCACTCATGTCTGCTTGGGGGCATGCATTCAATATGAATTATAAAATGTATGTATGCAACTTAGATTTATATTCTAAAATTAAAAACATCAAGTGCCACAATTATATGTTAGCGTGAAAGAACATTTGCCAGTTTGTGGGTGTGCATTGTATTTGAATCATCAAAACTCTTTTTGCAACTTAAGATTATAAATTAAGATAACCGTTGTTTAAGGATTTTTCAAACCCAAATTCCTTGACCTAAGGGTTAGTATGAGGCTTACCACCCATATCGCATAAATGGGTTCACTTAACTAATGTTCCCCCTGTTTCTGAATAGGTCGGCAAAAGTTGCATGGCTTATGGTTATGAGAGGCTGAAATTTTTATTTGTAATTACACATGCAGCATTTGTAAGCGCAAAGTCACTCATGTCTGCTTGGGGGCATGCATTGAATATCAATTATAAAATGTATGTATGCAACTTAGATTTATATTGTAAAATTAAAAACATCAAGTGCCACAATTAAATGTTAGCGTGAAATGACATTTGCCAGTTTGTGGGCGTGCATTCAATTTGAATCATCAAATAACTTTTTTTGCAACTTTAGATTATAAATTAAATTTAACATTGTTGAAGGATTTTTTAAACTCAAATCCTTGACGGATAGGTAAGTATGAGCTTGAATACCCATATCGCAAAAAATGGTTCACTTGACAAATGTTTCCCCTGTTTTTGAAAAGGTTGGCAAATGTTGCAGGGCTTATGTTCATTAGAGGCCTTAATTTTAATTTGTAAGTTAACATGCAGCATTTATAAGCGCGAACCCACTCATGTCTCCAGGGGGACATGCATTGAATATGAATTATAAAAGTTATTGTATCTGTGCAACTTAGATTATATATTCTAATATTTAAAAAAAATCAAGCGCCACAACTACTTATATGTTAGCGTGAAATGACATTTGCCAGTTTGTGGGCGTGCATTCAATTTGAATCATCAAATAACTTTTTTTGCAACTTTAGATTATAAATTAAATTTAACGTTGATGAAGGATTTTTCAAACTCAAATCCTTGACTTATAGGTAAGTATGAGCCTGAATACCCATATCGCAAAAAATGGTTCACTTGACAAATGTTTCCCCTGTTTTTGAAAAGGTTGGCAAAAGTTGCAGGGCTTATGTTCATTAGAGGCCTTAATTTTAAGTTGTAAGTTCACATGCAGCATTTATAAGTGCGAACCCACTCGTGTCTCGAATATGAATTATTAAAGTTGTTGTATCTGTGCAACTTAGATTATATATTCTAATATTAAAAAAAATCAAGCGCCACAACTATTATGTTAGCGTGAAATGACATTTGCCAGTTTGTGGGTTTGCATTCAATTTGAATCATCAAATAACTTTTTTTGCAACTTTAGATTATAAATTAAATTTAACGTTGTTGAAGGATTTTTCAAACTCAAATTCCTTGACTTATATATTAGTGTGAGCCTGTATATCCAAATCGCAAAAAAATGGTTCACTTGACAAATGTTTCCCCTGTTTTTGAAAAGGTTGGCAAAAGTTGCAGGGCTTATGTTCATTATAGGCCTTAATTTTAATTTGTAAGTTAACATGCAGCATTTATAAGCGCGAACCCACTCATGTCTCCAGGGGGACATGCATTGAATATGAATTATAAAAGTTATTGTATCTGTGCAACTTAGATTATATATTCTAATATTTAAAAAAGTCAAACGCCACAACCATTTGTTAGCGTGAAATGACATTTGCCAGTTTGTGGGCGTGCATTCAATTTTAATCATCAAATAACTTTTTTTGCAACTTTAGATTATAAATTAAATTTAACGTTGTTGAAGGATTTTTCAAACTCAAATCCTTGACGGATAGGTAAGTATGAGCTTGAATACCCATATCGAAAAAAATGGTTCACTTGACAAATGTTCCCCCTGTTTTTTAAAAGGTTGGCCAAAGTTGCAGGGCTTATGTTCATTAGAGGCCTTAATTTTAATTTGTAAGTTCACATGCAGCATTAATAAGCGCGTACCCACTCGTGTCTCCAGGGGGGCATGCATTGAATTTGAATTATAAAAGTTATTGTATCTGTGCAACTTAGATTATATATTCTAATATTTAAAAAAAATCAAGCGCCACAACTATATGTTAGCGTGAAATGACATTTGCCAGTTTGTGGGCGTGCATTTAATTTGAATCATCAAATAACTTTTTTTGCAACTTTAGATTATAAATTAAGATTACCGTTGTTGAAGGATTTTTCAAACTCAAATTCCTTGACTTAAGGGTTAGTATGAGGCTTACCACTCATATCGCATAAATGGGTTCACTTAACAAATGTGTCCCCTGTTTCTGAAAAGGTCAGCAAAAGTTGCAGGGCTTATGGTCATGAGAGGCTGAAATTTTTATTTGTAAATACACATGCAGCATTTGTAAGCGCAAACTCACTCGTGTCTCCGAAGAGGAGTGCATTGAATATGAATTATAAATGTTAATGCGTCTATGCAACTTAGATTGTATATTGTAATAATACTTTGTAATAATCTATTGTAATAATATTATTGTAATAATCTATATCAAAGACCTCAAGTTGTCAAAATAAATGAGGTGTACAGCCAAATAGAAACTAGTAATTTCGGAATACCACAGGGCACAGTATTAGGCCCTTTATTATTTATATTATATGTCAATGATGTATTTACACTGAAACTAAACGGAAAAATAATATCCTATGCTGATGATACAGTTATTATCATCGAAGATACAAATTGGAATAGTGTCACCAATAAAGCAAATGTTGACATTGACAATTTAAAGCACTGGTTCGACGTGAATTTGTTAACACTCAACAGCGAAAAAACTTACATTGTCCCGTTCTCTATTAATGAAAATAAATTAAATCTAAATTTAAACGTATTTATTCATCAACAAAATAAATGTAATAAAACGAATTGTAATCTAACCTGCTCAATACTAAAGCAAACAGATACTACAAGATATTTAGGCGTTGACATAGATAGTAAATTAAAATGGAAAGAACATACTAGTAAACTGATAAAACGAATCAGAAAGTGCATATACATATTTATAAGACTTAGAAATATACTCGGAATAGATAACTTAAGAAGAGTCTACTACGCAATTGTGCAATCTATATTACAGTACGGCATTATAGGATGGGGAGGGTCATACTTAAACACATTAAACCCTGTAAAAATAATTCAAAAATTAATCATTAAGATAATATTAAAAAAACCATCGAATTACCCGACTGAATTAGTATTTAAAATATTTAAAGTTCCCTCAGTAGATATCATTTTTAAAAAAAACGCCATATTGCAAATATTAAAGGAAAAACAACAATTAAAATTAGAAACAAATCATTCAACAAGATACAAACATAACCTCAAAATGTCAAAATTTGACACAAAACATTATCAAAATAGCTTCATTTATGTTGGTGTAACAAACTTTAATAAATTACCGACTGAACTAAAAAATATAAAAGATTATCATGTATTTAAAAATAAACTTAAAAAACATTTCGAAAAATATTAGATTTGTATACCAATTGATATTATTGCCTGTGCCTTGTATTGTTTTTTTGTCATTAGTAGACCTCTATAAATCATATGTATGTATGTTTTTATTTTATTATACTTTGGTACCTACTTGCCTATATTATCTATGTTTATATATTTGCTTTTGTTTATTATACAGTTTTTTCTTATTTTAATTTGATTTCTCCACATATCAGATCTCTTCACACTGAAAATACACATCATAAGTATTTGACTTAAGTGTATGAAGTAACTTAAATAAATTTCTAGTTTATAATTTAAATATATTAAATAAATGAAATAAATTTGTTATTACTATTGACTAAATTAATTGTGAATCCCTCACCACACACAAGAGCTTTGACTCTTTTTGGTGAGGTATAGCATATAAAACAATTGAATATTATGTAATAGAAATAAGTTTGAAAAATGTAATGTATGTACTTAAAATGTCTTATATTAAATAAAAAAATAAAAAATAAATACTTTAAAAAAATTAAATGCCGAAATAAGTACGGTTTCATATAAAAAGTTGACCTAATCGATCGTCATTATTTCTAAAAAATACATGTTATAACTGGTTGAAGTATAATTTTGAAATAAATAAAGAATATAGGTAGGTACTCAACGGAATTCAACCGAAAAATAATCGACTTGGCAATGGCAACGATGGCAACTTTGAAGCCTATGTCTTCGTGCTGGCAATTTATTTAAAATTCACCGGTGTGAAGACAGCCTGACAGGTGCTAGCCTGACAGCTGGGGAAACTGGGGATGTCAACGAAAAAAGCCGTTTCCCTACATGTATGGTTTTTATTTTAATGAGAATTAAATAGGGTATTTTCACATTTTTCTTTTTTTTGTGATTTAAATTCGTTTATGCTTTATTAGCCCAAAACTTCTTGAATTTTAATTTTAGTTGTATTTTTAGCAAAGTTATAAGCATTTTAAAATCGATTTTTGAATTTTCGCGCCTAAACGCTACTAGATGAAATATTCTCGCGTGACGTCACGGTCTTGTAAACAACGCCGTATCAACTGACAGCCCTCACATTCATGTAATTCAAACATCGCTTTTTAATGTTTACACCGTTGAGGCTGTTATTTTTCAACAAGTTTGTGTGTTTCTTTAAAAACATTTCATTTGTTTCTGTTGTTTTCATTTGTTTCTGTTGTCAACAACACATGTTAACAGAGTATGGAATGTCAATAAAAGAAAGTGACGTCAACATATGACGTCACAGCACCGGAAATAGAAAAAGCAGATCTCATATCCGTTTAAAAACTTGTCCAAATTTCTATATTTTCTTTTTTAAATATAAAATCGAAAAAAAATATTTTCGACTTCAAATCAACATATTATTATTTGATTTTTCGAAATCTATCAAAATAATATACTTTTTATCATATTCCTCACTATTGCAAATACCCTATTATATTTCCATTAAACCAGCTGGTATGTGAACAAATTGCCTTTTCGCTAGTGATAGATTATAAAGAGATTAAAGAAATGTAAACAAAATAATTTAAATTTTTATACTTTACAAATTTTCATACTTTGGGCTGGAAGATTGTGAGAGAACGAACTCATAGACACCGCTTTTTTTTCTTCCGATATGATAGCTAAGTACATAATGAAGCAATTAAAGCAATAAAAAAAATGTGTCTTTTCGCTAGGGGTGAGAAAAAAAAAATCTTTTAAATTTTCATACTGTACAGTTTTTCATACTTTGGGCTGGAAGATTGTGAGAGAATGAACTCATAGACACCCCTTTTTTTTCTTCCAATATGATAGCTAAGTACATAATGAAGCAATTAAAGCAATAAAAAAAATGTGTCTTTTCGCTAGGGATGAGAAAAAAAAAATCTTTTAAATTTTCATACTGTACAGTTTTTCATACTTTGGGCTGGAAGATTGTGAGAGAACGAACTCATAGACACCCCTTTTTTTTGTTCCAATATGATAGCTAAGTATATAATGAAGCAATTAAAGCAATAAAAAAAATGTGTCTTTTCGCTAGGGATGAGAAAAAAAAATCTTTCAAATTTTCATACTTTGCAAATTTTCATACTTTGGGCTGGAAGATTGTGAGAGAACGAACTCATAGACACCCCTTTTTTTACTTCCAATATGATAGCTTAGTATATAATGAAGCAATTAAAGCAATAAAAAAAATGTGTCTTTTCGCTAGGGATGAGAAAAAAAAAATCTTTAAAATTTTCATACTTTGCAAATTTTCATACTTTGGGCTGGAAGATTGTGAGAGAACGAACTCATAGACACCGCTTTTTTTTCTTCCAATATGATAGCTAAGTACATAATGAAGCATAATAAGCAAAAAAAAAATGTGTCTTTTCGCTAGTGATGTGAAAAACAAAACTTTCAAACTTTCATATTTTACAAATTTTCATACTTTGGGCTGGCAGATTGTGAGAGAACGAACTCATAGACACCCCTTTTTTTCTTCCAATATGATAGCTAAGTATATAATGAAGCAATTAAAGCAATAAAAAAAATGTGTCTTTTCGCTAGGGATGAGAAAAAAAAATCTTTCAAACTTTCATACTTTACAAATTTTCATACTTTGGGCTGGAAGATTGTGAGAGAACGAACTCATAGACACCCCTTTTTTTTCTTCCAATATGATAGCTAAGTATATAATGAAGCAATTAAAGCAATAAAAAAAATGTGTCTTTTCGCTAGGGATGAGAAAAAAAAAATCTTTCAAATTTTCATACTTTGCAAATTTTCATACTTTGGGCTGGAAAATTGTGAGAGAACGAACTCATAGACACCGCTTTTTTTTCTTCCAATATGATAGCTAAGTACATAATGAAGCATAATAAGCAAAAAAAAAAATGTGTCTTTTCGCTAGTGATGTGAAAAACAAAACTTTCAACTTTCATATTTTACAAATTTTCATACTTTGGGCTGGCAGATTGTGAGAGAACGAACTCATAGACACCCCTTTTTTTTCTTCCAATATGATAGCTAAATATATAATGAAGCAATTAAGCAATAAAAAAAATGTGTCTTTTCGCTAGGGATGAGAAAAAAAAATCTTTCAAATTTTCATACTTTGGGCTGGAAGATTGTGAGAGAACGAACTCATAGACACCCCTTTTTTTACTTCCAATATGATAGCTAAGTATATAATGAAGCAATTAAGCAATAAAAAAAATGTGTCTTTTCGCTAGGGATGAGAAAAAAAAAATCTTTCAAATTTTCATACTTTGCAAATTTTCATACTTTGGGCTGGAAGATTGTGAGAGAACGAACTCATAGACACAACTTTTTTTTCTTCCAATATGATAGCTAAGTACATCATGAAGCATAATACGCAAAAAAAGAAATGTGTCTTTTCGCTAGTGATGTGAAAAACAAAACTTTCAAACTTTCATATTTTACAAATTTTCATACTTTGGGCTGGCAGATTGTGAGAGAACGAACTCATAGACACCCCTTTTTTTTCTTCCAATATGATAGCTAAGTATATAATGAAGCAATTAAAGCAATAAAAAAAAATGTGTCTTTTCGCTAGGGATGAGAAAAAAAAAATCTTTCAAACTTTCATACTTTACAAATTTTCATACTTTGGGCTGGAAGATTGTGAGAGAACGAACTCATAGACACCGCTTTTTTTTCTTCCAATATGATAGCTAAGTATATAATGAAGCAATTAAAGCAATAAAAAAAAATGTGTCTTTTCGCTAGTGATGTGAAAAACAAAACTTTCAAACTTTCATATTTTACAAATTTTCATACTTTGGGCTGGCAGATTGTGAGAGAACGAACTCATAGACACCCCTTTTTTTTCTTCCAATATGATAGCTAAGTATATAATGAAGCAATTAAAGCAATAAAAAAAATGTGTCTTTTCGCTAGGGATGAGAAAAAAAAAATCTTTCAAATTTTCATACTTTGCAAATTTTCATACTTTGGGCTGGAAGATTGTGAGAGAACGAACTCATAGACACCCCTTTTTTTTCTTCCAATATGATAGCTAAGTATATAATGAAGCAATTAAAGCAATAAAAAAAATGTGTCTTTTCGCTAGGGATGAGAAAAAAAAAATCATTCAAATTTTCATACTTTGCAAATTTTCATACTTTGGGCTGGAAGATTGTGAGAGAACGAACTCATAGACACCCCTTGTTTTTCTTCCAATATGATAGCTAAGTATATAATGAAGCAATTAAAGCAATAAAAAAAATGTGTCTTTTCGCTAGGGATGAGAAAAAAAAAATCTTTCAAATTTTCATACTTTGCAAATTTTCATACTTTGGGCTGGAAGATTGTGAGAGAACGAACTCATAGACACCCCTTTTTTTTCTTCCAATATGATAGCTAAGTATATAATGAAGCAATTAAAGTTCGTTCTCTCACAATCTTCCAGCCCAAAGTATGAAAATTTGTAAAGTATGAAAGTTTGAAAGATTTTTTTTTTCTCATCCCTAGCGAAAAGACACATTTTTTTTATTGCTTTAATTGCTTCATTATATACTTAGCTATCATATTGGAAGTAAAAAAGGGGTGTCTATGAGTTCGTTCTCTGACAATCTTCCAGCCCAAAGTATGAAAATTTGCAAAGTATGAAAATTTGAAAGATTTTTTTTTTCTCATCCCTAGCGAAAAGACACGTTTTTTTTATTGCTTTAATTGCTTCATTATATACTTAGCTATCATATTGGAAGAAAAAAAAGGGGTGTCTATGAGTTCGTTCTCTCACAATCTGCCAGCCCAAAGTATGAAAAACTGTACAGTATGAAAATTTAAAAGATTTTTTTTTTCTCATCCCTAGCGAAAAGACACTTTTTTTTATTGCTTTAATTGCTTCATTATGTACTTAGCTATCATATTGGAAGAAAAAAAAGCGGTGTCTATGAGTTCGTTCTCTCACAATCTTCCAGCCCAAAGTATGAAAATTTGTAAAATATGAAAGTTTGAAAGTTTTTTTTTTTACATCACTAGCGAAAAGACACATTTTTTTTATTGCTTTAATTGCTTCATTATATACTTAGCTATCATATTGGAAGAAAAAAAAGGGGTGTCTATGAGTTCGTTCTCTCACAATCTTCCAGCCTAAAAATATTAAAAATTGTAAAAATGTGTTTGAAAATGTTGTTTTTTTTTCACATCACTTGCAAAAAAATCACCAAATTTTTTGACTTGTAATGCTTTATTATATACTTAGCTGTCATCAAAAAAATAAAAAATAGCGTGTTGGTATTGCAAATCTCGTAACATGCGTGAGCGCGTGTACATTGAAATTTGTATGAAAATGCACGTGAGGAAATTTTTTTTTTTTTGTTCTCGGAAAAAGACACAAAAAAATTATTGCTTTATGGGCTTTATTATTTACTTAGTTATCATAAAAAAATATAAAAATATAGGGTTTATGTTTTTGTTTTTGCACAAAATTCCATCCCGTAAAAAGTGCATTTACTATGGAGAACCTGGGTATTTGGTCAATTTTTTAATATATTTAAGTAGTTTTACGTATGTTTTATTTGTTTACATTATTTAATTTCTTTAATTTGTACTTCAATTACTTTTTAATTCAGTTTTTAGAATAGGGTATTTGCAATAGTGAGGAATATGATAAAAAGTATATTATTTTGATAGATTTCGAAAAATCTAATAATAATATGTTGATTTGAAGCCGAAAATATTTTTTTTCGATTTTATATTTAAAAAAGAAAATATAGGTTTTTGGACAAGTTTTTAAACGGATGTGAGATCTGCTTCTTGTATTTCGGGTAATGTGACGTCATATGTTGACGTCACGTTCTTTTATTGACATTCCATACTCTGTTAACTTGTGTTGTTGACAACAGAAACAAATGAAAACAACAAAAACAAATGATATGTTCTTAAAGAAACACACAAACTTCTTGAAAAAACACATCCGCAATGGTGTAAACATGAAAAAGCGATGCTTGAATGACATTAATGTGAGGGCTGTCAGTAGATACGGCGATGTTTACAAGACCGTGACGTCACGCGAGAAAATTTCATCTAGTAGCGTTTTGGCGCGAAAATTCAAAGATCGATTTTAAAATGCTTATAACTTTGCTAAAAATACAACTAAAATTAGAATTCAAGAAGTTTTGGGCTAATAACGCATAAAAGAATTTAAATCACAAAAAAAAGAAAAATGTGAAAATACCCTATTATTTTTATTATGTGGGGAAATTCAATTTTCCCCAACTGTCAGGCTGGCACCTGTCAGGCTGTCTTCACACCGGTTAAAATTCGAATGTCAAAATGAGTTTTGTTTCTCGCATAGGTTTAACATAAAAAGGTGCTGTGATTGATCATGTTTATTTATTTAAAAAACAACAATTTAAAATCTACTAATGATGAGGAAGCACATCCCAAGTCCTGAACAATATTTGTTGTGAATATGACGTGCATCTGTTCAGGAGTTCTTCAGTTTGAATGCCATTAACGCACAACTATTTTGTATGGGGAGGCCGTTGAATTTTATATTCTAGGGGGATTTGTTCCAAAAATTTTAAGCAGTGGTTTAAAATATTACCAAATGTTAGTTACCTTCAATCAAAATTTTGAATGGGTTCTCTGAATTCTTCAAGTTGGTGATTATACATAAATGTTCCAAATCCACTGAACACACAGAAGCTGTTGAAAGTTGTTGAATTGCAATATTGCCCTTTATAACTTTGTTCCCAAATATATTTAAAATCTGGTTCTCGCTGTGATTTTTCAATACAAAATCTGTTTGCACATCTAAGCCGTTTATCAGTCCTTCTAAAACTAAATTGTGTGTTGTTACTTCTGCTTTAAAAATCACCTTCGGCAAATGAACATCTTCATTCACCCAAATTGTATTATTTTTCACATCCTCTATGTTAAAATAATCATTGATAATGTTGTATTTCACATATGTTGGACTAAGACATTCAATGGACGTAAAATATTGCCTTCCATAAATAATTTGGTCTTCATTTTTTAATAACATGCCATTATGAAAATCGTATTTTGAAATTCCGGATATAGAATAATCAAAGATTAAATTCTTTAGGTTGAGAGAGTTTTTCACTGACAGATAATTGGTAAATATCACATAATTGCTCCAATTTTTAATTTTTTGTAGTTTCTCTGGATCTATTTCATGCACATATCCAATATCTGAATTTATAATTTGTATTGGATGCAAAAAAAAAATATTGCTTTTAATTTCTTTCAAATAATGATTGCTATTTAAGGTGTCCTCATATAAATAATTAAAATTGTAGCCTCCCACTGTTACCGATTTAACGTAATCGACAAGTAACAAATTATTTACTAATGCTTTGTCATTTATTGTTGTGACACCAGATATTTTTTTATTCACTGTATTTGTTAAAATATTCTCTATTGATATGCCTCCAATAACGATGTTTTTACTCTTCAAACTGAAAACAATACATTTTGATTAAATACCCAAATGTTCACATTTTGATTCTATGTGACACATTTATTTTTTATTTAAGTACTTACCTGCGTGCATAAACGCTACTGAAAAATATTTGCCCTGTAATTGCTTGATCCAAATCAGTTCTAAATATTTTTTCGTCAAAATATGTAGGATTGACCCCATTTATGGTTTCGATAATTGAACATCTTTCTTGAATGCTCAAATCATATAAAAATACTTTCCTTCCAGGTATGGTAATTACATTATCAGCATCTGTAGAGATCCATGTGAAGGGATTTATACCATTTATGTAATCACAAAATAGGTGTTTAACCTGACGATAAAAATGGCAAAATAAAGTTAAAAATATTATCCTTAATTGCAAGTGAAGTTTTATAATACCGATCCAATGAATGGTTGTTTACCTTAAACGGTTCAGAAAAAACGACAGGCATATGAATGTGTGAATCTGTCAACTTGAGCGCCATGTTATTTAACTGATTAACTGATTGTGTCTCATCCCCGTTGGACATTTTTTCACATACCAATTGATTCTCGATTGATATGTTTCCTTTAATTGAGAAGTTTCCTGAAAGTATTAACAATAATAATAATTTCTGGACTTGATTTAGTGAGTACAACTTATTCTATTAAATTGACATTACCGGTTAGAACTAATGGTTGATCTATCATTGTGACAGGGTTTTTCATTTCTAGACTTCTGCTGTTGATTCTCCCTTGCAAATTTATAGGACCCATCAATTCTACATTTTGGAATACTTTGTTTCCTGTAATTCTTTGCATAGTTGGAGAGTTCAGCATGAGAACAGAAAGTTCGCCATTTATTATGGGTATATTATTCAGACGCTGTTTGATAATCATTTTATAGGCATTTAGTTTTTGGAACCGTACATCTTGAAAAATCTCAAAGAAACCTTCTGAAGTAGAAATCATGCTTTGTACGGGATTGTAATAGTTTTCTGAATTATATTGTGAGATATCCAAAGCTTCTAAATTCATCACTGTTGCTTTTTCATATATTTCTTGGTTTCCCTCTATCTTCAATGCATTTTCAAATAAATACCCGATATCAAAACCATTTGTGAGACCTTGTGCAAATATACTTTGGACGGTGAGTTTTCCAAATGTGTAAGGTGAAAATGTACTTTTATTTTCATTTGTCATAATATCCTTCAATAAACTGTCGGTCAAGTCATTTATTTGTGATGTTTCGAGGGTATTTGATTTTACATCTTGGATAAACATACTGCCTTTCAATGTTTGATCGCCATCTTTGAGAAGTACCTTTTCTTCAATCATATTTACCTAGCAAAAAGAAAGATTACAAGAATAATAAAAAACTGATGATGTAATGAAACTTTGTGTACAAATTTAAATGAAGTGTACTCACACCATCAAAGAGTCCCGCCACTGACAAGCCGTTGGATAAATACACATTTCCTGTAACATTGATTCCCAGTTTTGTTGTCAGATCCTCCAAAAGGTAGTAAATATGATCAATGGGCTTCCCATTTACTTTCACAACATTCAAAGTTTCCTCAACTATCAAATTATGCACTTCAAACTCTAAATAATTATCCAAATGATTGGAATACAACACATCTCTCTGATATTTTGGAATATTGTAATTTTGTAAATTGATCAAATCAATATTATTCAATGAACAGGGTGACAATGTGCATGAAAATTTAATATTGTTTACATTCAGAGATTTCAATGTTACATAACTGTTGGTAGATACAGTTTTTGTTAAAACATCTTCTAGAATCTTTAGCGATGAACGCTGTTTGTGAAATAATTGGTAAATGCTGTTTAGGTTGCGTATCACCGTTTGATCCAAATTTATATCATTAGCATGAATCTGAAAAGAATTGATAGTAAATTAAACATTTACAGAAAGGAGTTGATTTGAGGGATACGAGTAATAAAACTCACTGCTTGTGTTTGAATAATGTTCACCGAAGTAGAACTCAGTTCAAAATTTTTGTTGTGTATTTTGGAACTGTGATCTATGGGAGATTGATTTTTGATTAATGGCAACATTTTTTTCAAACTCTCGGAGGTTCTTCCTGCTTCTTTGCAGGACAGTAATTTTTTAATGTTGTCTGTCAAAAACATTATTTCATTTTTCAAATTTGCAGCTTCATTGATCACTTTAAACGATGGAAAATAAAGATGAATTGTTGTTCCATTAGAAGTCGGTTCCGTAATACCTGAAATCAAAAAGTTACAAAACATATCATAGATAATAGACTCCACATTCATTCTCGCGTAATCATTTTATAGTTAATTCACTTACTCAGTCCTGATTTATTATCCATAAAAAATGGTTTTACAAAAGTTCTCGGTATATTTGCAAGCCATGATTGCTCTCCAAAAGTTCTTTTTATAAATTTCCATCCATTATATTCATAAATACTTTCAGAAGTCTCAGCAAGAGCTAAAATAATGAATTTGCCGGAGTGACCCTTAAAATGATAAATACTCAATTAAAAAACAATTAATTGCTTAAGAAAGTGATACTAATGAATACCTCTTACCAGAATAAAAATGTTAATTATGTTTTATATTCAGATACTCATTGAATTTTTTATTTTTTATGATTATAAACTTACGAGTGAGTGATTGGGTAAGACTACACGAGGAAAAGAGGAAATGAAATAACTTGGAAGAAGCCTTCTTCCAGTAGTGGGAAAAAATGAAGAAGAAAAAGACAAGGAAAAACTTACAAGTGCCACCCATTGAGTGTTTCTGCTTGATTCAAGATTTTGAAATGGCACAAAAATATTCTTTTCAGCTTTGTATATTACAAGATGTGATGATGCGCCACTTCCATACATCAATTCATTTGTTATAAGCAAAAAACAACTTCTGTGTGCTGCCTCATCTTGTATGCAAAAGTATTGGATATTGACAGCGCACTCTGATGCTAGTTTTTGCCAAGAAATAAATTTCTTCTCGTGATTATCATATTTGAAAACTTCAGAGAAGATTCTTGTTTCACCTATGCATAAACAGATTTAAAAAAATGAACTACTTTAAAGGAAAATCAGTTATTAAAAATGATGATTTTTGTACTTGCCATAATTATTTTGATGGTTTGCAACACCTATATAAGTTGAGCCACCAATATTGAAAGATATGATCCTCTTTGCGTTTGCTGTAGGGATGTATTGAAAGAAATCAAAATGGTTTCCTCTCCATATGTATATAGGACTAGTACTTTCATACTGATGATCATTGGATCTTGGATCGGCAATATGGTCTATCGCCACAACTAAATATATTGTTTTTCCATAATTCCTGTTTATAAAATATTACAATTTACATTATTTTATTTATAATGATTTATCTTAACATTCTCATCACTTTATTTTAATAAAATAACCAAGACAGATGTTTTTTTCTCTTACAGTTTTTAACTTAGAACGAGTTTCTCTACTGCAAAAGCATTTGAGAAATTTTAAAATAAAGTAAATAAGTATACTATCTATAATCTAAGTTGCAAGGATATATTCATTTAAAGCTCTCAGATGTATGCCCACAAACCAACATGTGTAGTTCGCGCTTACAAATGCTGAATGCGTACTTACAAATAAAATCCAAACCTCAAATGAACATAAGCCCCACAATTTTGCCGACCTTCCCTGAAACAGGGGGGACATTGGCAAAGTGAACCATTTTTTACAGTATGGGTGGTCAGCCTCATACCAACCTATAAGTCAGGGAATACTCAAGCCAAAAAATACTTGGTTCTGTACATATTTATGTTTCGGCACTTACCAAATTGTTAAATCATTGTAAGGGTAATATAGATTTAGTGTCTGCTTTTTATGCAAATAAGAATTAATATTCAAATGGTATATGCTTAATCCTTTGTCATGTCCCAATATTACAATTGTACCATCAGTAAATGGGAAAGAATAAATTTTAAATGATTTCTGAATTCTTTCCTTCAAAAATGATGCCCCAAAAGGATTCTGCAAAGAAAATGTGCGGAGACAATGGTCTTAAAATTTAAGGTCTGAGTTTACAGGAGTAATAAAAATTAAATAATTAATAACTATCATGCAGATAGGTACTTACATTTTTAATTTTGCTGTAAAAAGATAAATAATCATCCCCTGTTTCAAGGTTTTCTTCAATAACAGCAGCTATTTGTGGATGTTGGTGCAAAACATTTTCATGTGTAAAAATAGTTGTGTCTTTCACATATTGAGAATATAAGCTGCCAGCATAAAATAATTCTTTGAAGATGAGTGAATCTAAAAATTTGATAATTAAAGCAATAAGAATAAGTAAGTTGTAGCCATTTTTTCTTAAAAAAATAAAATGATTTTTCAATCAAAATCCATATTTATGTAGTAAAGCTGAATGATCGAGAATATAAATATTTTTTGGTCTCCGCCGGGAATCAAACTCGGAACCTTCAGAATACTAGTCCGTAGTCTTAACCATTAGATTACAGGGCCTTTAGTTCTATACGATTTATAATATTATTTTTTCTTTAAAATTTTTACAAAAATATCAAGGTACTTAGGTACAAAAAAACCCTGTAGTAATTCTAATTTTACAGCCATAAACAAGACTCAATTTAATTCCGTCAGGTTGGTAAAAAGGAAATGTGACAACTGGTGGACAACTGTAAACTGACATTGACATAATTTCCTACCCACTCCACTATTTTGATTTTTGAAAATATAAACCAATATTTGAACATATTTATTCATTAATAAAATATTGTGACTCCGCTACAGAAGAAAATTGCAATGACTCTTCAGTTTGACAGCCTCTGCGATGACTTCCTCAATTTTCGAGACTTGGAGGAAGAGCTTTCGAAAATTTGCGATAAGAGCGAAATAGAAGAGTGCTTGAAGCAACAGCTGTTGGAAATTGAAATGATACAATCCATGTTTTCAAATCCGGGCGAATTCATCATGGACGATCCAGGACTCCTGGAAGATGTCAAGGACTACCTATCAGACAAGACAACCAAAATCCCCGGGAGGCTGGACTTTTCTGTGAATTTAATCGCTGACAAGAAGAAGACAGAAGTGTGTATTGCTCTGCCCATAGACTATCCTGTGACTGAACCTGATGTCTTTGTGCGCAATAACCAGCTAAACAGGAAGCAACAGAAGCTGATGAATAAGGAGCTAACTCTGTTTATCGATACACTGAGAGGGGAAACTTGCGTCTGCTCTATCATATTCTGGCTCCAAGAGAACATAGACAAGTACACTACAGGAGAAGAGGCTCCATCAGAAGATAAGGAAGCTCCGATCAAGGTCAAGACATCATTTTCGAGGTTGTGGATTTACTCCCACCACATTTTCAGCAAAACAAAACGCAAGGATATATTGTCGTTAGCCGAGACTTTGCACTTGACTGGGTTCATGTTGCCGGGGAAGCCTGGGGTTATATGCGTGGAAGGGGACACAGATGATGCGGACGAGTGGTGGGCCGCGGTCAAGGCCATGAACTGGAAGAAGATTGTGATGCGGAGAAACGAGACCGCCCCCCTGGACTCCGCACCTCGACTAAATAAGTTTGATGACTTCCAAGAGATTGGGTTTAAATGCATGAACAGCAATCGTGGGACCGAGCGCCACATGGATATGGGGGAGCTTTATAAATACCTAAAGGAACACAACTGTGAATATGTCTTTATAGACTATTTTGGAGTCAGTGGCCAAAATAATATATAGGATTCACAATTCAAAAATATCTGAGCAGAAGTGTGGTAATTTTTTTATAATGTAAACATTCTCCTTTTGAGAAATGGAGTTGGTATAAAGGAGCTGGAAAGTAATGTTGCTAGGGACTGATAATATGTTGTTATTGGTTGTTAAGAACCAACCCCCGTATTCACGATCAAAACTGGCACTTCCTTAAGGGCAAACCAGCGCTTAGATTGGGGAAATTCATTTCAAGAACAATACTTAAGGTAAAATTAGCGCTTAAGCGCTCCAAAAACTAGCACTCAGGTAAGTAAGGTCGACACGTATATTAACCAACGCTTAAGCGCTGTCAAAATATTCCGTCATATTTCATTGTTATCACATTTTTTGTTTGATTGTGAATTTACATGAAAAAATGAATTCTTACTATAAACATGATTTTTACAAGTGTATTAACATTGTTTTGACGAGTTCATTTACATTGCTTGACCATCAGAATTGGGTTTGTTCTCCGGTATGGTCTAGGACCATACTTCAATGACAGATGAACTGTCAAAATATTCCGCCGCATTTCATCAGCACATTTTTTGTTTGGTTGTGAATTATTAACATAAAATAATGAATTCTTTCGATACAGTTGACTTCAACGAGAATAATAACATTGTTTTGTTCAAAAATAGTGTCCCAAGAAAATATATCAGAGACTGTAAAGACCCATTTACGTATTACGAAGAGGAAGAATTTAGAAGACGTTTTTGATTGAAAAAATGCGTCGTTCTGTATACAGTTTTGCCGTTGCTCATTGAGGGTTGCAAAGCCAACGATTTCTTTGATCTGTTATTTTATCTTCTATTACAGGTTTTTCTTTAATCAGAGCCACCAGCAGCTCCTTTTCCGCTGGAGAAAACAACATCTTTTTGGCGCTGAAATCGATCAAAACACTTTACATTGGATATTACATAAATGTATTTTTAAAAACTAATAGAAATTGTAAACAAACAAATTCGTACTTACGGTTTACTTAAAGTAGTAATTGCGTTATACGTACTTATTTGTTGTCAAGTTTTATGCAAAGTTGATATGACATTGAAATTTGAAAGAGGCGGCAATGATAAGAGTGAAGTACGCCGAATATCGGTCGGAAGGTACTGACCAATAGGGTAATTGCAATGGTGAGCAATATGGTTGAAAACGATATTTTTGTGTAGATTATAAGTCAAGGATCTCAACTATATTTTTTTTAAGTGGTAAAATTGGGCTTTTCATTTTTAATTTTGTAAAATAAAATGCCGACAAATCGAGTCCAATTCAAACGCGACGCTATTGGCTGGAGCTCGTGTGACGTCATTGGATCCAAGTGGCGTGAGTGACGTGTGCGACGTGTGTTTGTAGTATTAGAAAGCCGGCTGTCAGTGTGAAAATACGTGCTATTATCAAGCTTCCGAGATCCGACAAACATAATATAAACTCACAACAAACCTTGAAAAATGTCTTCGAAGTATCATAAATATTGTGTAGTTCCGATGTGTACAAATACGTCACGTGCAACACCGGATAAAAAGTTTTTGCGGATGCCCCGCGATCCAGCTATCCACAAAAAATGGTGTCTTGTGATGAAGCGAGACGAACTTCTGTCTTCCAAATCTACCCGCTTCATTTGCGAAGACCATTTTAATGTAAGTTATAGTATTTTGTTGTTATTTAATTGCATACCTATGTATAAAATATGTTATTTCTACATGCCTTCGTAAATAAATCACGTGGCTCAAGAAATGGCATGTGAAAACGCTGTCAAACGTGTCAAAATTAAAATCGATTTGTTTTTAACAAATTGATTAGAAACTCATAGTTTTTTTTGTCAGTAATGATCAAAAACATCCTCAAATATTGTTTGATTCCGTAATTTATAAAAAAACAAGTGTTAACATAGCAAAGTTTTTGTACTTGTTTCTTTAGGAAGGCAGCAATGGACTGGAATGTAAATATAATATTTTCTCATCGGCCAAAGGTCACAGGTCTATGGGACTGGACCCCTTAGCAACCTATAATAAAATATAAGCTTGCCTTTGCCCTGACAACCCGGCTGTGTGACATCACAACTTTTTTATCCTAGAAGTTTGTGTGCATACTTAATAATAATATATTGTCATGTACTAATGTGTCTAACCTACCTTTTTACTTTTTGTTGTAGTAGTTGTGTGAACTACATGCTCTCATATTATGTTATTTATATTTTTACAGCTCCAGGACGACTTGGAAAACTTTATGATGGGCAGATTGATGGGAAGCAATATGCGCCTGAAGAAAGGAGTTTTGCCGCACAAATTTGAGTGCCAAAAAGCTAAAAAGACTGTGGATAGGAAAACCGGCGAGATTAGAAAAAGAAAAATGCTAGTGATGGAACTTTTAAGAGAAGCAAGTCTGAACGCTACAAACTCTGAAGCATCCACATCAGTTGATGTGGATGCTTCCGCATCCGTTGATGTGGATGCATTCACATCAACTGATGTGGATGCTGTGGAGCAGTCAACGCATCTGACTTCTGCTCCATTGGATAAAGCAGTGCAGGTGAATATGGTACCCACCTACAGGAGCAAAGCAACCAACACCTTGAATGTGAGACCCCCGACCACTCACAGTAGCTGCTCACCGATCAAGTTGAAACCTGTGGAATCTCCTCTGGAAAAATTGAATGTGGAAGCTGTCTATTCATCTTCCAGTTCAGACCCTGAAGATAGTGATTCTGATCTTTTTGTGGACTATGGTAGTGGCTCGGATTTTGAAGACAACAATATGGAAATGGACGCGCTTAACGTTGAGATGAAAAGAGGTTATATTTTGCTTGTGCAACGCCAACCTCAACTGTATTTAGGCATTCCAAAAGAAATGTACCATGTATTGGCTATTCTGCAAGATACAGTTTGTGCACCTATTATAGATATAATGATTTGCCTAAAGAAAATTAGGTTGAATTTTTCATATAAAGTAATAGGTGCACATTTTGGAATGTCAGATTCCTCTATATGTCGCATTTTTAAGAAAACGATTCCCATTTTATCAGGGGTACTCAAAGAGTTGATTATATGGCCATCTGCAAAACTCATAAGGTTGGAATTGCCCATTGCATTTCGAGCTCGATATAGGAACGTCCGTTCCATTATTGATTGTCTTGAAATTCAAATTGAGAAACCAGGCAACTCGCTGCACCAATCATTAACGTGGTCTGAATACAAGGCCTGTAATACGGTAAAATATCTAATTTCTTGCACTCCAGATGGTCTCATTAATTTCTTATCATGTGGGTATGGAGGCCGAGCAACCGACTCTACTATTGCTCAGGACTGTGGCTATTTCGACAACATCGCCACAGGAACATGGGTGATGGCAGATCGGGGGTTTAAGAATATTTCCCATGTTTTAGAGGAAAAGGGTGCTCACCTTGTTCGCCCTCCAAGCGTGCTGCAGAAAAGTACCCTTAGCCAAAACGAAGTTAAGGAAGCAAAGCGAATTGCCGCTTTATGTATTCACGTAGAGCGTGTGATAAGCAGAGTGAGAGAATTTCATATGCTCACTATGCATTCAACTATCGACCACAACCTCGTGAATCGCTTGGATGAAATTATTGTGATTGCTTGTGGTCTGATCAACTTACAAAAATCATTGATCAAAGTTTAGAAGGGTTAGCCACCCTTAGACATTACTTTTAAAATTCAATTTTTATTTTCAGTACTTATATTTAACCTTTATGCTTTTGAGCTTATGACTGATATTACTTTTTAAATCTCAAGTGTTTTTATTTACCTTGGTCGCTTTTATCTATTTTACACCATTCAACTCTTCATTTCACTTGTATGACTGATATTACTTTTTAAATCTCAAGTGTTTTTATTTACCTTGGTCGCTTTTATCTATTTTACACCATTCAACTCTTCATTTCACTTGTATGACTGAGATTATTTTTTAAATCTCATGTGTTTTTATTTAACTTGGTGGCTTTTATCAAATTTTTACTATTCAACTCTTCATTTCACTTGTATGACTGAGATTATTTTTGAAATCTCATGTGTTTTTATTTAACTTGGTGGCTTTTATCTATTTTTTACCATTCAAATCTTCATTTCACTTGTATGACTGAGATTATTTTTGAAATCTCATGTTTTTATTTAACTTGGTGGCTTTTATCTATTTTTTGCCATTCAACTCTTCATTTCACTTGTATGACTGAGATTATTTTTAAATCTTAATGTGTTTTAATTTACCTTGATAGCTTTTATCTAATTTTTACTATTCAACTCTTCATTTCACATGTTGCTTACTAAGTTACATTTACTATTCTGGTCAATTTTTCTGAATCTCACTTTACATCTGTTGCAACATGTACATAATGAGTATTAATGTTTGTATTAATAATGGAAAGCCTTTTTTATTAATAAAGTACACTTCAATCAACAACTTCTTTATTTTTATTAGAAAAACCAACAGAAAGATGATACCTACATAATAAGAACATATGAAAAACTCCAATACCAGGTATTGTTAAGTAGTGCATTTTTACATTATAATCTAAATGGTAAAGATACACATGACTTTATGATTCATATTAAATACATTTCTATAAGCAGGCATATTGTGTTAGTTAACGTTTACATAATATGCTGCATGTTCATTAACAAAATAAAGACCCAAATTTAAACTGAATGCACAAGCCCTTAAACTTGACGCTCTTCCCTGGAACAGAGGTAATATTGGCAAGTGAACCTTTTGTTAACAAAGTAGTTATCACATATATCAAATATAAAAAAGTAGTTAAGAAACAGCAGTTATAAAATACATAAATAACTATACTTTAAAATTGTTAGACTTTGGTAAATATGCATTAAAACACCTTATAGCTATACTTTTCAAAGTACCCACAGTGTAATACATAAAGTCTAATGTAATCTAGGTTGAAAATATACATAAACATTTAAAGTTCCTACTAAATACACACCCACAAACAGACAAGTGTAAGTTCTCGCTTACAAATGCTGCATGTGTACTTACAATTCAAAAACCATATAAATGAATACTCAAATGAACAAAAGCCCAGCAACTTTTGCCGTCCTTTTATTGGCAAAGTGAACCATTTTTTACAGCATGGGTGTTCAGCGTCATACCAACCTATAAGTCAAGGGATACAAACAATAAATAATATTCTCAAGTATATAATTATTCAGAATGTTGAGAGAATAAGAACATGAATAGCAGATCAACATTACAGATAAAAATTAATTCATATAAAATAAAACATTTATTGAAATAATCTAAAAAATAATGTTTTAGTCCAAAATTCACATGCTTTTTCCATTAAATCTAAACAATAATTTTCATCATACTCCACAGTGCATTCAACGGTCTCACAACTCTTTTCAAAATCCGGTTTGGCAACACAGAATATTCCTCTTTTCTTTTTTGTAAAATGCATTTGCATTTGGATTTGTGCAAAGAACTTCGGAGTGGGTTTGTCTTTGACAAAATATTTCTCCATCCATTTTTCGGTGCTTGGACATTTTATCTCAAGTACATATTCTTGAGATACTCCATCAGGAGAAGCTCCAAAAAATGGATAATGCTTGGATAGCAATAATCCACATTTTTTCAGATCGGGATATTGCTTTTTGATTTTTTTGAAAACCAACTCTTCCAGTTTTCGGCCACGTGTCACAGCTGCCGTCTCAAAAATTTTTCCTCCCAACAGCTGCTCCACAAGAGAGCCATCAGGAGTGTGACAGCGTGACGCTTCATGGATCTTGGATGCTGTGATTCTCCCATACCTCAACTCGTACCAAAGAGTGCAATCAGCCTGCTCCAGAGTTTCCTTGGCTGCCTCGTTGCACGCCTTAACACTCATTCTATTTTCACAGTATGTTTGAAATTGCTGAGGGGTCGTGCCTTTTCCATCGTCTATAAATTCCTCCATTAATCTATGGATGCTAAGGGATTCTATAGGATTGCCCTCCTTAAAATACTTCATAAGGAGGACATCCTTGACGTCAGCTTCCTTCGTTGCTTTAACGACGGATGCCAAAAACTTTCCGTTACTCGAAGGCCCAGCTGTGAAAGTTTTAAGTTCTCCTAAATCCCTACATTTTATGAATTTCACAGCTGAGCCTATCTCTGCCATCTTTGACCGCTTCCAGTAACATTTCACTTCTGTCTTTGCTGGCTCTTCGCTGCGACGATGCACCCATGACAGAAAGGCTACTGCATGCTTGCAACCTCCTGTAAGAGAGTAAAAATAAAAAAATGTTTCATTTTGATTAATACAGATGCAAATAATGTAGACCTCTGCTTTAATACTTTATATATTGATGAATTAACAAAAAATATTCACTTATTTTGTTGACATAAATTTTAAGTAAAAATTGGAATATTTTTTCACAAAATATTGTTTTCTTTAGAAAAATAATGAAATTAAAAAGAAAAAATATTTGCAGTCAGCAAGGCCATAATGTTGGCCAATGGATTGATATGAGTCTGACCGCCCACACTATAAAATATGTTTCACTTTGCCAATGTCGCCCGTTTCAGGGAAGGTCGGCACCAGTAGCAGGATGTATGTTCGTTTGAAGATTGGATTTTAATTTGTAAGTAGGTACACATACAGAATTCGTAAGCGCGAACTTACACGTGTCCGTTTGTGGGCATGAATCTTAAATGTTAACATATCTTTGCATCTTAGATTACAGATAGCAATTATTTGGTGAGCCGAGCCTGCTAATTAGATCTCTTACATTTTATTGCTTTTACAAAGGAATCATGACACCTCGTGAATCTAATATTCATTACTGACCTTGAGATGCTGGACAATCTTCACAGACACATGATTCAACAGTGCCTTGTTCCTCATCGGTGATCAAGGTTACCGCGTATGCTTTTGTACGGACTTTGTGTTCTGGTGTTATACGGGCCTTAACAGTGCAAATGGCTCCATCGCGTTTCACTTGCACATAGCCAATGGCATTGTCTCCGTAACTTTCTCTCGAAGATCTAAAAACAAACAAACGGAATAAGGGTTAGGATATATTGCAAGTGCACAACCCTTGACTGGTGTAAAGTAAGGTTATGTGATTAAAAACAACTTTTAATGATGTAATAAAGGAAGTAAGCTTTATAAACAATTAATTTAGCCTTTATATTAAGATTTAGAAGCTATGACATGGCAGTATTGCAATTTAAATAAGTAAGGTTACAGAATTTGTAAAGGAAAGATGTTTGCATGAAAACGTATAATATCTGGAGAATTTATGAATCTAAATGAACTTTGACACATAAACAGAACTATTTTTCTTACCTTGAAGCTTTTACTCCACGTAATTCTGAACTTATGAAGTCCATGTTCTTGGAGAAATACACATACACATCATAGCATCGACCTCCGGTAAATTGTCAGATTGAGCCTTTTCAAAGCCCTTTTCAGTCATCTTTGATGATTACACCAATTCAATTATACTTTATACACGGCACAACTAACTTTAAAGTGCAAATAATAGTTTAAATTGATGAAAATAGATATACTCGTCAAATGTAAACAAATCCGCCATACAAAAATACACACGACTGAATGACAGCTGAGCCGAATGAGATCCATCGACGTCACATCCGCCCAAATGCAAAAAATGGGCCGTTTCACAGGAAATGGAAAAATGACAAATTTAAAAGCGCCCTAATTCAAAAAATACGCATTATTAAAAAAAAAAAAAAACGGGAGACTATTTTAATAACTTTAATCTATCAATTTACGAAAGAAAAAAAAAGTGTGAAATTACCCTACAGAGCTGGGTTTTTTCGAGAGCCAATGACAAACCCGTACGTCTCCTGGGGGTTGGGCACTACGCTGATTACTGCTTGAGTGTTCTTTGTGAAACAAAACGCTCCAGAATGTCGACCCTTGAGTAAGTGTAGCGCTTGAGTAAGGCACTTAAATCAGTTTTGATCGTGAATACGGGGGTTAGTCACCTAGATCTGTGTCATCACCCCACCATGAAATTTGAAAACTTTGTGCTGACTCCATTTAGCAAATCGCCAAAAAGAGATTTACCATTAATTTTTAGAGATTACTTTTCCTTTCAATAAATTATGAAAGTTTCATCTATCTGTTTGACAAAACTTTCAGTGCCTTTTAGATTTAACTTTTTTTTTTTAATGAAAACTGCGTCTCAGATTTCATCAGAATTTTATATTATTTTTAATTACAAATATTTGATTTCATTATGAAAAATATATGCAGGTTAATGTTTTGAAATAAATTAAGTTTTAATAATTAAGTGAAATAATCTACGTTCTTATCTACGTCATGGTTATTAAAGCATTTTGTGTAATTCTTGCCTTTGATTGAATTCTCATGTCTAGTATGCATGAATGTTTCCCTATTTAAGTTTTTAATTAATAATGACCATATAAATGCCAATAATATATACATGTGTATCAACATCAGCTTATCAAATCCTATAGGATGTAGGAGTCATGTACAATCAAAGACGGAAATTCAGGATTTAAAAAAATGAGATAGATGTACGGAAACAGAAAAATTCCATTCCATTTGCGGTGTTTCCATATATTTATTTTATTTTTGGAAATATTCCTATATTACTACATTTAATGCTAAAAGACTCATACCCTTTTTTAAGGGATTGAAACTAAAGGCTGCGTTTGTAAAAAGGTTTGTCAAACCGTTTTAAAGTCAATTTTTCCATAATGAAGTCAGTTTAACTCTAGATTATTATTGAACCCATCTAGTGCATAAGACCGAAGATGTTATAATGTATTGATACTTTAAGTGATTGCTCAATTTTTTTATAAAACTTCCTATTGCTAAAATCAAGGGTGTTAAAATATGTAAAAAGGTGTGTTACTCCGTCCATACTTAATGTATAGAATATGCACGTATATTTTTGGATCGAGAATCTCAGAAATGATTAAATTTTTTATTCATATACATAGGAATCTATTTTATTGTTTTGTTTTAGTAAACTCTTTTTTTTTTGCAATTGTTTCTTGTTTGTTTTTGATTTGAGAAAACATGAGGGGTCTCTTATTTATATATTTTTAATTTTACCAATATTTCCCATAGTTTCACTGTATTCGTTTTAAGAAAAAATATATAATATAATCATCTCAGAAAAAGTGCAATAATAGATATTTAAAAAATAAAGTATAATAATTAAATATAAGGATTTTAGTCACTTTGAAATTGTGCTCGAATAAAAAATCTTACCTCCTTCAGAATCCGAAATGTATTTTTGCATTGACTGAAAGTCACGCTTCATTCTGCTTTGTTGTCTTAGACTGTTTTTGAAAGCCAATATCTCTTGTAAAATTTTGCCATCATCTTGAAGCATAAATGATTATTTTTTATTGATTTTAGAACACATATTTTTTTAATTCCCAATGTGTACATACCTATTGTGCCATATCTTTGTTGGAGATTTACATACAACTTATTTGTTATAGATTGTGTACCATGCTCAGCACAAATACTCAATTTATTATGTAAACACAACAAAATAAATACTAAATTTAGATACATTTATAAAATTGAATTTGATTATTGGATTGAAATATGTAAACACAATTCAATTCTATTAATGACATGAAAAAAATGATAAAAATAAGGTTAAGACGTTTTTTTGTACTTTTTCAAATAAAAGTTGATAAATGAAAATATTGTTGCAAGTTTTTTTTATTCCCAGATGTCATAATGAATACCTAAGGAAGGTAGGTAAATAAAACAAATACCTAGTTAAAATCATATTTTTATTGATTAAAGGTTATAATATGGACAAAGAAGTATTAAGAGTAGGTAATAATATAATTATTGGGTATTATTACATTTGCTATAATTATCTTATGGTACTGTACTGCAAGAACTGTATTGTACTGAAATTACCAAAGTGATCTAAAGCGAGTCCTCGGCCTTGGCAAGGGGAATGGACTTTGACTTGTCTCATGTGTGTGTCTCTGCCATTTTGGTGATTGCTGACGACGGCAATTTGGATCATGAATGTTCTTATCGGCCTTTCGTGAATGTCCTTGATTGGTATTACAACCCAACCTGAAATGTAACACAAGCTGAATTAATTATAAAAAAAATGTGAGCTTGAGTTTGAAATGGGTTCGGCATGTACAAAGCAGGCACGTGCATAGGGTAAAGGCAAATATATTTCAGAAAAAATACATCATGACTGGGCACCCAGGAGGAAGGAGAAGGGTTGGGAGATCAAGGTTGAGGTGAGGAGGGATGCGGCATGTCTACTGCAGGTGCCTAACTGGAGGACAGGGGTGTCTTAAGTTGGTGGAGACCAAGGCTTGATATGGGCTTCAATGCCATTGAAAAATAATCTCTAGTCTAATTTGTAAGTCACATAAATGCTGATGAAGGTTTTCTACAATGCTGTTTTGTAACAGTTGCCATTCCAAGATCGCCAAGATATGTTGTTGTTTTACCAAAGCCTATGTTCATTTGTTGAGGAACTATTAAGTTTTACACAATCAGCAAACATTTCAAAGTTTAAATACCAGTTAGTGTCAATTGCAAAATTTCAGTTTAATATTTCAAATTTAATTGTTTCAGCATTTGAACCAAGGAACAGCTGTGATCTTCGGGGCTACCAACTGATAAAATTAATGGGCATTATTTTGTTTTTCTCCATAGCCTACAACCTCCCTGACACAAGTTTTAGAATGCAATAATTGCGCTCTTTAATTGAAATACAGAATAAGAATCACAAGCAAAATAACACAGCTAATTTCACGGTGAACTGCCGTAAGTGACTTTTTGCAAGATGGCCCCGGAAGTTTTTATCTTGAACATGTTCATTAAGTTTCATGTAGATCCTGTATACAGTGTTTTACCTCAAGTATAAAGTATTGCGTGAACTCCCCTCGACTGTGCACAACTGTGAATAGAAGAAATGTAAGAAACCTGAATCATCCACTAGACGTGTATCTTCCATGCATTTTTCTATTTACGCTATAGAGCGGAATATTACACAATGTTTTATACCAGGAGTGTTTGGCCCTGCTATTTGATTACCTGTAGGTTCACTGAGCTCAATAACTTCTACTTCTTGCAGATCGTTAAAGTGTGTTCCGGCCCGTATGGATATCCTACTGGGAGTGTAGCTCTCGTCCAGTTTGTAGTCTGTGTAGATGTAGATGTGGCTGATGGTTGTCTTGCGCTGGAACTGAATGTTGACCAGATGAGGCAGCTGCCCGTCAGACTGCCAGTATGTGTCCATACAGTCGTCCCTCAGCTGATCAATGCCAAAGCCTGAAAATAAAAATGAAGCAATAAATTGAAATCAATATCGCATAATAGCTCTTTTTTTATTTGATCATAGTTTTCTTTCTTTGCAAAATGAGTTATTTTTTAACTACTTGCTTGTATTCAACGGCAGTACTTACATATTTTTGTTAAATTTTGAATAGAAAAATTAGAGAGAAATCTTAAATTTGAAAACTATGTCTAACAAAAATATACGGTGGCTAAATTCCATTTTAACATAATTTCAAAAATCTTGCAAAACAATTTATTGCTCAATTTTCAAAGGAAGGCAATGTTAAGAAATTATAATTTAGTAGACACGAAATTAGCTCGCGGCTTTGAAGCAGAGTATGGGACACAACTGTCAGCCAGACCTGTCAAAAACAATAATGTCCTCAAAAATCTATTTCCTTGCTTTCTCCATCTTGTGTTTCGACACCCAATACAATAAATGTGCATGATGTCTTTTAGAACCTACATTTTTTTCTTTTTTAAGGAATCCTGTGCGGGAGGCTCCCCAATTCTTGAAAGTCTTGGGGGTCTATGCAGAGGCGTTGCTTGAGTTCTTGCTTCTGTCATGAGGCGCTGCCTTCCTTTTATGCCTTGTACTTCCTTTTTTCTTTCAAAAATGACAAACCTACCAACTAGAACAACTAAAATTTGTGCACACAACGTCCCCACGGAAATGATATTTTAGAATGCCAACTTTGCAGAGAAATAAAAAAAAAGACAATTAAGTACTTGGTGAAGACTTGCATAGCTAATTTACCAGGTTTACATGATGATAGACTCCAAATAGCATGGGTTCCCACTTCTCTAACTGCTCCAGACCTCTCGCCAACCAGAGGGTCCTTCTCCACACTCATTTGGATCTGTGAAATAAATAAATAAAAACATGAGCTATGGTAGTTTGTTGGACATATTCACAAAATCAAATTAGATTTCACGGTCTCATCCGTCGTTATTGGAAATTGCAGAGAAGAGAAAAATGGAAAGTCCTTTTAATCAGAATCCCATCGGACATCATGGGATCCTGTCATCCTTTTATGGATGGAATAGAATAAGCCTAAGAAAAGTTATATTACAAAGAAATAAATGTAGCAAACCTCGATATCAAAAGCAACGGTTAAATTAATACAGTTTATTTTTTAGTATATTTTGAAAAATATTATGGAAGTGTTTGACAGATGCTAGGGGTTTCTTCTTCTTCTTTTGTAAATGATGCTGTTCAACTTATCCTAAGTAATGGATGAATCGTTATCAGCTGCAATAAATTTGGAAACAAATGAAATATGCTGTTACTTCACGAAAAGTATAACGAAATATGTTAAATATTTTTTTAATTTGTTTTAACAAAAAAAAAAGTTTACCTACCGTGTGACATGTTGTTTCCGTGATAAAGACAAGCGGGTAATTTAAAATCAATATGACAGCTTGTCATGCTTGCCGTTTGCGTAATTTTTATTGTAATAAAGTACTATTGAAAAACATTGCGCAAATACTTACAGATTATATTATTATCAAACATAAGATTTTATTTGTGATTAAAACCTTCACGGAGAAAATTGGTACATACGCCACAAATAAATAAAATTTAAAAAGCGCAGACGCAGTATTGAGTGTATACTTAGCAAGAAGGCTGTGTAAATATTTTTACCTACCACCTACACACTTCATGTTTTTGTTGCAAGGAGTGAATTCTAGGATTTATCGCTTATATCGTGGCTGTGTTTCTCCTACATTATTGATTCGAAAGCACTATTATCTACAAAATATTTCAAAAATGAGTCAAATACGTCAAAATTTCGATAGCGAAAGTGAAATTGCAATTAATAAACAGATCAATATGGAACTGTACGCCAGTTACGTTTATTTGTCCATGGTAAGCAATTTAGAATTTTCAGATATTATCTTTCCTTATATTTGATGAGTTCATTTGTGATTTAATTCATCATATTAGAAAATTAAATAGCTAATATAATATTGAGGACAATGCATCAATGCCACATAAAATGGGTATTAAATGAAAAAAACTTTAATTAAAGAAAAGGAAAACAAAGCTTATATCCCTTGCTAAGGTCTCTATCAAGGCCATACTACTCTCTACAAGGCCATACTAGAGTGTATGGCCTTGTACCATCCTTGTACTCTCTAGTATGGCCTTGGGTCTCTATAATAGTCACCTTTAAGTATTGTCCCCCAAAGACGTTTATTTATTTTTCAATTTTGCTCTAACTCTATTATAAAAGCTATCAAATGAGATTGGGTATTGTCCCCCAAAGACGTTTATTTATTTTTCAATTTTGCTCTAACTCTATTATAAAAGCTATCAAATGAGATTGGAACATTTTTTAATTTAAACTGTTTTTTGGCGAGCAAACGTCAGTCTTGTATGGGACTGCTGTCCTTATCAACCAATAACAAAATATTTATTTGCCTTTTCCTTAGCAACCCGGCCCATGATGGTAAAATTTTGTGTATGCCAATTCACTCGCGGACCTCATTGAAACATCACATCGCCCAGTTGCTAGGAAAAGGAAAACACATTTTATGTTATTGGCTGCTTAAAACTCTAGTCGTATAGAAGTGTGGTATTTGCACGCCGAGAAAAATATTATATTTGTAATTTTGTTTAGGCTTACCATATGGACCGGCACGATGTAGCACTTCCAGGCTTCTACAGCTATTTCAAGAAAGCTTCTGCTGAAGAAAGGGAGCACGGCATGAAGTTTATGAAGTATTTAAACCAGAGGGGAGGAAAGATCTGTCTTTCCGACATCAAGGCTCCGGCAAATGAGGATTGGGGGACTGCAGAAGACGCCATGAACGCTGCTTTAAATTTGGAAAAGGAAGTCAATGAGGTGAGCTTTTATAAATATTTTTGTCAACCCACTAGAATAAAACATTAGCTTACTTATTAGTAGGATAACCCACCTTGAGGATGCTTTCTGCGTGAAAGCGAAACGTCGACAGATGTAGGAGCTGCAAATATAACATTGTCAAACGTGAAAGAATATAAAAACGATTTTGTTTATTACTAGTAATAATATCTGTTGTTGATTTCAGAGTCTGCTTCAAATTCACAAGATTGCATCTGAAAAGTCCGACGCCCATCTGTGTGATTTCTTGGAAACCGAGTATCTAGACGAGCAGGTGACTTCAATCAAGGAGATAGCAGATCACATCACAAACCTGAAGAGAGTCGGGGAAGGCTTGGGCGTTTACATGTTCGACAAAAATCTTGATAAAGAATAGTGTATAAAAAATAGCTTGAAATCACTTTTAAAGTAGAAAGGCTTTTCTTGAAATAATTTAAATAAGAGCAATGTATTTATTCATTTTTTTTTTATGATTGTGAATTTATTTAAATGTAAAAAAAATTGTAAAACACCTTTTGGATATTGTTAAGTAATTTAAAAATGGTATGTTGATTTTTTTTTTCATTATTTAAAAAAACCACGCAGGTGGTGCTCATATAAGATTTAAATTAATTAATATGAATTAACTTGGCACAAATCCAATGGAAAAAATTGTAGTGTTACAAGGCTGCGCTACTAGGGGAAAGATAAAAAATAAAATAATTAGCCCCTAGTCACACTCTAGCCCGCACAGAAAATAAGTATTTTCAAATTTGGTGCCTATTTTACAAAAAACGTAAGCACTTGAAGGAAAAATTTAATCATGTCAATTATGTATACAATATTTTATGTTTATTAAAAATATTTAAATAAAAGAGATGTTTTATTATAATTTTTCTTTTTTACAATTTTACTTAAGTAAATAGAGTGAACATTTTTGAAACACATTTAATAAATTTTATTGGCTAAATGACTTTTTAGAAACTGAACAAATCTCACAGGTTACTTTTGTACAGGCTGTGTCGATAATATTTATAATCTTGAAATAAAAAAATTATATAAATTTTAGGGAACATAATAAAAGGTAGGTAGAAACAACTTCAGTTTTTATTGTAGTGAACAACATGTGAACAACATAAAAATAATTGTGTCGTTGTCTATGAAAATAAATAATATTGTCTATGATGGTCTTTGGCACTTCTAGGGATGTACGAACAAATCGGGTTCAGATACATTTGGTATAATCTATAATCTATAATCTAAGTTGCAAAGATATATTCATTTAAAGCTCTCAGATGTATGCCCACAAACCAACAAGTGTAGTTCGCGCTTACAAATGCTGAATGTGTACTTACAAATAAAATCCAAACCTCAAATGAACATAAGCCCCACAACTTTTGCCGACCTTCCCTGAAACAGGGGTGACATTGGCAAAGTGAACCATTTTTTACAGTATGGGTGGTCAGCCTCATACCAACCTATAAGTCAAGGAATATGAATAATAAATTACATTTAAATATAAAAAAGAACAAAACCTTACAAAGAAATCTATACAAAAAAAGTCAAAAATTTCCTATGCAAAAAATGTAGCAAATGAATACACCAACATTAGAAATCAACATTGCAGATTAGCCGCCACTTATTCCTGTCATTGCATACTTCTTTCATTTCATCCAGAGTCATAACCTTTTTCATACAAGTCCTCCTTTTATTATGACTCTGGATATCCCATTCATTCGCTATTTCAGAGATTTGATCCTTCCATACTTTTCTCGGTCTTCCTCTACCACGACATCCATCTATTCTAGCAACATATACTTTCTTCGTCAATCTTTCATCACTCATTCTCTCCAAGTGCCCGAACCATCTTAACATACTTCTTTTAATCTTCACTTTCACACTTTCCCTTACACCACATTCTTCTCTTACAAAATCATTCCTCACCCTGTCACTTCGTTTTTTCCCAATCATACTTCTTAGATAGTCCATTTCTACTGTATGGACTTTACTAATTTCCCTTTCACTCACCGTCCAGGCTTCACTTCCATACATCAAGGTTGGCACTAGTATACCACCGTGCACCGCCAATCTAACATTTTTTGAGAGATTTTGGTTCCTGGCGATGCAAGCGGTCGCACCCAGTACACACCTGCCTTTCATTATTCTTCTTTCAAATTCACCGGCCATTCTTCCATCTTTTTCAAACTTACATCCCAAATATACAAACTCATTTACAACATCAACATTCATTCCATTAATTTTAAATTCATAATTCATATTTTCATCATCTCTTTCAAAAATCAAAACTTTCGTCTTTCTTGCATTCAACTTCAAATTATTACCTTTCAAAGCTTCGTTCAATCTAGAGAGCATCATTTGCAATTCCACTGCTGAATCAGATACAAGGACTGCATCATCCGCATACAGTAGAACGCTTACTTTGCTCTCTCCTATCATTAATCCACAATCATCAAGTCTAGCATCTCGAACACACTTGTCCATGACTATGTTAAATAGCCATGGGCTCATCACACATCCTTGCCTTACACCCTTAAAAACTTCAAACCATTCACTATACTCACCATCAATACGAATGCAGGCCATACTATTCTCATAGTTCGCATGCACCGCATTGAGTAGAGCTCCATTCACTCCGTATGCTTTCAAAACATCCCACAACATACCTCTGTCCACTGAGTCAAAAGCCTTTTCCAGATCCACAAAGGCCGTGAATAGTTTCCCCCTCACCGACAATTGTTTTTCAACAAGTTGTCGTAGAGTGAAAATCTGATCAACACAGCCTCTACCGGCCATAAAGCCGGACTGTATATCGGAAACCCTTTTGCTAGTAGTCAGAATCACATTTTTTATAATCACCTTACAGAAGACTTTTCCTGGTATACTGAGTAGACTGATTGGTCTGAAGTTCTGACAGTCTTTTTTGTCCCCTTTACCTTTGTAAATGGGAACAATGACTGCCTTCCTCCAATCCATCGGTACTACTCCTGCATTCACACAAAGCTTACATAATTCAAACATCCAATCTATCACACATTCACCTCCTGCTTTCAACATTTCACCATTTATACCATCAAACCCAGCAGACTTCCCATTCTTCAGACGTGAAATAGACACTTTCATTTCTTCTTTCAAAATCTTCAATTCATTCTCTTCATCTGTCTGTTCATAAATTCTTCTTTCACCCTGGCCAAAAATTTCTTGAAAATAGTTTTTCCATCTCTTGCATACTTCTTCATTCTCCCATACCATCTCACCGGCAGCACTTTTGACTCCCGGAGTGGTCAATGCAGAAGATTTATTTCTATCCGCATTGATCCACCTCCAAAATTCCTTCTTACTGTCGGTGAAACTTTTGTTAATCCTTTCATCAATCTTTCTTATAACAAATTTCTTGTATCAACTAATATAACTACATATTATATTATTGCATCACGTCTTGGCAAAATGAGACTTTACTTTAAAACCGATAATCAAGAATCAGAAACACTTTTTTTTTTAATTTCAGAAATCATAAGAAATTTTATTGTGGAACAGCTGTCTTTTCCGCATAATATCATGATACATTTGAGGATTCGGTTCCTCAGATTTAAGATAAGCGTATTTGAAGATATGGTACCTCCCTAAATTTCTATGGTCGTCGTTTCACGTCTTCTACGTCCTTATTAATTAGTTTTAGTTTGTTTATAAGAATCGTGATTTATTTCTAAAAAAAAACGAACCCATGGATCGAGATACCTTAATCAATTAATTAAGTTATTTTATTCTTTACTAAATCGTGCTTTAATTTTGTGAAATATTTCGTGCTAGTACCTGTCATCACAATGGATGTGGACGGAGGTGCCGTAAATACACAACAGACTGAGTTAGAACAAAGTTTACTACAGGAATTCAGTCGAATGGGGACGACAGACAAAGAAGACTTAATAAATCAGATGCAAAAACTCTTAGGTCCCTCTTTAAATTACACGACAGCTAGTTTCTTTTTGGATATGAACAATTGGTGAGTCAATACTTCTTTGTCACCTTTTTCATGAAGGTAGGGTGCAATTATGACTGCATGGAGTAGTGACAATGCTATATTATAATAAGGGATTTTTTTTCCAAAATGTAATCCGGTATTTCAGTGATAACACATTGATTTAATGGTAATTTTATATTTGTGATAAGGAGGTCAGTGTGTGCTTTAATCATCTGATAAATTATTTTTTAGGCATTTTATATTGATGATATTCACTTTTTTAGTCTAAAAAAAAGTTGTAAATTATCCCATGCCTAATATTATTTGTAAAAAAAATAATTGGAAATTGTGCAACACACGAGTTATGCAAAAAAAACGTGTGTGTAAAGAATTAAATTGAAGATGCAGTGAAATATTAACTTTTTATGCATACCCACAAGCAGACACATGTATGTTCCAGCTTAACAGGCTGCATGCGTACTTACAAAATAGAAACTCAAACCCTGAAAAAATATTGTTAGGGGTGTCCATATATTCGTCATTCGCATTTAGGGGGGGGGGGTCTGGTCTGCGGATGATGGTAAATGATGTACGAGTCCCAGAAGTGACGTCGTTCTTGTAAATACCAATTTTTACACAATATCCAAAATAGTATGCAAGTAATATAACATTATTAATTATTAAGCTCATCCATTATAACAGCAAGAGGGGGGGGGGGGATCATTAGATAATGACTATAGGATGATTGTAGGGGGGGGGGGGGTCGAAAATCGGCCAAAATCGATGACGTAATTTATGGACGGCCCCTTAGGATGAATATGTAAGTACCTATGTGTTCCTTGACTTATAGGTTGGTATGCGGCTGACCACCCATGCTGTAAAAATGGTTCACTTTGCCAGTGTCACCCCTGTCTCAGGGAAGGACGGCAAGAGTTGCAGGGTGTATGTCCATTTGAGATTTGGTTTTTATGTTGTAGGTTCACATGAGGCATGTGCAAGCGCGAACTTGTACGTGTCTGGTTGTGAGAATGCATGTAATGTGAATCTCCAATGTAACATATCCTTGCACCTTAGATTAGATTAGATATCTAAAATAGGACGAGTCATCTATGGCCGAGTTGCCGAAATGCCGTTGACCGAAAAGTCATGTGGACGAACTGTCGTGTGACCGATTCGTCTATGACCGAGCTAACGAGGACGGATTGTCTGTGACCGATTTGTCGTGAAACCTGTTTGATCAATTCGCAAACAATGGTTTTATGGGGCTTCCACACGCTTGCCAACCCATCACAAGTCAAGCGCACAGTGTGTCGTCTAGAACATGCTAGCTGGACAAAATTTTGTCTAATGGACTAATTTTGTCCAGCTAGCATGTTCTAGACGACACACTGTGCGCTTGACTTGTGATGGGTTGGCAAGCGTGTGGAAGCCCCATTATACATTTAGTTATGATATCTGTGGACTAGAAATTATTTTAACGAAAATAGACAACATATATCTGTTTCAACCTACTTACAAAAATGGTCATTAGTAAGAAAGAGAACAAAAAACTTCACAGTTGCATTTCCATGTGAACAAAAAAACTCGGGCGGATGTAAAAATGTTTCTAGAAAGGTGGCAGCATTGCTGAGTGCGTACAATGCCCGTAGCAGTCGGAACATAGACGCATGCGGTATAAATCTTGTGGTCGATAAAATTGACGAATTTTAAAGGAAAAGGGCATTGTTTTAAAACATGGCATGTGTTGTAATTGGGTGTCAAAACACCAAATGGTGAAAGCAAGAAAACACAAAATTTGACACATAAAAATACGTTTTGTATGACTGCAACGTTTGATAGGACTGAGACAAAAGTGGCAGATAGTATGTATCAATGCAGTAAGTTAGTTTCTGCTCCTCTATGTATTACTCAATGATTTTATATGTTTGTTGAATATTTCAGGAACCTCCAAGAAGCAGCTTGCTGTTACCTAGACATGCAACCAACGTCCGTGGTAGCGCAGTCCTCCCAGCTGGTGGCGTTGCCCGTGCCCTGCCCCGCCCCCTCCCCCGCGCCCTGCCTCCTCTCCATGGCCGTGGACAACCAGAGCATCGTCTGGCACTCCGATCCCCTCGGAATGCCGTAAGTCACTCTGCATCAAGGTTACCTCACCTACTTTACTTACGGCCGACAAGGGCAACAAATTTCTTGGCCATTGGGCTGCGTCAGAGGCGAAGATACAAGCCTTCCATCCACTTCACTGCTCCTGGTGTGGCTTCATGGAGGTCTTTCAGGTCAGGAGGGTGTCTTCTGATGGGGCACTCCTCCACTCCATGTGCCGGACAGTCTGGTTCTACGTTCCACAGTCACATCCTGAGGTTACCTCAAGTTACAAAGAGTCGTACTAATTATAACCAAATAGTTGAATACGAATGGTTATCTTTTGTCCTACTTCTGACATTTATTTATACCTTTTTCATTAACCCTTCAACTGCGGGTGACATGCATAGGCGTCAAGTGTAAACTTGCATACAATGTGGCTGTCAATCGTAGACGTAATCAAACTTTGAACTTTTCCTTGACATCTGTGTTCAAGAATTCGGAAGTCTGCAAGTGGAAATGTGTGCTAAACCTTTGTGACTTTTGTTCTTGAATAACTAATACATGTGACTGTTCACATAGTTTAAAGTGTCTTTAATCAATTGAAGTAGAAAATCAAATGTTTTAAAAAATTTGCTTGAAAAAGTATTCCGTACTGGGGGTATTCATATAGCCAGAATATTCAGAAGCAAAAAGGTTAAAAAGCTTATAGTTTCTAATTTTTTGATTGCCAAATTGATTCTATAGGACTCTCATATTAATAATAATACAATATTTTTATAGCGCCTTTTCATGACTCTTGGTCATCCCAAAGGCGCTTGCTCATATGAGCGCGCGAACAGGTGGGTCTTCAATCCCTTTCTAAAAGTACTCTCCAGATCCATTTCGCGCAGGTCATCTGGGAGGCCGTTCCATATCGTTGGAGCAGCCACTTTGAAGGCTCGATCTCCAAAAACGGTCTTCTTTTTCCTTCTTGGAAACTCTATCCGACTGCGACATGATGCTGCTGATCGCAGTGTTGCTGTTCTGCTGCTTGTGGTGGCTGGAGTTATCATATCCTTTAAATATTTCGGTGCGGTCCCACGCAGGCTCTTGAAGACCAGCAACCCTATCTTATACTGGACCCGTTCATGAATCTTGAGCCAGTGAAGAGACTTCAGGTGCGGCGTAATATGGCAAAACTTTGAGGCACCATGTATAAGTCTGGCTGCGGCATTCAGTACAGACTGGAGTCTCTTCAGCTGGCTCTGGGGCTGTCCGGCATATACGCCATTGCAGTAGTCGATTTTCGACAGCACGAAGGCATTGACAACAGTTTTTAAGGCCTTTGTTGTCAGATTTCTTCTGATTGCTCTAATTTGTCGGAGAGCGAAGAAACCTGACTTAACTGTTTTGCCAATTTGCCTATCGAGTACCAAGTGCTGATCAATTTATACTCCAAGAACTCGGACATGGGTTGCTGGGATGACAGCACTACCACATATGTCAACCGGAGATATTATGCTTAATAATGAATCTACAATTTCAGGGATGCATAGGCACACCCTCAAGCAGGTTATGTATCAAAATAAACTTAATTTTAATGATTACAATAATAATATGAAGTTAATTTATTCTATGGCCAAGCAAGTCAAGTCGCTAATCTCATTTATAATACAATAATGCTTGTTTGATTCCCGTCGAGCTTCTTGATCATAACTTTGACCCTGATTCAACAGATTATTGGGTTAGATGTCATTGGGTTATTTTAAATGAATAATTCATGGAAATAAAGATTAGTGAATTTTATTAAATGTTTCAGCAGAGTAGAACTCCATTTTAATTAAAAAAAATAATAAAACATGCAAACAAAACAGTTCTACTCTACTGATATTTTTGTTGTTAACTTAACAAATAATGAGTTTGGCCAGTCTCCGCCTCTCGTAAACTATTAGTTTTTTTGTTTTAATGTTTAAATTTTATTAATTAAAAATAGTGAATGATTAATACCTGTTTCTGGCCAGGCAGCAGGCACGTGCATAGGGTATAGGCATATTCATTTCAGAATAAATATTTTCTTGCAATCCTTGAAAATAACTCATTTGAAATTGATTGAAATGCTAATGATGGCTCCAATCGATCTTTAATTTTGAATTTTAAAACTGAATATCAAGCTTAAATGTTTTTTTACCATATATTTCCTACCTCTTGGGCGCATGTGCCTGTATGGGATGCACGCCCCTGCCAGGCAGAATAGGTTGCTGAATTGTATTCCACTCCACAAATCTATTTAAAAAAAAAAACATGAATAACATCAAGTTAATTGATGATTTATTCATTTTCTCAGTAGTTTGGAGTGGCGGCTGATAGTGCGGAACAACGGTGACCTGAGATGGCCGGAGGGATGCCGCGTGATGATGATGCGCGCGCACGGACTGGACACCCCGCTGCCCATGGGCATGGCGCCCTCGGTGCATGTGGAGCCTCTGCAGCCGCAGCAGACCACGGAGCTGGTCATCTCGTTCACCCGCCCCATCAGTACGGAGCCAAACGTTAGTGCGCTGTACCGTCTCATCACACCTCAGGGCGATGCTTTTGGAGGTAACAACCTCTCTTTTTCTGTTATAATTAACTTAAATATTATCTAAGCACTATTGGACTTTACCGTCCATCTTCAGAGGCTCACAAAACGCAACTAAGCTACACATATAGTGTAACTTCTTGCCGCGTTATCCCTGAAGGGGTTTGAATGTGGCGACCTATTTATTTTTTACAGGTAAGGCCTTATACCAACCACTTCAGTTGAAGTGGGGGTTTCCCAGTTCCCGAGCGGGCTGGTACTCATTTCTTGCGAAGGCTGAGTAAACCTTGCCAGTATTTTATTTTGGGGTTTGAAATAAACACCGAAATGGGAAAACATTTCTGACACCCTCGGTGGGATTCGAACTCGGGCTCACGGCATGGAATGCAAGCACTCTACCAACTGAGCTATCGACTGGACCGGCTAAGTGATGTAAAAATAAAAGGATCAAAATTCAAGGTTGGAAAGAGAAAGTGGGTGGGGTTTTTCGGGCAGGTACTGCTAGTACGGGAGAAGGACTAGGTATTTGCTTATATTTCAAGGGTTTCAATGGCAATAAGTTGTCTGCCTTTGCACCCTGAGCGGAGGACCTTTACTCCTGTTGTATCAAAAGTCAGTGGTCCGCCATCTCAGAGTACCTAGTTAGACTCGTTATCAAAACTGTTCAGACCGTAAATTAAAACTGTGTTGTATAAAAAAAGTTTATTTTTAATCAAAATTAAAAATGAATAAGAGTTTTAGGCTTACACGGCCGGCTGATGATGCTGGAGTGATGTTTTCCGGGACCTGTGGCCGTGGTCTGTTTCCACAGACCACGGCAACAGATCCCGGAAAACATAACTCCAGCAAAATTAAAAATGATTTTCACTCCGTTAATGCACAAACCTTAGAAAATTAAAAAAATAATTACACTTTTGAATGTTGGAGAATTGCTTTCCGGGATCTGTTGCCGTAATCTATTGGAGCTGGAGCTTTTCGGACTTATATGAATGCCCCCTCCCGATATATGTAACACATTTCAATTGAAGTGGTTGGCGTGAGGCTTTCCCCCTTACCTGTAAAAATAAATAGGTCCCGAATCTTTGGGTAACGCAGGCAAGAAGTTACACTACATGGGTAGATTAGTTGCACCTTGTTATAAATATAAGTAGGTATTTCCTATCCTTTGAAAACTTATTTGGGTTTTTGTGTTTGTTGCAGATGAATTATGGCTCAAGGACTTTGCTACGAGAGTAAGTGCATTTTTTAGCGACTTTGATTATTGTGTTAAGGAAGTTAAAAATGATTTCAATCGGTGTCATTTAATGTATTAATATTATAGAAAGAATAGTTGCACCTTGGCAGCTGGAAGTGCAATGTAAAATAAAAGTTTATTAATTGAACAATGGGAAACTGCTGTTTTCTGCAATCTGTAGAAATTATATAAAATTTTCCTGTAAGGATGGTAATTGTTTCAAAAATTAAATTTTTTCATGATTTTGGAACCCTGAGAAAAAAAGTCCTCGACTTAATAAAATAAAGCTGCCATTCCTTGCCCCTTGTGGACAGTTTATTATATTTTCCGTGTAATAATGGTTTGTTGTTGTTTATTTTCAACAGGCGGTTGAGGTGGACGTAAGCATGGTGGATTCCCTGTAACAGGATTTTTATACTTCAATGAAATCATTTTACGAAGAGTACAATCAAAATTTTATAACTATTATTTAATCCTTTTATTGTAATTTATTTCCAAATTATTTTTTATTACATAATACAATTATTTTATATAAATTTACTCGGTGTATTATCTGTTCTGACTAATATTTTCAAGTTGTAGATTAATTATTTTATCCATTCACCAAGTACTTCATTGATACATGTACAAAAATGTTGTAAAATAAAACAATAAGAATGATGGTTTTTAATTAGAAATATATATTATAAAGTTTTCTGCCTGTTATGCTCATTAATACTGTTAACATTCAATTAATTAAAAATGGCTAATACAACGATAAACAAAGTTTATTAATACTTTTTTGACTTGAAACATATCAGTTTATAAATATTGGTATAGCAGGGAAGTATCCAATATTAGAACATCATGATTTTAATGCGCGCCCAGAATTAAAAAAAACACCAGTAATCTCACAGCATGTAATAATGATATTTTAAAATGATACTCACGGCTTGTTTCTGTGATTATTTCTTATGAATTTTCCAACTAGGCATGACATTGATGCTTTTTCCAAGTAACCATCTAATGCAATACTAGTTTTGTCGCTTTGTAGTCTAGAGATCTCATTTATACCAGATTCATAAATGTTTGAATATTTAAAAGAATCAAATACAATATTGTTAAGTGATATAGTTTTTCTCGGGTTAGACCATGTTCTACTCGCAGTAATTTTATCTGCCGACGTTTCATTCCCTCGAGCGGGGAACATTATCAAGGCTCGTAGCGACGGGGGACCTTTATCCTCCGTTTACTTTTGGCAACTGGCTGGCTGCTGATGCTCTGCCACCGCACTTCCTTAAAATACGTCAAAGTTTGTACAAGTTCATAGGTGGAATACAGTTGGCTTTGACTTGAAAAATCTAATTTTGCTGGGAGATTTGAGTCAGGTTTCTAGACAGCCATATCCATGGCTATCTTTGGATGTGGATTGTATCCCTCCACAATGAAGTGCTCATATTTGAAGGCTGTGATGTCGGTGAGGGGGGCGTCATCGGTGAATTTGATGGAGGGGAAGGGGCGGGGCTCTCTCTTCAGCTGCTCCTGTAGGGGCTCTATGTGGTTCAGGTAGACGTGAGCATCTCCCAGGGTGTGGATGAACTCTCCGGCCTGTAAAGTAATATAAAACACTGATATGTTGATACCTTAAAGCAGCGGTTTCCAAACTTTATGCTACCACGCCTCCCTAAAAAGATTTTTTTTTCGCGCCTCCCTTAGTATGTTTTTTTTTTCGCGCCTCCCTTTATACGTTTTATTTCTTAATATTCATACTAATACTACTATAGACACATTTTTGGCGCCTCCCCTGGCCATAGCTCGCGCCACCCAGTTTGGAAACCGCTGCCTTAAAGGTAAAACTGTTCAATAAGTGACATACAAAGTTAACATGGGTTTCTCAGATAAATGCATGTTGTTTCCTATTTTCTACGACAGAAAACACTAAAAAGTGTGAAAATCCTGTAGTTTAGAAGTTTTTCACTGTGTACCTAAAGCTAGAATAGCTTATAGCTTATAGCCTACGGCTAGCAAGAAAGTAAAAATGTAGCAGACTCTTTGAATCTTTGTAAGGAAGATTGAAATATTTTTATCAGAAGATTTTGTGAGTGTAATTGAAAATTCCATACATTTTGTACTCCCACGACATGTGCGCATAAATCAGCAATGCTGTCTCTCGATAATCAGACAGGTACAGGACCGAGGTAGTGCCAGATTACCAAAAACGTTCCATTATCAAAAATGGCTTTTATAATCAGGTTAAAGACATCTCATTCAATATCTGAATTGTCTTCTTCTAACAAGACCAAATATATACTTCCTAAATTATACCTCTTCAGACTTTTTTGTTTCCCGTAGAGTGCTTAACTGTCAGTGCTATGGCCAAGTGGGCTGATCTTTCTAGCGTGTTTGGAATAGAACAACGTTTGTTCGATCCCCGCCTGGGTCATTTGACCATAAGTTTGACCCGGGTACAACAGATGTTATAGGGTAATTATTAATTAATAATTCATTAAAATAAACAAAAATGAATTATCAATTGATGATATAAATACCTGTTTCTGTCCAGGCAGAATAGGTTGGTGAATTGCATTCCTCTTCACAAATCTATTTAAAAAAAAAAACTTACGATAATGCACAAATACTTTAGTTTTATCACCTGAAGTCCTGTAACTCTTGCAATCATATGCGTGAGCAGGGAATAAGATGCGATGTTGAAGGGGACACCGAGCCCAAGGTCGGCGCTCCTCTGGTATAGCTGACAGGACACACGCCCCTCAGCCACTGAGAACTGCGCCAGGCAGTGGCAGGGGGGCAGGGCCATGGAGGGGAGAGCTTTGGCGTCCCACGCACACAGCACCATGCGACGATCATTGGGATTTGTCCTAAAATTTACAAAATAACATAGCGTTATGTAAATAGCAAATACATTGCATACAAATCGCACGTTTAATAATAAAGAGCAATAACTCAAAAAACAAGAATGTTGGGAAATCACGTTTAAAGTTCAGACACCCAGTACAACTTGTATGGGATGAAAAAGGCGACCAATGTTTTATCTCGGTCATATTCGTCCAAATTGAACGGCTGTCGCATTCTACCTATTCTTCTCGCATTTTTCTTGCGTTTTATTACAAAATCTCGATTTTCCCAATTTTCGAGTTATTTCTCTTTATTATTAAGCCTGCGAAATATTTAGGTAGGTAGATATCACATTTGTAGCTGATGGGAGCTGTAGGAGTAGGATTAATTATTATAAGTACCTAGGGTTAAGAGATATTATAAGAAAGTAACTAGCAATCATCACAATTATGCACTCGAAGCTTTTGGAAGACCGTCGTTCGAGAAGGTTCTGGCAAAATTGACTTCTAGCAAATTCTATCGCTGGAGTATAAAAAGCTGCGAACGGCTTGCAGGAGTCAGTCTTCATACGACACTATACTTTTAAACACGAAATACAGTAAAGTGAACACAAATCATCTGTGAAATAAATGTAAATTGCTAAATAAATGTAAGTGTAAAATAAATATCCTGTAAAGAAGACCAGTTTTTTCAATTTGAAGACTATTTGATTGAACCTTAAAACAACAATAGCTTTGAATTCAATTAATGGACTTTGTACATTAAAAATATGATGGCATTTCTTCCTCTTCAATGGATCTATAGGCCATATCTCTCTTTGGCCTCTGTTATCTTCAGCCTGCATCCACCTCTGGACCCTGAGTATGAGTTTTTTCACTTTAAAAAGGTTTCGAAACTTGTTTAGCCAGAGGTGCTTTACAAGTTCACACACATTTTTCTCGAATACTTAATACTTCGAGTAAAGTGAAAAAACTCGTACTCAGGGTACTGTTCTCGACCGCCGTCCTCAAGCTAGTAACCCACAAGCCAGTAACCGCGCTGTATCCTCCCTCATCTCAGCCATGGTCTTCCTCCTGGGTGCCCATTTATGATGCTTTCGGGGACCCGTAAGTTGGGCATCATGTACAACTCATCATTGCGTCAGATTCAGAATTGTTTTCAATCCTCACGAGCTTACAGTTTTAAGTTTAAGCTTAATAATTAATAATGTTATATTACTTACATAATATTTTGTATATTTTGTAGAAATTGGTATTTACAAGAACGACGTCACTTTTGGTATTCGTACATCATTTGCCATCATCCGCAGACCAGACTCCCCCCCCCTTAATGCGAATGACGTAATATATGGACAGCCCCTAACATGAGATGAGAGTAGTTTTGTTTAGAGTAAAAGTAATTAAAATTAGTTTTAATATTAACCTTATTGTGTCAATGATGTTGAGGAGTTGGTCAACTCCTTGGCCTGTGTAATCTGTGTCCATGGTTTTGTATTCGGCTCCAAAGTGTCGCCATTGGAAACCATAAACTGGACCAAGGTCACCTGAAAAGACAAAAAAGGTGTCACACAGGTGGGTTTAATATTACAATGATTTATTTGGTGAGTGCTATTTCTGTACGAATCCCTATGTGAGCCCTATGTGAGCTTGATTGTCGCTATAGAAAGCGTCAATTCTCAAGCAAGACCCAGTTGCTGCAAGGCTAGATGGACCTTTAGTGACCGGTCTTTGGTAAAGGTATGTGCACTTTTCAACCCAGCAAAGAGTATATTTAAAAATATGAATGATGTATTTTTTGTCCTCCACTGGGATTTGAACCCCCGACTTTCCATTTACAAGTCCAAAGCGTTACCACTAGACTACGGACCGGTCATTTCCGGGTCTCCATGGAAAAGGTAAAATTATATTTTGTTTTTGGTTGTTAAGGACTCTAGTCCCGTAGACCTGAGAGGTCTGCCAGCCGAGAAAAAGTAAAATAATAATTTCAAATTTTGTGTGGAGTCCTCTGAAAATTTAACTCAAATGGAACCTGTTGCTGAGATGATCATGCGATAAAAAAAATATTGACCTATATCTTGGATATAGTCGGTGTTATGGCCGAGGGGTAGAGGCGCATGTTTGACTAGCGTATTTGGATCCGGATAACGTTGGTTTGAATCTTGCATCTAGCCCACTTGACCATAACTTCGACCCTGGTTCAACAGACGCCGTTGCATGCACACAAGCTTCTGCTTTCGCATGAAGACAACTGGCCAGGCAAAATAGGTTGGTGGATTGCATTCCTTTCCACAAATCTATTTAAAAAAAAAGTATTTTGTAAGTATGAATAAAAGGTATTTCAAAATGTCATGGATACCTTCTTCCCGATCGTGAAAACCTAGGCTATCCAGGAATTGCCTAGAGCTGTTGCCATCCCATATATGGATGCCTTGCTCCTTGAGGACATTGGCGTTGGTAGAACCACTGATGATCCAGAGAAGTTCTTGGATGACGGCTCGCAGGAAGACACGTTTGGTGGTCAGGAGAGGAAGCTGATTGTCATGCAAGGACCAACGGCTCTGGGCACCAAAGGTGGAGCGTGTACCGACACCTGTGCGATCTCCCCGAACTACACCTGAAGCAATAACCACAAAAATACTATAAAATCCTTATTTATCAAAGTTTAAAATGGAACCGACCATGCCTGGAAGTCTCATCACCATGGTAACTCTTACGTACCGAATATCCGTAATATTTGTATGGAGACCTGTCAATCCAAGATGGCCGCAAGTGAACAGCTGTCTTCATACAAATATTACCGATGTTTGGTAGGTAATAATTACTGTGGTGATGAGACTTCCAGCCCAGGTTGCTAGGGAAGAGCTTATATTTTGTTATTGGTTGCTTAGGGCCTGATAAAGTCCGCACATGAGCTGACATAATATACAGAATTGTGTCGTCACGCGGCCGGGTTGCTAGGGAAAAGGCATACAAATGTCTACTTACTCCTTGCTAAGGACAATAGTCCCATTCTAGAGTGACATTGTGAAGCTTGCTCGATGAGAATTTTTAAAAATTGGAATTCTCGTCTCTAACTTTTTTGCAGGAATGTGATTTCTTTTCAGCTTACCTTCTTCGATTATTTTTTCTATCAAATCCAAGTACTGATATTCTTCATGCTTCTTAGTGTTTTCGCAGCCGTTTCCATTCGTAGAAACTTGAGATGTAACTTCCATTTTTCAGATTAGTTTGTTTTAAGTAAATACAAAACTTTTAAATTTACGCTGACGTTTACGTCGATTAAATGGCGGGAAAATGTTTGTGTTTTATAGCAGGTTGACAAACATCATGATAAAAATACATTCCCCATATAGTGTGGGTAGTAACTAAGCAAAAATTGTTTTTCCTTAAAAAATAAAATATTCTACCTACTTATATTTGAAATCCTAAGAAAAAAACTTTTTCTCAATTAATGTTAATCCATCAGACATTTATTTATTCTCTTCGACTGTTTTATTTATTTATTACTCAAGCATGAGCATCCATACTATCTTTTGTGCAAAATGTAGAAATGCTAGATTATAAAGGAAACTAATGTAAAAATAATTAATTAAGTAACAACGTATTCTGAATACTTAATACTAAATACCTAGTTTTTAGAAATGATACATAGGAAGTCTCAATATTTGACAAAGACAATCGCTTATATACAACTTCTACGAATTATTACTAATCTGGAATTGATTTTTTATTTGGTCCAGCATACATATTCGAGGATGCGAATAAAATTGAAAAAGCAAACTACTTTTTGAGAAGGCTTGAAGCTCTGGAATTTTTTAATTTTCAGTATCAAGCTTTTTAAGTTAATACATAGGTTTTGATAGTTTTTCTTATGAGTATTTTGCTTTTGAACTAATTTTTATTTCTTGAATCCCTTTCTGGGGACTGAAAAAAATTAAATATCAAACGAGTATGTACTTAAGTACCTACCTACAGAAGAGACACGAATCCATGAACAAAAATGCTAATCAAAGCGCGCAGTGATTGTGGTTAGTAAGTAAGTACTTATGTACCCACATATCTGTCCACCTTCTCCTCCCTTCGTTCTTGTACAAGCCGAATTGGCTGGTACGAGCATCGCGATGGCTTTGTTTGCCGATGCTGCTACGGTCGCTCAGGTTCAGTAGCACTTTACCGTGAACCTGATTCATACACCTCAAACAAGCCAGCAATATCATTCAAAAAGTTGCTTGGTGAGAGAAAGTAAACAAATTATCATAATAGCAACAAAAAAAACAAACAACAAACATCGCTAAGATTTTTTAACTCGGCTTGTGCGATGAAAAATATTCTACCTGGCAGTAATTTGAAAAAGGAATCTTAGAAACAAAGGAAGATTGAAAATTTAAAATCAGTGTAACCAGCTTCAAAAAGGAGAGAACTATTTTTTTGGTTAGAAATAATTTCTTGTCAAAACATCAATGATTAAAGTTGAAGGAAATGACTTTCCCAAGTACGAATACATTTTAGGAGACTGTCCGAATGCGGATTCATTGAAAAGAAGACAATTTTCCGCAAAATCAAATAGCTTAAACATGCTTTCTGGATTCTTCGACGGACCGAGTGAGTACGACTCAAAAGAGCGATTCTTTCATTTCGATCACACTCCTATTGATGAAGTTGACGTAGAGAATGGATGCTACGATATTGTGATTGTTGAAAATTGGCAACCAGAGCAAGTATCTGCACAAGAAAACAGTCGAACGGAATGGAACGGTGAAGGGGAATTGTTAGCGGAAATCAGTGTCGAGACACCTTCGTCAGATTTGATTGAAAGACCACAACAATCTGAATCTGAAGACTGTGCTAACTTGTCTTGGCTTTTGAATTTCCGTTTGGATGAGCTGATTAGTTCCACTTGTGAAGATCAGCCGCCTGGGGTGGCTGGGGGTGGAGGGAAGGAAGCTAAGGTTGAGGAACCAACTCCTGAAGACCAGGTGGTGAAAAATCTGGTAGACACAACGCAGAAGAAACCCCCTTATACGTACACCGAGCTTATAGAGCTGGCACTGAGAGACAAAGGAGAACTAACAGTGAGCGGAATTTACCATTGGATATCGTGAGTGAATTTTTATACCCTTTCAGTGCTATTCACAAGCTATTTGAGCTACGGATCATAGATTATATGTATGAAAAATTCCCTGTAGGCTGCGGATGAGCCATGGCTTTGCTGTTTGAGAATAACACGGTTTCTACTTATTCACAACATGGTTTAATTTTTATTTTGCCTTGAAGAAAAAAATCTACGTGGAAAAGTTTGGTTTTGGGTTAATCCGCCAATAGTAAATAAGGCCTTTCATTTCATAGGATTTGGTTAACTTTTAAGTTACTTTTAGACATTCATGTATTTGGTCTAACTTTTAGATGCTTTTTATTGACACATTTTGACAAAATAATAATTTTCATGTTTTATTAAAATCAACAAAACTTCCTATTGTTTCAATTTGTGAAAGAGCACACCGTAAATTGTTGAGAAAAGTTTAAATGAACAAAACAAAATGATTTCTTTATAAATATTTTTTGTGCCAATCACTGCATTATTTTGAAATCAATCTATTCTTTCAAAGATCGCAAAACGTCAGTGTTGAAATACCTAAAGTTATATACCTACAATGATTAATTAATTTGAAATACATACCTACTGATGTCATTATTGTCTATGTTAGAAGCTACTTGCTGTTCTATTGTTTTCCTATATATTTTATTGTGATGTAATCTCTGTGTGTTGTGCTAATAAATCTCCAATCATCCAACAATAAATAGAATATATTACTGAATAATAATATTTACCAACATGGTAGCAGAACGTGGTTAGCCAAAATAGACGAAATTAAACATTATAGACGTGATTTTTTTTTAAATAAAGAAGGCTAAATAAAAAAAAATAAAAACAAAACAACATGGAAGGAGGATTGATGGAGAAATTAAAAGGTGAAGAAAACTGGATGACTTGGAGCATAACAATCAGAGCATGCCTAGAAAGTGAGAATCTGTTGGATATAGTGGATGGAGCGTTTGAAAAACCAGATGACGATGGAAAAATGGCTGATGCCTTAAAATTATGGACGAGACAGAATGGCAAAGCCAAAAAGATTATTATATTATCGCTGCACACAGCTCCACTTCTGAGAATAGCTGGATGCAAAACAGCAGAAGAAATTTGGAACAAATTAAAACAGATTTATAATGTACAATCCAGTGAAAACATAGACATTTTGAGGAATAAATTCCATAACATAAACTGGGAAGCCGAAAAAGGTATGCAAGGACATTTAGAAAAATTTGATGACATAGAAACAAAGATGATGCTTTTAAATAAACCCATAGACGAGGAGGACCTCTGTGCAAGGTTGTTACAATCTCTTCCAAAAGATTATGATTACATTTATGTAACTTGGCATGATTTACCTGCTGAAGAAAAGTCGTGGAGTAAACTTCAAAGAAGATGCTTGAATTATGAATTGAGAATTACCGGAAGGATGGAAACAAAAACAGAGACTGCTACTGCCATGTTCTCAAAATTAAAAATGGAAAAACCAGTCCAAAAACAGAAATGGAATACTGAGCATAAAAATAATTCAAAGTTTGGACCTGAAAAGAGATGTTATTCATGTGGAAAAAAGGGTCATTTTTCAAAACAGTGTCAGATTGGTATAGTTTGTTTTAAATGCAAGAAAAGAGGACATAAATCAACTGAGTGTACCACAAACAAAGCACATGACAGTGCGATGATGATGTCAATTCAAAATAATGAAAAGATGAATAAAACTTATAAGGAAGTATTAGATGCAAAAGAATTGAGTTGTGATGAGTGGTATGTTGACAGTGGTGCAACACATCATATAACAAATAGACGAGAATGGTTCAGCTCTTTCAAACAATTCATAACTCCAAGATCATTGAATGTTGCCAAAAATGGAGTGACAGTAAATGCTGTAGGTAGTGGTAATATAGACGTAAAAGTATTTGATGGAAAATTATGGACACAGCGATACTTAGAAGATGTTTGGTATTGTCCTGATGGCTCTTGCAACTTGTATTCTGTAAAGAAGGCTGGAGAAAAAGGAATTGATCAAAACATTAGATGTGATGGAAAAATATGGTCATTTGCAAGAAATAACAAAACAATTGCCATCGCTATATCGAAGGAAACCAATGCACTATATCAACTAATTATGAGGGTTATTCGTCCAGAGACTGCAAATATTCTTGCTAATGATGACAAACATAAATTTGATGCGAAATCATCCAAAGGATATATGGTTGGTTATTCTGATTGTGGATTTAAGGTATATTTTCCTGATAAACAAAGAATATTTGTATGCAGAGATGTCAAATTTCCTCAGAAGAATATAGAATCACCAAACAAAAATATTACAGTTTCTAGTATTGAGAATGTGCCTCATGATGGGATTGTTATTGATGATCATGTTGAAGTTAAAAATCTCGATCCTAACACAGAAGAAATAGAAACTATTACAAGATCTGTAGAAGATTTAGAAAATGGAAATTCAGATGAAGAAGTTGAAGACGAAGGAAAGAGTTATTCATTGAGAAATAGAAGAGAGATAAGAAAACCTGTGCGATTTGAAAACACTCCAAGAATTCTATTAATAAATGATATCCCAACAGATTTTAATGAAGCGATTCAAAGCGATGACTCTGAAAAATGGAAAGAAGTCATGAATGATGAAATGACTTCGCTTTATCATAACCAGACGTGGAAACTTGTAGAAATGCCAACAAACTGTAAGTTGATTGGAAATCGATGGGTGTATGCTGTGAAGACAGACTCAAATAATAATATCATTAGATACAAAGCAAGATTAGTTGCTAAGGGTTTCAATCAACGACCTGGTATAGACTACATGGATTCTTTTAGTCCAGTTGCACGTTTTGAGACGATAAGAACACTTCTTGCCTATGCTCTACAAAGAGATTGGATGATAAAACAATTTGATGTGAAGACTGCATTTCTCAATGGACTATTGGAGGAAGAAGTATATATGAAACAACCGAGAGGATTTGAAGATGGATCAGAACGCATATGCAAATTACTGCGTAGTCTATATGGACTGAAACAAGCTTCAAAATGCTGGTATAAATGCTTAACAGCTTATTTAGAAGAATGTGGATTACGGGAGAGTGCTGCTGATCCATGCTTGTATTTTAATGAATATTTAATGATGGCTTTTCATGTGGATGATGGAATTATCATTGGTCTTCCTGACTTTATAAATGATTTACTAAAGAAATTACGAAACAAATTTGAAATGACATATCATGATGTTGATGATTATTTGGGACTACAAATAAAAATTTCTCCTGATTCAATTGAAATTAATCAATCTGCCTATGCTAAGAAAATACTAGGCAAGTTTGGAATGATGGAATGTAAAGCGTTATCATTACCGATAGAGCCAGGATGGATGCCTGGAGATTCACCCAAAGCAGAAAATGCCGAGAGGTACAGAGAAATAGTTGGAAGCCTTATGTATCTTGCTACGGGAACGAGACCAGATATTATGTTTGCTGTGAACACTGCATCTAGAGTACAAGACAAACCTTCTGTGGCTCACTGCAATCTATTGAAGAGAATTTTAAGATACATCTATAATCTATAATCTATAATCTAAGTTGCAAAGATATATTCATTTAAAGCTCTCAGATGTATGCCCACAAACCAACAAGTGTAGTTCGCGCTTACAAATGCTGAATGTGTACTTACAAATAAAATCCAAACCTCAAATGAACATAAGCCCCACAACTTTTGCCGACCTTCCCTGAAACAGGGGTGACATTGGCAAAGTGAACCATTTTTACAGTATGGGTGGTCAGCCTCATACCAACCTATAAGTCAAGGAATATGAATAATAAATTACATTTAAATATAAAAAAGAACAAAACCTTACAAAGAAATCTATACAAAAAAAGTCAAAAATTTCCTATGCAAAAAATGTAGCAAATGAATACACCAACATTAGAAATCAACATTGCAGATTAGCCGCCACTTCTTCCTGTCCTTGCATACTTCTTTCATTTCATCCAGAGTCATAACCTTTTTCATACAAGTCCTCCTTTTATTATGACTCTGGATATCCCATTCATTCGCTATTTCAGAGATTTGATCCTTCCATACTTTTCTCGGTCTTCCTCTACCACGACATCCATCTATTCTAGCAACATATACTTTCTTCGTCAATCTTTCATCACTCATTCTCTCCAAGTGCCCGAACCATCTTAACATACTTCTTTTAATCTTCACTTTCACACTTTCCCTTACACCACATTCTTCTCTTACAAAATCATTCCTCACCCTGTCACTTCGTTTTTTCCCAATCATACTTCTTAGATAGTCCATTTCTACTGTATGGACTTTACTAATTTCCCTTTCACTCACCGTCCAGGCTTCACTTCCATACATCAAGGTTGGCACTAGTATACCACCGTGCACCGCCAATCTAACATTTTTTGAGAGATTTTGGTTCCTGGCGATGCAAGCGGTCGCACCCAGTACACACCTGCCTTTCATTATTCTTCTTTCAAATTCACCGGCCATTCTTCCATCTTTTTCAAACTTACATCCCAAATATACAAACTCATTTACAACATCAACATTCATTCCATTAATTTTAAATTCATAATTCATATTTTCATCATCTCTTTCAAAAATCAAAACTTTCGTCTTTCTTGCATTCAACTTCAAATTATTACCTTTCAAAGCTTCGTTCAATCTAGAGAGCATCATTTGCAATTCCACTGCTGAATCAGATACAAGGACTGCATCATCCGCATACAGTAGAACGCTTACTTTGCTCTCTCCTATCATTAATCCACAATCATCAAGTCTAGCATCTCGAACACACTTGTCCATGACTATGTTAAATAGCCATGGGCTCATCACACATCCTTGCCTTACACCCTTAAAAACTTCAAACCATTCACTATACTCACCATCAATACGAATGCAGGCCATACTATTCTCATAGTTCGCATGCACCGCATTGAGTAGAGCTCCATTCACTCCGTATGCTTTCAAAACATCCCACAACATACCTCTGTCCACTGAGTCAAAAGCCTTTTCCAGATCCACAAAGGCCGTGAATAGTTTCCCCCTCACCGACAATTGTTTTTCAACAAGTTGTCGTAGAGTGAAAATCTGATCAACACAGCCTCTACCGGCCATAAAGCCGGACTGTATATCGGAAACCCTTTTGCTAGTAGTCAGAATCACATTTTTTATAATCACCTTACAGAAGACTTTTCCTGGTATACTGAGTAGACTGATTGGTCTGAAGTTCTGACAGTCTTTTTTGTCCCCTTTACCTTTGTAAATGGGAACAATGACTGCCTTCCTCCAATCCATCGGTACTACTCCTGCATTCACACAAAGCTTACATAATTCAAACATCCAATCTATCACACATTCACCTCCTGCTTTCAACATTTCACCATTTATACCATCAAACCCAGCAGACTTCCCATTCTTCAGACGTGAAATAGACACTTTCATTTCTTCTTTCAAAATCTTCAATTCATTCTCTTCATCTGTCTGTTCATAAATTCTTCTTTCACCCTGGCCAAAAATTTCTTGAAAATAGTTTTTCCATCTCTTGCATACTTCTTCATTCTCCCATACCATCTCACCGGCAGCACTTTTGACTCCCGGAGTGGTCAATGCAGAAGATTTATTTCTATCCGCATTGATCCACCTCCAAAATTCCTTCTTACTGTCGGTGAAACTTTTGTTAATCCTTTCATCAATCTTTCTTTGTTCATTCATCTTGCTTTCATAAATTATAGTCTTCGCCATTCTCTTAGCTATCTTATATTCGTCTTCTAGCTTTCTATCATTTCTATCATTCAGCCAATTTTCATAACACTTTTTCTTAACTTTCACAGCTTCTTTCACTCTATCATTCCACCAGGCATCTCCTTTCAATTTTCCACCTTTCGTTACCCCACATACTTTTTTAGCACATTCAATCATTCCTTCCTTCAGATCTTTCCACATGCTTTCAATATCTTTTCCACACACATTCTTCTCAAGTTCATTTACACAAAGGGGACTATATCAGAAGGAATCATATTTAAGAAGAATATGCAACATTTAAGACTTGAAGTATATAGTGATGCTGATCACGCTGGTGAGAAAGAAACAAGAAAATCAACAAGTGGTATTTTGATGAAATTTGGTGGAAGTCCAGTAATGTGGAAAAGTAAACTACAAAGATGTGTCGCTTTAAGTTCAATGGAAGCAGAATATGTAGCTGCAAGTGAAGCAGCAAAATCACTTATATGGCTTGACAGACTACTTAAGGAAATCAAAGCAGTAGATGAAACCGTGATTCCTACATTGCTAATTGATAACCAGAGTGCAATCAAATTGATGAAAAATCCAACATTCCATGAACGATCAAAGCATATAGAGACAAGATATCATTTTGTAAGACTATTAGTTGAAGAAAATAGAATGACTGTGAAATATGTGACATCAGAGAGACAGCAGGCGGACTTATTGACTAAAGGACTATCAGCGGCGAAATTGTCATACATGAAGAAACAAATAGGAATGAAATAATGTAATCATTGCGGGAGAGTGTTGAAATACCTAAAGTTATATACCTACAATGATTAATTAATTTGAAATACATACCTACTGATGTCATTATTGTCTATGTTAGAAGCTACTTGCTGTTCTATTGTTTTCCTAGATATTTTATTGTGATGTAATCTCTGTGTGTTGTGCTAATAAATCTCCAATCATCCAACAATAAATAGAATATATTACTGAATAATAATATTTACCAACAGTCAGGAAAACGATTGACATAAACTATAGTTTATAACAGAAATAGGTACGTTGGTATGTCTTATTTACTTAAATTATATTTTGTCTAAAATTAGGTACGTCCTTTCATGGAGCCTTTTAATGCTGCAAACTTTCTCAAGTAAATTTAATTCCGTCTAAGATGTTCAAAGCTTTCATTCATTTAATATTAGCTGGCAGGTGAATTGACCAATCGGCAAACAGGTTGAGATGATGTGGGTGGTTTGTTTGTGTGTTTTGATGATGTTGGCCTGTATTAGGGGATGGGGGAGGTTGCGACGCGACGCTAGGGTAGTCAATAGTCCGTACCAGGCGGTGCGGGCGCGTGTGGGACCTGCGATACAGGGGTGAGGGAGTAGAGACACCTGCAGGATAAGAAATCTCGGCTTCAAAACAAGATGACCAAAGCAATATTTTTGAATTGTTTATTTCTTCGATTTTGCTACATTCTAATTTGAGCCTTTGCATTCGTCAACCTCTGCCTTCAACTTCTAGATTATTATAGATTCAATTTCATTAAAATTAAAGTGCTTTTGTATTCCAAATGTGAATTGTTTAATTTTTTGTCGCTGGTATAGTCGAGCGGATGAGGCGTTGGCTGTAGAACTTGCGTTATTGAAACAAGCGTAAGTTCAAACCCCGCCTGCTCCGTGCCTTATCGATTGACTCTGGACTTTGCCCCCTGTTTCAGCAGATGTCATTGGATAATTATTAACTAATAATTCATCAAAATATTATAAAATGAATTATTAATTGATAATATTAATACCTGTTTCTGGCCGGGCTAAAAAGGTTCGTGAATTACATTCCTCTTGATGTCTCTTTTTCAAAAAAGAATTTATGGCTAGAATGGATGTTTTATTTTATAGTATTCTTAAAGAGCTTTGAAGTCCATAGTTACTTTTTCAAAATGTAAAAAGCTTCTACATAAACAAGGAAGACACTTGTAACATAACATGGAGTAGGTAAATAAAATAAATGCAAATCACAACCTCCGACTTGAGATACAATAGTATCAAATAGGTTTATCCTTTTGTAAAGTTGACTACCCCTGTCTGTCTGTAGTCTTGCATGTTTGCCTGAAGCAGAAGACTCGCCCCTGCTCCTACTTATCCCCTCTAACTGTTCTTCCTACTTCCTAAACTTTCTGACTTCTACCGGCGTGGGTTCTTTTTGCGTCATCGCATCGTTGTGTTGTGAACTAAAGGCGCTGTGTACTCCAAGTAAAAAACAATGGGTAAACTCCCCTCGATCACTAGGGGTGCTGTTGAATCTTCCATACATTTTTCTGACTACGCAATCGAGGAGAATTTACACAAAATTTTATGCTCGGGATTCTGAAACAGGCAACATAGGTATCTGTAGCCTATAGTCTACGTAATGATCTACGGTTTCTTAAGAAAGGGTCTACGCTAAAAACTTATACTTATAAGACTTGAGAAACGGATATTTTTTTGATGATATTTTGTAAAGAAAAAGTTCTTATATATATAACAAAACTTTTCGGTTAAAAAATTAGCAAATTATATATTTTTTAAAATTAATTTTGCAGAAGAAATCTCTTCCAGACATGGATACATATTTAGGGAAAGGAGAAGTATTTATTTCATGTTTATATGCTTACGTATAGGTAAAGGTTTTTACTAGTTTTACAGTAAAATTTGAAGACGTTACCTACGACGCCTGCGAAACATTAAGGATAACGTATGTTTTCCAATAACGTATCGTTTAACATCCGAAAAGTGTATCTACTTATTTTTTATTATTACTTAGATTTCTTTGTAAGGTTTTGTTCTTTTTTATATTTAAATGTAATTTATTATTCATATTCCTTGACTTATAGGTTGGTATGAGGCTGACCACCCATACTGTAAAAAATGGTTCACTTTGCCAATGTCACCCCTGTTTCAGGGAAGGTCGGCAAAAGTTGTGGGGCTTATGTTCATTTGAGGTTTGGATATTATTTGTAAGTACACATTCCGCATTTGTAAGCGCGAACTACACTTGTTGGTTTGTGGGCATACATCTGAGAGCTTTAAATGAATATATCTTTGCAACTTAGATTATAGATTATTATAGAAACGTAAATTATAATTTGTACCTAAATAGCTTCTAGAAAGTTTTCATAAACCTTGAACAAAGCTATACCAAGAAATATAATTTAAAAAAGGCAAACAGCTGTACCGATGCAAAATTTAGAATTCTAAGTTTTACTAGTACTTGACTTGACTTATAGTTCCTTGACTTATAGGTTGTTATGCGGCTGACCACCCATAATATAAAAAATTGGTTCACTTTGCCAATGTCACCCCTGTTTCAGGGAAGGACGGCAAGAGTTGCAGGGCTTATGTTCATTTGAGATTGGGTTTTTATATTGTAGGTCCACATGCGGCATGTGTTAGCGCGAAATTATACATGTCTGCTTGTGGGAATGCATTTAATATAAATCTTAAATGATATATATCTTTGCAGCTTAGATTAGATTAGATTAGATTAGACTAGTACCATTTCTGATTGTTCCAGAGAGCGGTTTCCGTTCTTCAAGCCGCAAGATGACCGGTGGAAGAACTCTGTGCGCCACAACCTGTCCATCAATCCGCACTTCCGCAAGGGCGTGAAGGCCACGAGGGGTGCTGGCCATCTGTGGACTATAGCCGCGCCCAGCGCTGCCCTGGACAGGGTCCTGGCTTCCACCTTCCTCGCGGTAAAACCAACTGCTGCTTCCTCTTCTCCATGTGTCTTGTCATGTCTCCTTACGTTGAAGAGCACTAGGTTTTGTACAGTTCTTATTTCAGTCCATGAAGCCTGTTCAGCATTGCGGCAAAACTCTAGATCCCGTTCCTTGACTTGTAGGTTGGTTGTGGCTGACCACACATACTGTAAAAAAATGGTTCACTTTGCCAATGCCACTTCTGTTTCAGGGAAGGTTTGAGTTGCAGTGCTTATGTTCATTTGAGATTTGGGTTTTTATATTGTAGGTCCACATGGAAAGAATGAATGAGAAACGACTGACGAAGAAAGTATACTTTCCTAGAATAGATGGATGTCGTGGTACAGGAAGACTGAGAAAGGTATGGGTGGACCAAATATCCGAAATTGCGATTGAATGGAATATCCAGAGTCATAATAAAAGAAGAGCCTTTATGAAAAAGGTTATGACTCTGGAGGAAATGAAAGAAGTATGTAAGGACAGAAAGAAATGGCGGTTGATCTGTAATGTTGGTGGCTAGGGTTTGTTAAATTGGAATTTGTTTTCTGTTTAGTTTTGATGATATTATTATTTACTGATTAATAAAATGTAATTTGTCGTGTAGGTATGTTCCTTGCTTTATAGGTTGGTATGCGGCTGACCACCCATACTGTAAAAATGGTTCACTTTGCCAATGTCACCCCTGTTACAGGGACAGACGGCAAGAGTTGCAGGGTGTGTGTCCATTTAAGATTTGGTATTTATGTTGTAGGTTCACATGAGGCATGTGCAAGCGCGAACTTGTACGTGTCTGGTTTTGAGAATGCATGTAATGTGAATCTCCAATGTAACATATGTATCTTTGCAACTTAGATTAGACATGATACATGTGTAAGCGAGAACTTATACATGTCTGCTTGTGAAAATGCATAAAATGTGAATCCTTAATGTTACATATCTTTGCAACATAGATTAGATTAGATCGTCTTTATGTCGACATATCACTTAAGAAACTAGGAATGACTGAAATAGTATTTTATATCGAAAATTTCCAGTGTGCTATTTTTAATGATAATTTTTAGATTTGATAATATGATGTGAGTGCCAACATGAAATTAATTAATTTACGTGACATTCAGCAACTTATTAATAAAACGACAGAAGCGTGACCATGTACGAGTAGCACGATAAAGCTGTCCCCTCGTATGTAGCAATTTGTTTATCAATTACCTACATAGGTAGGTACATATATCATGTAGGAAGCTCTTACATGAAATACATGTGATGGCTTAATTATAATCTTTGACGAGGTAGTATTATCGATTGTTCTTCATATTCTCGTCCTATGTCTAAAAGTTGGCCTTAAATAATATTATGTTCAAGTAGTCCACATACTTATTACTTGACTACGCCTTAAATAAAAATAAACTGCATAGACAACTTTTCTACCATCTAAAAAAATCTAAATCTAAGCTGCAAAGATATGTATCATTTGAGATTCATATTAAATGCATTCCCACAAGCAGACATGCATAATTACTTGATATTATATTAATTCTACCATACTTGAGAGATTTGGATTATTGCTTATGAAAAGCCGTAGGTAGTATTTATAGGTATTAGGTATGTAGTAAAATAATCACATTCCGATTTATTGTATCCATTTTTTAATGACAAATTCTTTTTTAGTTATTTTGGGATAGAAAATGTTCTACTCTCAGCTTTTATGTATGCAGGCGTTTCCCTTTCACGAGCAGTAAGCATTTTCAAGGCTGGTTATTAAAGCGGCGCGGCAGTTTTCGCGTTCACTTAATTGTGGCTTGTCATATCTCCATCGGCACATGATCTTGTCTCCATATTTTTATGAATTGATTGTTATTGGTTTGGCAGAGACGTCTCCAGAGAACCCACACCCTGGAACAAGAAGTAGCCGCAGCAGCGGCCAGCATCCTCCAACAACATCACACAGGTAAATTACACCAACGCAACGGTGTTATTTACAGACAGTAAATCCATGGCTGATCCGCCACCTTGGGGGAATTTCCCATCCGAAAACAAACAGAGTAGGTATCCGCCATGGATCAAAGTTTTAATTGATTAATACTGCGAGTACTCACATCATCTTCTTCCGTAGAAAGTTATATAAAACTGACATAAGAAATTGTCATAAGGTACTTTCTTACCATTCTGATACAAAGCGGCAGAACCTCTATGCTGACACGATGAATTGATCGAGGCTCCAAATTTTTTATCTTCTAGGACGTTCTGGCTGACCAACCATGCTGTGGAAAATGGTTTACTTTGCCAATGTCACCCCTGTTTGAGGGAATGTCGGCAGGAGTTGCAGGGTGTATGTTCATTTGAGTTTTTTTTATGTTGTAAGTTCACATGCGGTATGTGCAAGCGCGAATTTATTCGTGTGTGCTTGTGAGAATACATATAATATAAATCCCCAATGTTACATATCTTTGCAAGATTAGATTAGATTTAGTTGCACTGTTCTAATGTTGGTCAGCCAAAGAACTCGGAACATTATTGGAACAGATTATCCATTTAAGGACGGACGACGTCAAAAGTCAAAAGGTGATTAGGTTATTTATTAACCAATAACAAAATGTAAACTCGACGTGTGTCATCAAAATATTTTTGTCCATGAAAAATGTGCCGGATTTATTCAACGTAAAAATTCTAAGCAGGTATTGATTCATAGAAAATATTGTAATGTTCTTTTGTTGTTACAGAATTCCTGAATCCAGTATCCGTGGAGCAAGTGGCTGTGGAATGTGGACTGCTGGATGGAGAACTGACCTTCAACTATTGAAGAGATGGACATATTTTTCTTTTGCAGAATATCTTCCAATTGTACCATAAATTTTCATCCCTCCCTGAAATATTAAATACACAACTAGATTCAGAGTTGAATTTCTCTTAATTTAGTAGAATAAATCATAATAACTTAATTATAAATGTGTGACTTTATTTTAATTTCGTGTTTAAAGGATCAGCTCCATACGGCTTTTTTCCAAAAAGTAAAAAATAAATATTTTGGAAAGTTACGTAATGTATGAGACTATTTATGATGGTCCAAAAAAAGGTCTATACTTCTTATTTATAGAAACAATAAGTATGTTTTGATAGCATCTCTTATTTTAGAAGAAGTACCTAAATTTTCCTTTCTGCGGACTTATGAAAATAATTCCTAAATTTTAATTCTCATTCGTATGTATGTAACGTAAGTATGTATACTGAGGTAGTGTGAAAGGAAAAAGAGGTAAGGCACGACCGAGAAAAGTATGGAGTTATCAGATTGAGGAGATTGTGAAAGAATGGGATGTACAAAGCGAGTGCAAAAGAAGAAAATGCATGAAAAAGGTGATGGATATGAATGAATTGAAAGAGGTATGTAAGGAATAGGAAGAAATGGAGGCAGCTCTGCAGAGGCTCTGGCCGCCCCTTGCGGAATGGCGACAAAGTTACAGTTACAGTATTCGTAACTAAATTCTGTTAAGATCCTTTATGATTTTCTAACAGGTCTTCACCATTATATATTTATCATTTACACACTACTCGTATTTACCGCAGAAAGGGTTTGATCTAAAATAATGATTTGATTTCGAATTATTTTTATTTACCGATGTGCCTTCTATAGGCGCTAAAGTGTTGTGTAATAATCTAACTGATAATATCTAAGTTTTCTTATAATAAAATGTATTTAAATAAATAAAATCTTAATGAGTAAGTGTTTTATTAATTTTTTGAATAACGTAATTGTAGAAATCAGCAAAAATAAAATAAATGAAAAACTCAGCTTTCCTGAAATCTCTTGTCAAACAATATTTGACATTGAGGTCCAAACATTTTAAATTTGTAGATATTTTGCTGGCGAGATAACACCAGTCTTGTATGGGACGAATAACAAGATATTTGTTGACCTTTTTACTAGAAATCCGGCCGGCTGATTAGGTTTATTTTCGAGCCTTTTCCAATGTTCCGACCTCTTAATGATTTTTTTTTTTTAAAAGTTTTTAAAAGTAAAGTAAAAAGCAATTTAAATCATCAAGGTTTAGCGGATTCTATGAATATCTGCTGCGAGTTATTTTTCAGGCTGAAAGCACCTACAGAAGGTTCACGTCAGATTGTAGAGCCGTAGAAAGCTCGAAGCTCAAACAAGTTACAGATTTCAGTACACAGATGGCTGATGTGTTCTACTATTCCTGAGTATTAAAAAAAACCATTTCCAGTATTTTTTACGTATAGTGCTAAAGGTTTTTTAAAAACGTATTTATTTTGGATACCATAAAAGTTATGGATTTTTTTTACCGTGTAGATGTAAAATAATTAGTGATTATTTTTGTTTGTAATAATAGTTCGTTTTGAAAGTAATTGCGTATTGAAAATATAAATTAACATTGTAGGCGTATTTTAATGGTGTTTTAAAATATAATGTAAACAGGTGTCAAGAGTAAAAAAAATTGCTTAAAATTCACATCGATTGTGTTAATAAAAAATGGATGGAATAAACGACAGCACTCCTAGAGGATAAATTATTTTTCATACTTTATTCGATTTACGCAATCGAGGTGGCACAGGAAAAAGTTATAGTTTATACATTGTAGTTTTTATAAAGTTCTTAATAAACCACGCCTTATTATTCGTTTACAATGTTCTATAGGTGTTTACGAATGAAATTGGTTATATCCAATAATCAAATCGTTATAATTCTAGAACTTCCATCGTTAAATGGTGACAACTCCTTAGATTACGTCAGCATATTAGAATAAAGTGTGTTTAATGGCAACATTATATCTTATAGACCTTATAGTGATGTGTAAATTTTAATTAATTTACAATAGTTAATCCAAAGAGGCTAAAGTTAATGAAGTTACGAGCAATTTGAGGCCAAACACACCAAAACTATCCCCGCTTCAGTTAGATAAAGAGAGGATAACTCACAACACTAACGATCAAGAAAGGCATTACACTTAATTGCTGGTATAAAACAAACTTATTTGGATCCATTTACCGAAAAATGCAAATGAGTTTCGTTTTAGCAAGGGACTGCTTCACCCTTGCCTTTTTCCAAACAGAAGGGAATATACATTTAAAAATATGCTGATTTAGACAAGACATTTGTAAAGCAACAGCTGTCTGTAAAGGAGACTCTAAATTACCATACGTAAAAAAACATGGTGGAGAAATTGACGCCAGGCGAAACAAAATGTTACAAAAAGTATGAACACAAAATGTTATATTCAACAGTGAGAGATCGTTGTCCTTATCGCGAAGTTGAACATGGACAATATGACAGTGCAGTGTACCTTAGGTATTCGTTTTATGTTTTGGTACATTTGTGTTTAATATTTTCCAGACGTGTGTTAAATTATTTGTGTTTTTTTTACATGCGCCACGATTTATAAACTCTCAGTTTTTGTAAGGATTGTTAAATTTTGCTTAAAACGTGATGTTTTTTGACCGTAATAAAGTAATGTCCTTCAGCATAAAATAGTCATCAGCGCACTCAACTAAAGTAATTTTTGTAAAAAGATTGATTTTTTAAGAAGAGTGTTATTTTTTACATTAAATTCGTGAAAACAAATGCAATTCCCCGACCTATATGGTAAGCGTGGTAAGAAATATTTATTATTATTTTTTTTTTTAATTTTAATTTTAATTTCTAATTAACATTTACATCATCCATTAATCATTCAAAATTCAGTTATAATTTAATGAATTATTACACAATCATATTTGTTTACTCAGGGTCAAAGCTACTTACTTACTTACTTAGTCAGCCACTTCTTGTCCACTGCTGGACATAGGCCTCCCCCATATCTCTCCAGGCGTCTCTGTCCTGGGCTCTCTGCATCCAGTCAACTCTTTTAATAATTATCATCTGACCATCGTGTAAGAGGCCTTCCTCAAAACTACACATATTTTTAAACTGCCATGATGGGACTCGAACCGGCGCTTATTTCAAAAACGACAATCCAAGTACCACTGCCTTGTCCAATCGACTGTAGCGTCGATCACTTTGAATCGACGTTGTAAAAATCAGTTATTGATTTTTCTTTCTGCATCGTGAAACACTCTTGAGCCCAGTATTTTCAACGTTAACGTATGTGAGTTTAAACTGATAAACAAAACTACCCCCACGTGCGTACATTTCATTCCGTGTAATGTCACTATGCTAACTTTGAAAATACCGGGCCTTAGATGATTCACGTAGAGCAAAACGATCAAGAAATATGTAAAAATACTCACCTGCGTCATCGTGTGAGAGAGCTAGAGGACTATGGAAAGTTCCGGAATGCACTGAAAACAGCGAATTTCTGGCATCAAATGCACAAGCGCCCTTGAAGTGACTGCACCACGAAAAGGCTCTATAAAGAAATCACCAACTCATCATCATCATCATGGTAGACTGGTAAATTTCAATATTGGCTGAGAAAACCATGTCACATGAAATAATGAATACCTGCAAATAACAAATAATGCCATCAGAATTGATCAAAGCAAACCAAGTAAGTTTACCGTTTTGAATTGAGAGGACAAAGTGCATTACGAAGTTGTGCAAGTATTATTTGCGGTTTCAATTGTTGTGATTGTTACAAGTTGTAATATCCAACAAGAGTCTTCTCAATGTTGAAATACTCGCAAGTAGGGTCTAACAAAAGCAAGCATCTGTAATTGGGCGTAAGCTCTGGCAAAGTCAGCTAATTGAGGACTGAACTCCAAGTACAGTGATACCTCAATATACGAATTCAATTCGTTCCGTAACCTTGCTCGTATGTCAATTTGATCTCGAAGCAATTTTCCCCATTGAAATTCATTGTTTTATTTCTTTTTTATTTTACCTGTTTTCTAGTCCGGTCGATAGCTCAGTTGGTAGAGTGCTTGCATTCTACTCCGTGAGCTCGGGTTCGAATCCCACCGAGGAGCGTGTCAGAAATGATTTCCTCTTTCGGTGTTTATTTCAAACCCCAGAATAAAAATACCGGCAAGGTTTACTCAGCCTTCACAAGAAATGAGTACCAGCCCCCTCGGGAGCTGGGAAACTCCCACTTCAACTGAAGTGGTTGGCGTAAGGCCGGCCCCCTTACCTATAAAAATAAATAGGTTCAACTCGCCACATGCGACCCCTTCGGGGATAACGCGCAAGAAGTTACACTATATATGTAGCTTAGTTGCGTTCTAATATTACAAATTTTAGCGCAAGAAAGCTATGTGCAATATACACATTACCAAATGTTAAGGGGTTGGACTGCGTAGCAGCCAGGGGCAACACCTCTAGTATCGTATAAAAACATAATAAACCCGAATTTAAAGCAAAAAAAAAACTGCTTGTTGTAAAGTGTACATATTTGTATTTTGGCCACTTTAATGCAACTTACACACAACTTAAATTCCAAGTCACTGCTTTTGTCTTCAATGGTCTTTGCTTTTTTCGCCGGATTAAAAAAAAGTTCCAAGGAGGTTAGTTTCTTCTTTAGACCTTTGTAAATGAGTTGTGCTACATGCAAGACTCTCCGACAGAATAAGGAACACAGAGCTACGCATAAGGTCGGGAGTAACCGATGTCATAGAGAGAGTGGCAAAGCTAAAATGTTCCTTTGCGGGACATGTTGCTAGAACCACCGACCAGAGATGGGCGAAGAGGTTGGTAGAGTGGAGACCTTGGGAAGATAAAAGAAGCAGAGGGAGACCTCCCACGAGATGGTCGGATGATATAAGAAGGCCTGCTGGAGACTGGATTCAAAAAGCGCAAGACAGAGATGGATGGAGAGATATGGGGGAGGCCTATGTCCAGCAGTGGATAGAGATGGCTGTACAAGAAGAAGAAGAAATGATTTGTGCAAGTATCATTAAATAGCTCCGATGCACGACCAGTTGCAACTTTGTTGGAGTGTTTCTTTTTCACGTTGCTCGTATCTAAAATTTCGCTCGTATTTCAAAACAAAACTTCGTTCGCTTGACAGCTTGTATCTCAGATAACTCGTATGTTAGGGCACTCGTATCTTGAGGTACCACTGTATTGAACTTTCACATTCAACCAAAAATGTACATGAACTTAAAAAGCGCCCCTAGTGAGTCTTTCTTGATTCCATACATTTTTGACAAAACTCAACGGATGCGTTTACATGTAATGTTTTAATACCTGGGATAGTGGTTTTGCGTTTGCATACATTGTATATAAAGTTAAGGGTATGTTTACTTACGTACAAGTACATATATTCGCAAGGGTAGGGGGGGGGTGGGTTTAGGGCTTCGGTCAGATTGAACAGTCTGCCCTAATAATACAAGTATGATCAATATGGAACCTCTCTGACCTCGATGATTTAAAGCAAGTATGTGTACAAATATAATAAAGCATATCTCAAGAGTAATGCTTGATTAATCATAGTATGCAAATTTGAAGGTTGTCTAATTAGAAATTAAACGACAACTAGTTATGATCACATAAGGATTGCAATAAGGTTGGAACAGTCTTGAATTCGGTACTTTTTTCTTGGCGAGCAAACTTTAGTCTTGTGGCCTGCCGTCCTTAGCAACTAATAACAAAATATTTGTATGCCTTTTCCTTAGCAACCCAGCCCGGTGACAACACAATATCTATTCTAATCTAACCTAAGTTGCAAATATATGTTACATTGGATATTAACATTATATGCATTCTCACAAGCAGACATTCGTACAAATTCGCGCTTGTACATGCCGCATGTGAACCTACAACATAAAAACCAAATCTCAAATAGACATACACCCTGCAACTCTTGCCGTCCTTCCCTGAAACAGGGGTGACATTTGCAAAGTGAACCATTTTTACAGTATGGGTGGTCAGCCGCATACCAACCTATAAACCAAGGAACACAATATTGTCTTTGCTAATTCACGGACGGATCTCATTGAGGTCTGCATATTTTAAGACGTCAAAAATGTTATGACATCACGCGCCGGGTTGCTAGCACAAAGGCGAACTAGTTATTTATTGTTGGATGCTAAGTACTTAGTTGTATAAATATGACGTTCGCCCCACGACCGAAAATTCTAATATCGAACATCCGTGAAAAAAATTTTTTCCATAAAAGCAAGCGTTCCTATTTAAAACTGTTACTTAAGATCGTCCAAAATGCTGCCTCTAGTCTGCGACAAACTTATTACTTTTTAAAAAGATGTTGGTGAAATCTCAAATGAATTACCTCAATGATTTAATGTGAAAAAAATATTTAAGTAACACGTCTTGTTGTCGATATATTTTTTGAGTTATGAACGTCCAACGAAGCAACATTTACCCTTAGTACGAGTTGCAAAACTTGAGTAATGTAATGTTTACGGCAATTATTAAAGAGCGATTTCTCCCAAAATCTGCCGTTTTTGTTTGTTTGAACTTGATTTTCTTCATCGCTGTAACTCTTTTGCTAAGACCATAAAGTGTAAGAAACAAAAACGGCAGATTTTGGGAGAAATCTCTCTTTAAAGTTTTCCGTAAACTTTACTTTTCTCAAGTTTTGCAACTTGTACTAAGGGTACTCGAACATTAATGCGATACCTACATATAATGATTTTTTTCTAGTTCCGATCATTTTTATTTATTAGAAATATTCAAGTGAAAACCTGAAGCGAGGCTGGAAAGTTTCATTTCGCCATTTGTTTTTACTGATATTGCTTTACTTTTAAAACGTAAAGCTTTTCCCTCGGCAAGCGCAGTTGGAAGAATATTTCATTCATTTTTTCTGACATTAACGTCAGTGAAATGTTTATTTCTGCCGAGGTGTATTTCGAATTTTTGAGATTCGTATCGGCTGGCACTCGATCACAGAGAAAAACAACATAAAGTAAAGCCTGCGTAAGGCGAGGCTTTCATGTCGTTAAATTTTCTATCTCACGAAAAGTTTATCCGAAATACAATTTTTCAGCCGGTGAAAAAATCCACCATTACGTTTCAGAATTTCAAGAAAAAATAGATAGAATGTTATGTACTAACCTCGAGTGTAAAGAATTGCGTGAATACTCAAGAATAATTGCGTTCAAACTGTAAACAGAAAAAAATGTATAGAAGTTTAATTAGCGCTTCCAATACAAGTGAGTCGCGTTTTTACCTTCTTTTTAATCTTGTTCCTAATTGCTAAGGGTTCGTCATAGTTTTCCCATCAGAGTTAATTTCACATGAGAAATGTTGCTATGTGTACTGTGTCTTTTGAAAACTGAAAATTGATTTTAAAAATATTTAAAACGACTCTCACATTATTGTGTTTTACGTTTTTTATTAGGTAACATTGTGTAGAATGTGATTCTTAAGAAAATTTCATTGAAAAGTCAATGATAGATAAGCCACACAAGCACTGGGGGGACGGGTTGTGCTCCGTGTGGAAGCAACCACTGTTCTCCATTTCTCTCTTGACTGCAATGCCCGCAGTGCTAAACAACCGAGGTGCCTGCTGCTGTCTTCACTTGATCGGCGCATCTTGTGGGGAATTTTCCTCTTCCTCTCTTCCCTAAAAAGCCACCGATCACAACCAGTCGTTTCAGAATATTCTCATTGGCCATTGTCACGGACAACGTGTCCACCTAGCAGGCGCGTACATAGAGTATAAGCAAATAAATTTCAGAATAAATATTTTCTCCTATTCCTTTAAAATAACTCGTTTGAAATTGACTGAAGTGCTAACGATGGCTCTAATCGAACTTACATTTTGAATTTTAAATCTGAGTATAAAGCTTAAATGGTTTTTTTTACCATAGATTGCCTAACTATTAGGCGCATGTGCCTAATAGTTAGGCAATCCTTTTCCACAAAATTTTAAGTGTGAGTGAACTTGAGAAGAGTGTGTGTGGAAAAGATATTGAAAGTATGTGGAAAGATCTGAAAGAAGGAATGACTGAATGCGCTAAAAAAGCATGTGGGGTAACGAAAGGTGGAAGATTGAAAGGAGATGCCTGGTGGAATGATAGAGTAAAAGAAGCTGTGAAAGTTAAGAAGAAGTGTTATGAAAATTGGCTGAATGATAGAAATGATAGAAAGCTAGAAGACGAATATAAGATAGCTAAGAGAATGGCGAAGACTATAATTTATGAAAGCAAGATGAATGAACAAAAAAAGATTGATGAAAGGATTAACAGAAGTTTCACCGACAGTAAGAAGGAATTTTGGAGGTGGATCAATGCGGATAGAAATAAATCTTCTGCATTGACCACTCCAGGAGTCAAAAGTGCTGCCGGTGAGATGGTATGGGAGAATGAAGAAGTATGCAAGAGATGGAAGAACTATTTTCAAGAAATTTTTGGTCAGGGTGAAAGAAGAATTTATGAACAGATAGATGAAGAGAATGAATTGAAGATTTTGAAAGAAGAATTGATAGTGTCTATTTCACGTCTGAAGAATGGGAAGTCTGCTGGGTTTGATGGTATAAATGGTGAAATGTTGAAAGCAGGAGGTGAATGTGTGATAGATTGGATGTACGAATTATGTAAGCTTTGTGTGAATGCAGGAGTAGTACCGATGGATTGGAGGAAGGCAGTCATTGTTCCCATTTACAAAGGTAAAGGGGACAAAAAAGACTGTCAGAACTTCAGACCAATCAGTCTACTCAGTATACCAGGAAAAGTCTTCTGTAAGGTGATCATAAAAAATGTGATTCTGACTACTAGTGAAAGGATTTCCGATATACAGTCCGGCTTTATGGCCGGTAGGGGCTGTGTTGATCAGATTTTTACTCTACGACAACTTGTTGAAAAACAATTGTCGGTGAGGGGAAAGCTGTTCACAGCCTTTGTAGATCTGGAAAAGGCTTTTGACTCAGTAGACAGAGGTATGTTATGGGATGTTTTGAAAGCATACGGAGTAAATGGGGCTCTCCTAGATGCGGTGCATGCGAACTATGAAAATAGTATGGCATGTGTTCGTATTGATGGTGAGTATAGTGAATGGTTTGAAGTTTATAAGGGTGTGAGGCAAGGATGTGTGATGAGTCCATGGCTATTTAACATAGTCATGGACAAGTGTGTCAGAGATGCTAGTCTTAATGATTGTGGATTGATGATAGGAGAGAGCAAAGTGAGTGTTCTACTGTATGCAGATGATGCAGTTCTTGTATCTGATTCAGCAGTAGAATTGCAAACAATGCTCTCTAGATTGAATGAAGCTTTGTTAGGTAACCATTTGAAGTTGAATGCAAGTAAGACGAAAGTATTGATTTTTCAAAGAGATGATGAAAGTATGAATTATGAATTTAAAATTAATGGAATGAATGTTGATGTCGTAAATGAGTTTGTATATCTGGGAAGTAAGTTTGAAAAAGATGGAAGAATGTCCGGTGAATTTGAAAGAAGAATAATGAAAGGCAGGTGTGTACTGGGTGCGACCGCTTGCATCGCCAGGAACCAAAATCTCTCAAAAAATGTTAGATTGGCGGTGCACGGTGGTATACTAGTGCCCACCTTGATGTATGGAAGTGAAGCCTGGACGGTGAGTGAAAGGGAAATTAGTAAAGTCCATACAGTAGAAATGGACTATCTAAGAAGTATGATTGGGAAAAAACGAAGTGACAGGGTGAGGAATGATTTTGTAAGAGAGGAATGTGGTGTAAGGGAAAGTGTGAAAGTGAAGATTAAAAGAAGTATGTTAAGATGGTTCGGGCACATGGAGAGAATGAGTGATGAAAGATTGACGAAGAAAGTATATGTTGCTAGAATAGATGGATGTCGTGGAAGAGGAAGACCGAGAAAGGTATGGATGGACCAAATTTTCGAAATAGCGAGTGAATGGAATATCCAGAGTCATAATAAAAGGAGAGCTTGTATGAAAAAGGTTATGACTCTGGATGAAATGAAAGAAGTATGCAAGGACAGGAAGAAGTGGCGGCTAATCTGCAATGCTGATTTGTAATGTTGGTTTATTAGTTTGCTACATTTTTTGCATAAGAAATTTTTGACTTTTTTTGTATAGATTTATTTTTAAGGTTTTGTTGTTTTTTTTTTTTTTTTGTAAACTTAAATGTCATTTATTACTCGTATTCCTTGACTTATAGGTTGGTATGAGGCTGACCACCCATACTGTAAAAAATGGTTCACTTTGCCAATGTCACCCCTGTTTCAGGGAATGTCGGCAGGAGTTGCAGGGCTTATGTTCATTTGAGTTTGGATTTTATTTGTAAGTACACATTCAGCATTTGTAAGCGCGAACTACACGTGTTTGTTTGTGGGCATACATCTGAGAGCTTTAAATGAATATATGCTTGCAACTTAGATTATAGATAGATTATAGCCTGTATAGGATGCACACCCCTGCCACCTAGGTATAATCAAAGGCGAAAAATGAAAAAAATAAAATTACTCGGTTTTTTACACAGATCAAAAAAAGAGGTTTTTATGACATTTTCTGTGTTCCCATGTAATGCCTTTGAATCTAAACAGTTCAAGTGTTACAGTTTTACAATATTTTTTTCGATTAACGCGATGGTTGAGTATTCACGCATTGTTTTAAACTCGGGGTACGATGTAAGATGCCATTTTTTTACCAAATACAAAATAAACAATTTCATAATAACATTCTCGATCAGTAGGCTTTTTTACGGTGGTGATATTTTAAGAAGATATCAGCTGAAAAATGAAAAAGAAACCCCGAATAAAATAGGCCTAAATATTACTAGTACCAAGACTCTCCCTAAAAGTACTATTAGGTAACTATCAGCTCCCGAGGGGGCTGGTACTCGTTTCTTGTGAACACTGAGTAAGCCTTGTCGGTATTTTATTTTGAGTTTGAAATAAACACGGAAATGGAAAATCATTTCAGACCCCCTCGGTGGGACTCGAATCAGAGCTTTTGGTATGGAATGCAAGCACTCCAACAACTAAGACCGGACTCAATCATGAAAACAGTGGAAAAGCTGAAATTGATGCGGGCAAGACATGACCAAAGATGGACAAAAAGGATCGTAGAGTGGATTCAGAGACCTCCTAAGTGTAAATAGAGAAGAAGCAGGATTCTATAACACTGGTTAGACGACATCAAAAGGATTGCTGGTGAATGGATGCAGAAGGCCCAGGATAGCCTGGACGCAAATGGCCGATTTAGTAAGTAAAGATACTCTACAAAACGCTTCTTTAAAAGTATCACCCCCTAGCACCTTGATTTAAAGTACAAATAAATTGTAGCGTCCTTCAGTAGCAAACGCCTGCAATGTTTATCACTTACGGCTCGTGTTCAATGGGAAGAAATTTCCTCTCTCTCGGCAAACAAACAGCGCCCGTAAAATAAATCAGATGCTCTTGCTTGGGTAGTGTCGTAGCCCCGTTGTACCTAATTTAAATTTCAATTAACAAATAAATATTACAACATCATTTACTTCTACTTAGCTTTTGTAATTAACCCTATTAACGTGTACGATTGTACTTAACGTAATTAACGGCTTGTATTTACTTTATTTATTTGATACTATAAAATAGTAAAGAAAATATATTTATGCTGGAGAATTGTTTTTCAGGATCTGTTGCCGTGCTCTGTGGGAGCTGGAGCTTCCGGACGTTTTGCCCATGTCTACGATGGGCTTCTTGAGCGTGAAAGTGAAATGATGAAGATGATCTTTATGAAACTGTGACATCAAGATCATCTTCATGCTTGAAGAATGATCATGATTATTTTTGCTTTTCTAGATTTGTTAGCTGTTTTCTTGCTAATAGAGTGACAGCAACAAAAACGCTCGAGAAAATAAAGTAAATCGTGAAGAAAAACCTTGTTTTTATTTTCGCATAGTTAATTTTTATGAAATTAAATTACGTATAACGTTTCTTCCTTTTCCATAATATGTTCGTGCCATATTTTTTTACTAATTTGCCTACAAGAAAAATGAAAAAGTGGGCGATTGTCACCCTCCAGCAAGGGACGATAGGGCATAGAATTCTTGGAATCACTGATCTACATAGATACTGTTATGATATTACACTGGGTTCAATTAAAAAAAATTGCTGTTATTTATTTTGCACTATTTGTTCACAGAGTTAACTTAACACCACGGTAGCTTGACTACTCTGGTTGCAGAGAGAACTGGCCCCTATATATATTTGTAAAAGAGCTATTGTGGCACATACGACACCTTCAAAGAAAACTATATTCAGAATATTCGAGTAAGCACTCACACAATAACGAACAAATACAAGTACAATTATTTAAACACCTTCATCTAGAGCAGTGTTTTTCAACCTTTTTCATGACACGACCCCCCTAGTATCAAAAAATATTTCGCGACCCCCCAACCCTTTTTTTAATATATTTAATTTAATATAATACTTTTTACTTTAATTGACTTTTTATTTAAGTCTCACAAATTACTTATATGTTGTATAAAAAAACTGAAGTTTCTCGACTCTCGCGACCCCCCTACAGAGGCTCCGCGACCCCCCAGGGGGTCGCGACCCGCAGGTTGAAATACGCTGATCTAGACTTATAGGTTGGTATGAGGCTGACCACCCATACTGTAAAAAATGGTTCACTTCGCCAATGTCACCCCTGTTTCAGGGAAGGTCGGCAAAAGTTGTGGGGCTTATGTTCATTTGAGGTTTGGATTTTATTTGTAACTACACATTCAGCATTTGTAAGCGCGAACTACACTTGTTGGTTTGTGGGCATACATCTGAGAGCTTTAAATGAATATATCCTTGCAACTTAGATTATAGATTATAGATTATTATCTAGAGACTTGCACAGACCCATTCACACCTTGCCAGAATATTATATTTAGAATATTCGAGTAAACACTCTCACGATATACCGAACAAATACAAGTACAATTATTGAACCACCTACATCTAGAGACTGCATAGACTTACAATCACATTCACACCAACTCATATAGACGCACTATTACGCATTCGTAACAATACTGTTATGTAAATAGTTTTTTTTTTTTTTTTAAGAACTCCTGTGCGGGAGACTCCCTAGATTCTAAAGACTCTAGGGGTCTATGACACTTGTTGTAGTGCCGCAGAGGTGTACGAGCTTGGTCGTCGCTACAAAGCGCCAATACTCAAGCAAGACCCAGTTGCTGTAAGGCTGGATGGAACTTTGGTGACCGGTCATTGGTAAAGGTTTATGAAATTTTCAACCCAGCGAAGAACAAATTTGAAAATATAAATGGTTTATTTATTGTGCTCCGCCGGGATTCGAACCCACAACCTTCCCATTCAGAGTCCGCAGTGTAACCACTGAGCTACGAACCAGATTGAGTTCTTAGGTATAAACAAAATAAAAAGGGTAGGTGCATATAGATTCTAGCTGTAGGATGAATTATTATTAAGTACCTAGAGTAAGGAAATATCATTTAAGTAATAATTGTGTTGGAAGCTTTTGGAATATCATAGACGTTTCCTGGTGAAATTAAGTCTAGAAAGATTGATAGCTATTGCTATAAAAGGCGCGAATCGCCTGCAGGTGAGGCAGTCTCTCCAAGTGTTAGTAGCCGTTACAGGCCAAGTCAGAGAAAGTCAACCATACATGTGAATCTATATCTATAAAGAAGGATGTGTGTATGTATGTATGTATGTATGTATGTATGTATGTATGTATGTATGTATGTATGTATGTATGTATGTCCCCTATAGACTCATAAACCGCTCATCCGATTTTGACGAAATTTTCAGGAAACATGTAACATATTCTTAGAACGAATCCTGTGAAGTTTGATGGTGATCAAATAAACAGTGGTTCTCAATTCTCGATATTTCAGCAACGAGGTCGGTAAATTTTGAAACCACCCAATAGAAGAAGACCATTATATTCAACTACAATACATAATCTTAGTTGCAAATATATATTTACATTAAAGATTCATATAAAATGCATGCTCACAAGTAGACACATGTAAGTTCACGCTTACAAATGCTGCATGTGTACCCACTCATAATTTAAAATCCAAATCTAAAATGAACAACCCAGTAACTTTTACTTTACGCCAACTTGAAATGGATGTTATTCAGCTCCTGAGTGGCTTGACACTCATTTCTTATGAAGGCTGAGTAAGCCTTGCCGGTATTTTATTTTGGGTTTAAAATAAACACTGACACGGGAAATAATTTCTGACAACTTCGGTGGGATTCTAACTCGAGATCTCGGCATGGAATGCAATCTATCTATCTATATCTATAAAGAAGGATGTGTGTATGTATGTATGTATGTATGTATGTATGTATGTATGTTCCCTATACTCATAAACCGCTCATCCGATTTTGACGAAATTTTCAGGAAACATGTAACATATTTTTAGAATGAATCCTGTGAAGTTTGATGGTGATCAAATAAACAATGGTTCTCAATTCTCAATATTTCAGCAACGAGGTCGGTAAATTTTGAAACCACCCAATAGAAGAAGACCATTATATTCAACTACAATACATAATCTTAGTTGCAAATATACATTTACATTAAAGATTCATAAAAAATGCATGCTCACAAGTAGACACATGTAAGTTCACGCTTACAAATGCTGCATGTGTACCTACTCATAATTTAAAATCCAAATCTAAAATGAACAACCCAGTAACTTTTACTTTACGCCAACTTGAAATGGATGTTATTCAGCTCCTGAGTGGCTTGACACTCATTTCTTATGAAGGCTGAGTAAGCCTTGCCGGTATTTTATTTTGGGTTACAAATAAACACTGAAACGAGAAATTAATTCTGACAACTTCAGTGGGATTCTAACTCGAGATCTCGGCATGGAATGCAGTTACTCTACCAACTAAGCTATAGACCGGACTTTTTACAAATATGGTGGATCGATATCGGTTTGGTTAGGGGTAAGCAACCTGCGGCTCACCAGCCACATGCGGCTCTTTGGGTGTGAAGTTACGGCTCTTTAGCTTCATACGCAAATATAAAAAAAACACAGAATTATACTTCTGATCGAAAAAAACTAAATCGTTCTGAATCGATTAACGATCTCTCCGCTACTTGTACTCGCTTTTCACCCTCCCCTCGCCCCATCGACGCTATTTATTGTTGGCAAAAAAACATTTGTGGCTCTTTACAAATCCAAATCCAAAATAAGATATGTATCATTTGAGATTCACATCAAATGCATTCCCATAAGCAGACACGCATAATTTCACGCTCACACATACCGCATGTGGAACTACAATATAAAAACCCAATCTTAAATTAACATAAGCCCTGCAACTCTTGCCGACCTTCCCTGAAACAGGGGCGACATTGGCAAAGTGAACCATTTTTTACAGTATGGGTGGTCAGCCTCATACCAACCTATAAGTCAAGGAAAAACTTTGAAATTTGTAAATTGTAATTTTTGGCTCTTCCGACTCAAAAGGTTGCCGACCCCTGGCCTAGACAAAAGTTCCAAATTAAAAAATGTTATTCAAGTATTCCAAGTTGAATTTTAGAAATGTAAGAAAGCTTTTATATCCCGCACTTATAAAAAATACGATAAACGAAAGTTCGTAGGTCACAACTAGAAGACCATATTGAAATATATTATTATTATTAAAACCTTTTATTGAAACATACTTTTAATTAAAATATACATAATATAGTTGTTTTTTCAAAAAACGCATTTCTGTAAAATTATATACTCACCACAAATTTAAAGATCGTTTTTTTCTCGGCGGTTAAACGTCTTTCTTCTATGTGACAATGGTCCAAAGCAACCAAGATAAACAAAATGTTTGCCTTTTACCTAACCCGGCCGTGCGACTTACAATTTTGTTGTCAATAGAAAATGTTCCGTGTGCACTACCTAAAACTTTCACATATTGAAATAATGGATAGAGCACATTTTAAATGTGGGGAAAAAATGTGAATTCACTTGGCCGGGATAAAGACAGGACAGGGAGTCAAAAATTCAACATAAATTAAACACTTTTATGGAGATAGTTGAAAAAACACTTAAGTGCATCATATTGTATGAAGCATTTTCCCCAACTGCATACGTTTCACAGTGCGGTTACATTGAAAAATATTCCTGATTGTTTGGAATACATTTATTTCTTCACTTTGCTCAAAGAGTATAGTGAATTTTATAGATTAGTTCTTTAATTGTATGATTATAAAATTTAATTTATTGTTTATATTCTTTTCTTGTATAGGTCAATATGCATCTGACCAACTATAAATAGAAAATGGTTCACTCTGCCAATGTCACCCCTGATTCAGGGAAGGTCAGCAAAGAGTTGCAGGGTGTATGTTCATTTAAGATTTGGGTTTTTATGTTGTAGGTTCACACGCAGACTGTGCAAGTGTGAACTTATACGTGTCTGCTTGTGGGCATGCACTTAATGTGAATTCCAAATGTAACAATTATATCCATGCAACTTAGAATAGATTAGATGAGTGACGTTACATAGCCGATTTTTTTATCTTAAATATAAATGGAGCACCGCAATCGATTTTCCCTATGCTTGGCTCTGCTGCTTAACAGTTGTACCTAGACCTTTTTTTTTAGAAAACGTGAAGATTAACCTAGAGATAAATTGTGTGAAGCTTGATTCCGATTAGCACACTTTTTTTTTTGATCCTGTTGTTTCCTCTTTTATCTGTAGAAAAAAATTGATACCACATGCCCAAATGGCGTAGTGAAACACGCCGGGTACTGCTAGTTGTAAAATAAATTGTGAACCAAAATAAATTATTTTAAAATAAATCTTTGGCAGTTTTAATCAAAAAGACCAATATTTAAAATTTTAAAAACATTAGAACCCTAAAAACACAACAATACACTGCAGTTGCTCTCCTATCTAGTTGTATTTAAATGCAGTTATACCTAAAATGCAGTTGTGTCTAAAACGAGTATGCCACATGACCATCTGATAATCCTTTTGATGCATGTGCAGAGGCAATTTGTAATGCGATTATCTTTTCGAATAATTTGTTGCCTTATCGGAACAGATAAAGGCATCGCCCGCAACGTTGCAATGGTAGTTAGCATCAAATGTTATTCATGAATGGAGGTGAAGCATGGACATGGAGGAATTTGGAATTGATAAATATTTATGCACTGTGAAGATAAAACCCATGAAAAATATGTAAAGCGGGAAATAAGAAGAGATAATGAGTGAGGAATAAATAAATAAAATGTAAGAAAGGGTGTGAAAGTGAAGATACGTAAGTGGAAATAAATCGTTAAGTTCTTAAGATATAGAATAACAATACTAGGATAATTTATTTGGTGAGCGCTGTTTTTGTATGAAAAGAGCCCTCTGCAAGCTTGGACGTCGCTATAACGAGTAAAGCACCAATTTTCAAGCAAGGCCCAGTTTCTGTAAGGCTTGATGGACCTTTGGTGACCGGTCTTTGGTAAAGGTATATGAATTTTTCAACTGAGGGAAGAGCATATTTGCAAATATAAATTATATTTTTTTTGTTCTCCCCTGGGGATCAAACCCACGACTTTCCATTAATGAGCCGGAAGAGCTAGCCACTAGACTACGGACCGGTCAAGAATAGAAGTAAGGTAGATTGAAAGAAATTAAGTTAAATAAGGTAAATAGAATTCTTTATCTTCTATCATGGCACAAAATTTACATTGTAATGAAGGTAAATATATTTCTTCATTATCCCTATTTTGGTGACCTGTACCCCGAGCCAAAAAAAATGCGTAAACGCACCTCGATTGCGTAAATCGAAAAAATGTATGCAAACTAAACCACTCTCTAGGTGTGCCGTCATGTATTCCATACAATTACGATTTACGCACTCGCGGTGAGATTTACGCAATGGTGTATACTCGGGATACTGTTTTGTGGAATTATAAATTCTTGTCGAGTATTTCATTTGTAGGTATATAATGTAATTACTACAATTTCCCAAAAGGTAGTTTGGCTTCTTATAATCTTAATATGGCCCCCAAATCAAGAACGAAAATTAATAAAGGTAGTTTTAGTTTGATGTTTTTGATAAGTAGTTTTTTCCAGAAAGTCAAAGATAACGTCGTATTCAAGGACTTGAACAGATAAATGTTTTTCATCATGTGGAAGTGCGAATGTACACGTGTCTCCTTGTGGTCATGCATTCAATATGAACTTTAAATTTTAATGTATCTTTGCAACTTAGATTATACATGCTAGCTTGTAGGTACGTTATAGATTAATATTTACTACAAACTGTACCCTGCCACACGTTGCTGTGGCTCAGTCTGGTTAAATGGAAAATAAATCAAGATTTTAAATATATAATCTAATAGACTTTTTAAAGTTTGTGTATTCACACAGTGAAAATTCATTTTTATAAACAATTATAAAAAATTATAAAAAAACACAGAGTTTTATTTTCACAAATTGAGTATTTAATTCCACCTCAAGTACTTTCGACTTATTCACGTCATTATCAAGAGGATACTCTAATGACGTGAATAAGTCGAAAGTACTTGAGGTGGAATTAAATACTCAATTTGTGAAAATAAAACTCTGTGTTTTTTTATAATTTTTTATAATTGTTTATATAATCTAAGTTGTAAAGATACATTGAATTTAAAAGCTCATCTTTATTGTATACTCAAGCAGGCATATGATAGTTCGCGCTTACACATGCTGTATGTGTACATACAAAATAAAACAAACCAAACATGATCTAAACTTTGCAACTCCTCCCGCATTTCCATGAAACCGGGGTGGCATTGGCAAAAATGAACCAAGTCTTTACAGCATGGGGAGTCAGCCCCATACTAACCTATTAGTCAAGGAACAAATCTAATCTAATCTAAGTTGCAAGGATATGTAACATTGAGGATTCACATTCAAGAACCAAATAATTTGAAATATTAATCTTTGATAAAAACATGATCTATCTTTGGGTGATTTCAGGTATTATTATCAGGAAAAGGGAACTTTTTTTTAATTCGATCATTATCAAACTTCACACGTTCGATTCTGAAAATTGTTTTTCCAATGTTTGATTACAATCGGCTGAGGGGGTTTAGAGTCTACAGGGGGAAAATATAAATTCAATTTTATACACTCGAATTTACATTCATGAATTAATTGAACACGTGTTAATTGATGTTTACAAACACCATCAAAATTAGGTTAATTGATTGTTGTTAATTAACTTGTGGTTTTGTCAACAAACCAACGTAAAAGATTTTGCCGTAAAAAAATCGCTAAATTGATTTTCACAATGTGAAACTTTGTGGTTGGATTTAAATTTAAGCAACGGAATTTATTGATATCTACAATCAGTGTAGAAGGCCTCCTCATTGTTTGATATGACGTCACGTGAATAGACGAGCTACTGATTTCATTTTAATTTTAGAATTAATCTTTCAGCTATTTGATGTCAGTTTAAATAGTATGTTTACAATCTATGACATACATTTTCAAAGGAAAAGGCATCATTACGTCTACTCCCACGTAAGCGATCGTATGTGCCGAAAATAGAATGTAGGAAGGGCATTTAATACTTTTTTTATAATATTAAATCAAAATGCAAACTCATAAACGAATAACATCATTTAAAAAAAGAAATTGTTTCGTCCAAATAAAAAAAATTAGGATAAATGTGAGAGAAAAACTGTTATGTTGAAACATAAGTCAGGTTTTAAGCTCTATAACAAGGCACTGAAGAAAGGTCGAGAGTTCACTACAACGCGTATGGATTCTTCTATTCACACTAGCCCGCCCTAGTATGTGCTAGAATCTAGATCAGGAGTCGGCAACGCTGTGCCTGCGGGAGCACGTGCGCCCGCGATGGCCGTTTGATGCGCCCTTCCAAAAAATCACGTCGTTTCGCAAACTGGAAAGATCAAAAACTATTTTGACATAGAAAATTACGATGATTTAGAGTTGGAAACAATAACCTATTATCTTTTAAAATACACGCGTAGAGTGCATCATCGTATGTATGCGAATCCATATTTTCAACAATGAAGCACTTGAAATGAAAATATAGAAGCAAAATGACAATGTAAATTTGGACCATTGTATGAGCACAGGCAATTCAAATTATGATCCCGATTTCATCAAGTTGTTGGAAGAAACGCAAGGCCAGGGATCACATTAATAATAAGTGACTATTTTCTTATTTGTAATAACTATGATTTAAATATTTGCCTGTATGTATGCTTCATGGAAAGGAAAAAATGGAGGCAGCTCTGCAGAAGCTCTAGCCCCCTCTAGCGGAATGGCGAGAGAGTTACAGTTACAGTTATGCAATAAACTTTTTTTTTCTATGACATATTTTTGTCAACCATTCATGCGCCCTTCGGGAGATAATTATCTTAGAATGAGCCCTTAAGCTGGAAAAGGTTGCCGACCCCTGATCTAGATGATTCCAGACACGCTCACGCTTTCACACTTATATTAACTGGAATAATTATTATCTTCAAACATTTCAACTACTAAAAAAACTCTAAAATATAAATGACTAGAATCCATGAAAAAAGCTATTGCAGATAAAATAAATACCGTGAGACTGGTTGTATGCACGCGTGTATGTTCCTTGATTTATAAGTTGGTATGCGGCTGACCACCCATGCTCTACAAAATGGTTCACTTTGCCAATGTCACCCCTGTTTCAGGGAAGTTCTGCAGGAGTTGCAGAGTGTATGTTCATTTGAGATTCGGGTTTTTATATTGTAGGACCACATGCGACATGTTTAAGCGCAAACTTATACGTGTCTATTTGTGAAAATGCATATAATGTGAATCTCTAATGTTACATATATTTTGCATCTTAGATTAGATTAGATTGGGCTCAAAATTTCAGTATGGAAGTTTTCCTGGTTACTAAAAGAGTACATTTTTAAATTTTGTAAAGGTAGAGAAAATTAAGTTTAAAGAAAGAAATATGAGAAGAAAAAATAAAAACCGATTGTTTCAAGTCCAAATTTTATCAAAAGAACACAGCAGACAATCTGGTTTGTATATAATCTTACAAATTAAAGTTATGCTGAACAAAGCCTTTAGAATTAAAGCACTCTTGCGTACATTTCCGCTCAAGAAAAATACGTTCTTGATTTTCTGCGAGACAGATGGCCGGAGTCGTTTTGATCATTCATCACTTTTGTTTTTCCCTTGCTTTGTTCCGTGTCAATTCCAAGAGGGCAAAATTATAATTCTTGTGTAAGCTCCGCAAAATTTTGTTTATCCGATTATTTTGAAAATGAAAAGGTTTTTGACCTCGTTAAATGAAATTTTATTGTGTTGGAAATTCTTACTTTTTTTAAAATTATACAAAGGTGTATTGAAGAATTGTGAATATATAAATCTTAAAAATCAAAGGGGGTGTTGTACATATATTACACTTTTTTTTAATAAACTTGCATCTCTCTTTAAACGGTATCGCAAATAGAAAAATATTAATTAAATTTCGGAATATTTTCCACAACTATGCACTTATTTGGATTAAACGACACATAATATACTCGTAAACAGTATTTAAAATCGTTTTTTTTCTCGGCGCTCAACGTCACAGGCCTATGTGACTTCCTTAGCAACCAATAAAACATAATATTTTGCCGTTTCCTTAGGAATCCGTTATGTAATGTAACATTTATTTTGTTGTATCTATAGGATTTGTACCAAGTCCATTGTTCTTGAACTAAAAAGTTGGTTTGAGGCTTTCATCCATACTGTAAAAACAGTGAATATTTTTCAATGGTCGCCGGATTTAGCCATTTGTTTGGTTAATCTAATCTAATCTAATCTAAGTTGCAAAGATATGTTACATTGGAGATTCACATTACATGCATTCTCACAACCAGACACGTACAAGTTCGCGCTAGCACATGCCTCATGTGAACCTACAACATAAAAACCAAATCTCAAATGGACATACACCCTGCAACTCTTGCCGTCCTTCCCTGAGACAGGGGTGATATTGACAAAGTGAACCATTTTTACAGCATGGGTGGTCAGCCGCATACCAACCTATAAGTCAAGGAACACACACACACGACAAATTACATTTTATACATCACTAAATAATAATATCCAAATACAAAATATCCATTTACAAATAAAAACAAATTCCAATTTAATAAACCCTAGCCGCCAACATTACAGATCAACCGCCATTTCTTTCTGTCCTTACATACTTCTTTCATTTCCTCCAGAGTCATAATTTTCTTCATACAGGCTCTTTTTTTATTATGACTCTGGATATTCCATTCATTCGCAATTTCGGATATTTGGTCCATCCATGTCTTTCTCGGTCTTCCTCTACCACGACATCCATCTATTCTACCAACATATACTTTCTTCGTCAGTCTTTCCTCATTCATTCTCTCCATATGCCCAAACCATCTTAACAAACTTCTTTAAATCTTCACTTTCACACTTTCTCTTGCACCACATTCTTCTCTTACAAAATCATTCCTCACTCTGTCACTCCGTTTTTTCCCAATCATACTTCTTAGAAAGTCCATTTCAACAGTATGGACTTTAGTAATTTCACTTTCATTCACCGTCCAGGCTTCGCTACCATACATCAAGGTGGGTAAAAGTATGCCACTGTGTACCGCCAATCGAGCATTTTTAGATATGTTTTGATTTTTGGCGATACAAGCTGTGGCACCCAGTACACACCTGCCCTTCATTACTCTTCTTTCAAGTTCACCTGTCATTATTCCATCTTTTTCAAACTTACTTCCCAAGTATACAAACTCATTTACCACATCAACATTCATTCCGTTTATTCTAAATTCAAAGTTCGTATTTTCTTCATTTCTTTCAAAAATCAAAACTTTCGTCTTACTTGCATTCACTTTCAAATAATTACCTAGCAGAGCATCGTTCAGTCTAGAGAGCATCGTTTGCAATTCTACTGCTGAGTCCGATACAAGAACAGCATCATCCGCGTACAGTAGAACACTCACTTTGCTCTCTCCTATCATTAATCCACAATCATCAAGTCCAGCATCTCGAACACACTTGTCCATGACTATGTTAAATAGCCATGGGCTCATCACACATCCTTGCCTTACACCCTTAAAAACTTCAAACCATTCACTATACTCATCATCAATACGAACACATGCCATACTATTTTCATAGTTGGCAAGTACCGCATTCAAGAGAGCCCCATTCACTCCATATGCTTTCAAAACATCCCACAACATACCTCTGTCTACTGAGTCAAAAGCTTTTTCCAGATCTACAAAGGCCGTAAACAGCTTTCCCCTCACCGACAGTTGTTTTTCAACAAGTTGTCGTAGAGTAAAAATCTGATCAATACAGCCTCTACCGGCCATAAAACCGGACTGTATATCGGAAATCTTTTCACTAGTAGTCAGAATCACATTCTTAATAATAACCTTACAGAAGACTTTCCCTGGTATACTGAGTAGACTGATTGGTCTGAAGTTCTGACAGTCTTTTTTGTCCCCTTTACCTTTGTAAATAGGAACAATGACTGCTTTCCTCCAGTCCATCGGTACCACTCCTGCATTTACACAAAGTTTACATAGTTCATACATCCATTCTACAACACATTCACCACCTGCTTTCAACATTTCACCATTTATTCCATCAAACCCAGCAGACTTTCCATTCTTCAAACATTCAATTCAAGTTAGGCACTGGTTTTTCGTAGATTCCTCAAAATAATTACTGCACCGCTTGTGGAAGATTGTTTAGAATGTTTATTTAAATTATAAGTTCTAAAATTTAAACCAGATTACAAAAAAATATAATGGATGAGAGCAAGCGGATATGTTGCTGTTGTGAGAGTTCAAAAGAGAAGAAGGAAGTAGGATACAGCTGTCAAATATTGATCAAGTTGGTAGCAAAAACCACCGAATGGCCAATCTGTTTTATTGACGAGGACAATATGAAGGCAGGTATGAACGGACGTGTGTTTAAATTGGACACATCGTCTACCAGCTAAGTCGTTTTACCGAGCTATAAGATAAAACCAGCATTCTTGGACCGGTCCGTAGTCCAGTGGCAACACTTCGGACTCGTAAATGGAAGGTTGTGGATTCGAATCCCGGTGGAGCACAAAAAATACCATTTATATTTCCAAATGTGCTCTTCGCTGGGTTGAAAAATTCATAAACCTTTACCAAAGACCGGTCACTGAAACGTCCATCCAACCTTACAACAACTGGGTCTTGCTTGAGAATTGGCGCTTTCTACAGCGACGACTAATTTCGCAGAGGGCTTTTGAGGTGTGATACACACAAAAACAGCGCTCACCAAATAAATAATCATAATATTATTATTATTATAAGGAGTACAATATTCCGTTAGTTTTTTTTGTTGTAAATAAATTTGCATGTAGAATCAAGCCTCTTAAATGTATAAAGTATTGAAATATACGTCAACAGACTTTTGTTACTTGGATTTGATCCTATTAAAATCGACGTATCCCCGATACAATTTACTTAATATTGTTTGGACACAAAGTTGTCCTCATTTGTCTCTTTCATTTTCTGTTTGTCTCCCTCACCAGGTGAAGAGTTCTCCTCATCTGCAGCTTTCTACTTCCTTTCTTTCCTCTATTCTGTACCTCAAGTATGCAGCATAACGTATTAACTCAACCATAGCGTGTCATCAAAAATGTATTGAAACTAGAACGCTCCCTAGAGACATTTTTGAGTTTCTATTGTTTTTCGTGAAACGATATGGTTGAGTTTGAACCCTAAAGTTTTATACTTGGAGTAGTGGCTGCATATAAATCACGTTTTTGTTACAGAAGAGAGCTGCAGTCAACGAAGTTACAATGCCAAAGAGTACGCGTTAAAAATACATTTAAAACGCATCTAAGCTAAACATGTAGTGTAACTTCTTGCCGCGTTATCCCCAAAAGGGTTCTCATGTGGCGAGTGGAACCTATTTATTTTTACAGGTAAGTGAGCCGGCGTTACTTGAATCACTTTAGTTGAAATCGAGGTTTCCCAGCTCTTCATTTAACCTTGTCACCGTGACCAATTGGCAACGAAAAGAGATGGAGAAGAAAGATGGAGGCTGACGAGAAGACCAAGATTGACACCAAATGATGGCTTTCTGAAAAATTCTGAGTGAGTGGCGAGAATAAAACCAATGGCTTTTGTTGAATGTGGATAAACCGTTGGATGTTAAAGGTTTTCTCAATGGATCTAGCCACATATGCCGAGGTTCTTTCTTGTATAAATACCAGATCCGAACTCGTGATGCCCGTCAAAAGGTGGAAATCAGATTATTTAAGGTATATATAGAGAAATATTCGCATTCGTTACCAAATACATATGTATTTATATGCCATACTAATTGAATTTTAACTTACACATGATAAGTGTACACCGTATTTTTTAGGTCTGGCATTTTATTGTTAGCATAGCAAGTTCAAATTGAATGGAAAGGTCGCACTTACGTCAATCGTGTGGGTAGTTTTTTTTATCAGTATAAAATCAAATAAGCTAACTTTGAATATACCTTCCCTTAGTGTCATACCTCAAAAGCCTTCTCCAATCACGGAAACATCCTATAATGCAAATAAAAATTGATAGATGACGGGATTCAAGACAAATGACAACACTCTTGCCGTCCTTCATAGAAACAGACAAAACTTTAGTTTAACTAATCATGCGTTCTTTGTGTTATTCTATCACCATATAAGTACTTGCAGTGTACTGAAGGTGCTCCTTGTGTCGATGCACATGCACTTGACTATATTTGGAAAATAAACAATCCGAACTGCATACAAAACACGTCACGTCCTAGCACAACACGAATCTAGGAAAACATGTATTACAGAGCTTCTTGTTAGCTGAAGCATTTTCCAAGACAAAGTTTGTTCCGTTTTATTCAAGTCATTATCTTCACAGTTTCCATTTAAAAAAAAATAAAAGCAAGAAGACCGATGAAGATGTATTGTTTTCATAAAAATAATTTAATATGATGGATTTAGATGGAGTCGAAAAACATTGGGCTCAGTAAATGAATACTCAACCATAGCGTTTAAAGAAAATATATGGAAATTTAAACGTACTACACAAGCGTTATTAAGGCTTTCATACGTTTTTTTTTAACTTTATGGTTGAGATTTTTACGTAAGATTTTATATTTGGGGTGTAGTATAAAAAATAAACAAATACTGATGAAATGAAACCCTGCAAGTGATGTAGGCATGTTTTTTTGCATTATGCAAAAATCTTTTGACTGAATTTGTATTTTAAAAATAATTTGTATGAACGATGTTTATTTTGAAAATAACTTTGAAGGAAAAATAAAAATAATACGAGTACATGTTGGTGTATTCATTTGCTACATTTTTTGCATAGGAAATTTTTGACTTTTTTTGTATAGATTTCTTTGTAAGGTTTTGTTCTTTTTTATATTTAAATGTAATTTATTATTCATATTCCTTGACTTATAGGTTGGTATGAGGCTGACCACCCATACTGTAAAAAATGGTTCACTTTGCCAATGTCACCCCTGTTTCAGGGAAGGTCGGCAAAAGTTGTGGGGCTTATGTTCATTTGAGGTTTGGATTTTATTTGTAAGTACACATTCAGCATTTGTAAGCGCGAACTACACTTGTTGGTTTGTGGGCATACATCTGAGAGCTTTAAATGAATATATCCTTGCAACTTAGATTATAGATTATAGATTATAGACATCAAATAAACTTTTTGATTACGTGATCCTTTTAAAGAATGGTATGTTTTTCAGGACATTCATGGTTATTCAGAGAATAATATAGATTTTTCTATTATTATGAGTACTTACATGTGTTGATTTGTTTTTCAAAAAAAAAAAAACCTACCTACATATTCCTACCTGATGATGACTAAATATGTCGAAAACGTTCGTATACTGTAATTTAAAATTTAAATATATTGTGTGTGAGAGTTAAAAACAGTTATATTATCTAGGTTTTTGGCAGTTACTTCGTGAAAGTTCATTTTAATAGATTAAAATAAAAAACTTCTTTGTTACAATTCACATGAGCTTTTATTATTTTTTAAACACTACCGGTTTCGGGAGAAGCAATACCTCCCATCTTCAGGTGTAAATATAAACTGACATACAAATCTCCCCCTCAGTAATTCAAATCCTCACGTCATAATGTATTGTATTTGTATGTCAGTTTATATTTACACCTGAAGATGGGAGGTATTGCTTCTCCCGAAACCGGTAGTGTTTAAAAAATAATAAAAGCTCATGTGAATTTTAACAAAGAAGTTTTTTATTTTAATCTGTTAAAAACAGTGTTTAAATAAAATAATAGTGTATTTTTGAAAAACAAATCAATTTACATGAATTTTCACAGTATTTATACACAAACCATATAAAATATAACTTATGTATTTGTTAAATGAAAAAAAATGCACTGTTGTTTTTATCACTATTTACTCCAGTTATCCAGACTACCAGCTATCACACTATCTCTTCGGAGGTCTTCCTCGGGGCTTGCTTCATAACTATATGCGTAATAATAATCCTTCAAAAGTAGTGGGTAAAAGCTGCATACTGAATATGCAACTTAGATACGAGAAAGCTTCCCCTGAACTATTTATAGAAGGGATAATCTTCCTGTGTGAACTCATATATTATGTAAGAGCATTCCTGCGACCCTAAGATATTGAAAACGGAATTTTATATCCTTTTGACCGAGATCGAGCGCCTAAGGGCTCTACCATTATTTGCAAGTTGAGAAAATAGTTTCAGCTTTATCTTTCCCCACAGAGTTATATTGATACAATATATTTTTTATTGAACCCAATGAAAACAAAGTAAGGAAGTGCAGGTATGAAACAAATAAAAATACATTAAGAAGTCATAGTAGCAAGACATTCTGAATTTACTTTTTAAATTAATTATTCGTCAAAAAATATTTAGCATTGCTTGTATAGAATTTTTAAACATTAGAATTTCCTTGAGTTATAGACAGGTAAGAGGCTGACCACCCATATTGTAAAAAGTTGGTTCACTTTGCCAATGTCGAGGTCGGCAAGAGTTGCAGGGCTTATGTTCGTTCGAGATTGGGTTTTTATATTGTAGGTCCACATGCGGCATGTGTGAGCGCGAACTTATACGTTTGCTTGTGGGAATGCATTTAATATGAATCTCAAATGATATATATCTTTGGAACTTTGATTTAGATTAAGATTTAGCAGTCTAAAGAGCAAGGCTTAGTTTTTCTGAACATCAGGCCTATGAAGAGCCCTCTGTATGTAGATTGCCTATACATCAGGCGTACAAACAACAAGGTTTTGATTTATTTTCTATTTGAACCCAAAGAGCGTTGGTTTAATTGACGTCTTTTTATTATTTATTCAAATAACAGGTCTTAGATTGCTTGTAAATTACATTTTAAAGAATTTTGCGTAGATTTCCTGTATCTACATCACATCAAAAAGAGCGATGCGTAGATAGCTTTCAAATCAGATGCTTAAGGGCTATGCGTATTTTGCCTGCACATCAGGCGCTTAAAAACATTTCGTAGGTTGCCTGTACATCATATTCTAAAGAGCATCGGGTAGATAGCTTAAATATGAAATGCTTAAAAAGCATTTCTAAATTTTTTGGTTGCCTAAATATCACATTTAAAGAGCTTTGCGTTGATAGCTTACACATCAGATACCTAAAGGTCATTGCGTAGATTTTCTGTACATCCGTTTTGAAACGCAATGCGCAGATAAATTATACAACAAGTGCTAGAAGGGCATTGCGTAGATCGTCTTTACGAGTACTTCATATTTTAAAGAGCTTTGCGTATAAAGCTTTTACATTCAGATGATTGAAGAGCCTAGCGTAGATTGCCTGTGCATTATATTCCAAAGAACGATGCGTAGACAGTTTATGCAATAGATGCTTGAAGTGCTTTCGTAGGTTGTCTGTAAATCAGGCGCTAAGAAAGCGTTTTGTAGATTGCCTCTACAGTGCACAGTACATCACCTTCTAAAGAGCTATGCGTAGATAGTTTATAAAGCAGATGTTTAAAGGGTTTGGCGTAGATTACCTGTAAATCAGGCGCTAAAAGAACGCTGTGTAGATTGCCTCTACAGTGCACAGGATATCACATTCTAAAGAGCTATGTGTATATAGTTTATGCATCAGATCCTTAAAGGGCTTGAGTAGATTGCCTGTATATCAGACGCTAAAAGAGCCTTGGGTAGATTTCCTCTACAGTGCACAGTACATCACTTTCTAAAGAGCGATGCGTCGATAGCTTACATCTAAACTTCAAGGACATGGCGTAGATTGCTTAGCCATCTAATTCTTAAGAGTGATGCGTAGATTTCCTGTAGTCTGTACATAAAGAGCCTAAAGAGCAAGGTTTAGATTACCTGGCAATGAAAATTTAAAGAGCACTGCATGCATTGCATATGCATCAGGTAAATGAAATGTATGACGTAAATTGCCCGTACATTAGGTCTGTAAATATCATAACTTAGATTGCAGTAGAGTTTCAGGAACATTAACATTAATCTAACTTAGGAAAATTTAACAACAACAAATGTAAAGAAGTTATACAATATTGTTGTTCTCACCTTTGTTGATGGACAAACAGGTATGGAGTTTTTTTGCAGAGCTTATGTTAAATAACGACTTAGATTTTATCGATGCACACATGAATGGTTGATTAAATTACTATAGTAGTAAAACTGAAAGAAAAATGAAAATGCACATGAGAAGATTAGAAATATCTATTAGATTTTTGGACGCAAATCAAAAGGTTAACTTTTTCTGCTGCTCACTCAATGCATTGCTCACTCTACGCCATTTATTTAAAATTAAGCTATTGTTTAACTTGCGTAACATTTTGTGCTATTTTTAAACTATCAAAACTCGTAGTGCTATAGCTAGTTTTTAACACATAAAAAGATTTTAAGCATTTAGTTTTGGCATGTAAAAACAAACTGCATACTTCCTATGAAATTTAATATTTTGGTTGTACGAGTAAGTGTTTACTTTCAAAATTATAATAAATTTCAATATTGATTGCACTTTACAGATATAAGGCAAACCGTTATGGAAGAACTAACATAATTTTTGACGTTTCATTGGTGACGCAGCCAACGTCTTCAGGAGGCCCCCTCTGCACGACGACTGAAACTGATGAACTCGAGAATTAAATAAGCTCTCCAATTGCGGTTCGTCGTATATCTTTAAGTTAAACTAAGTGCAAAATGTAAAAATGCATCTAAGCTACACACATAGTGTAACTTTATGCATGTGTAAGGATCGCATGTGACGAGTGAACCTATTTATTTTTACAGGTATGGGGACCGGCCTCACGCCAACTACTTCAGTTAAAATGGGGATTTCCTAGATCCTGAAGGGACTGTTACTCATTTCTTGTGAAGAATAAGTAAAAAAAAAATTAAATCAAATTTTAATACAATATATAATCTACTTATATGTGTGTGTTATTGTTTCAAATATATAAGTTGGTAAATCTTATGTTTCATAAATAGTACATGATTTTACAACGTAGATTAGGTACACAGTTTCCACGAATTTTAGCAAACTTGCGTTGGCGAATCTGCACACACAATACTTGGAAGACTTTAAACAAAAATGCTGTTCACTTGGAGTTTGTCACAGAATGCAGAACGAGCATACGTTTAAACTACACCACAGCGTTATGCCAAAAAATGTGTGAAAACTAAAACAGCACCTCCAGTGAGAGTTTCAGATTTAATAGATTCTTAGTAAACGCTGTGGTTGAGTTAAAATGAGAAATTTTGCACTTGTGGTACTGGAGTGGACTTCAGACTACTGTTGAGGATAGTTCTCTCATAGATGGAGTATGCGGTATGTGAGGAGATGTGCAACGTTCGGGCTTTGTGCGGAACTGAACCCAGGAAGTTTTGCTTGCTGACATGTTTCTATAGTGGAGATGCTTACTTGAGAGTATGATGGTGAAATAGTCTGTATCGTTGTAAGAAAACGTTGCTTTAGAATTGAGTTTAACAATGTTATTAGTAATTTTATTTATAATACAAAAATATGGAGAGTTAATGATTATTGACTTACTCGTATATTATAATTTAAAAAAACACACACACAACTAAGCTACATAAATAGTGTTACATCTTGCCTGCAGGTTTCAGGGCAGGTCGGCAAGAGATGTAGTGCTTATGTACATTTGAGATTTGGGTTTTAATATTGTAGGTCAACATGCAGCAGGTGTAAACACGAAACTATGCGTATCTGCTTATGGGAATGCATTTAATATCGACGGTTAAAAGGAAGTAGGGAGTAAGAAGTAAAAGCGACGTGTTGGTCTAAAATGAGTGATAAATGCTATCCTGCTTTAAATTTTTCGCTCTTTCTAATGCGCTAACTCCCATAGCTCTACGATTTTTTTGTTATTTATGCCCAAGCAAACAATTGCGTTTTCGAAGTATGGTTTTGGTGTAACCGACAAGATTTAGGCCTTTTTTGTCCTAAAGGCGCTTGTGGCATAAAACTAATCGTAAAACCACATTAATGCGAATACCAATAAATGCCTATATATTTTTTAAATTTAGAGCTGATTTGATTTTAACGATATCTAAATCTAAATCTAAGTTGAAAAGATATGTATCATATGAAATTCATATTATATGCGATAAAAAATAAAAAAAGTTATGTAATTTTTCTGCAATCTCAGACTTTAAACTGCTCTCCTGAACAATTTTGTTTTGTCGCTTATGCCCTATTACCTTTTAACCGTCGATATGAATCTTAAATGTAATATATCTTTACAACTTAGATTGTAGATGGCTGGTCAGCCTAATACTGTCAAGAAACATATAAAGAAAAAAATGAATAAGGACGAAAGGGTCTACGTAGATAAAACACACTCGCAAATTTATAAAATCAAGCTGTCTATCCTCGGACAAAGAGCCATAAAATATCCATAATTCAGTGGCCCCGTGCTCGTGATGTGGACTCACTTGTACGGCAGATGATGTGGTGGACATTATTTTAGCGCACGATGTCCTTCATCCTTCACTTTGCGGAAGACGAGCGGCCAAGGAACGTGCTGAGAGACGTTGCGAGTGGATATACAGAGTCCTCGAGAACTCACATACACCAGACTGTTGTGTACTAACAAAAAGGGTTGGTGGTATATATAGTACCAAGCGAAAAGGCTATGCAAACATTTAAAAACTTCACTGAAATAACTTTCATTTAATTTAATAATGTTCGAATTTATTTTCCGTTAAGGTTCATTGTCGTCATCACTGGCACAACAGTTGGGAATATGCGTCGGAAGTCCGGTCGATAGCTACGTTAGTAGAGTGCTTGCATTCCATGTCGTGAGATTTGATTCGAATCCCACCGAGAATGTCATAAATGATTTCCCGTTTTCGGTGTTTATTTCAAATCCCAAAATAAAATACCGGCAAGGTTTACTCAGCCTTCACAAGAAATGAGAACCAGCCCCAGAGGGATTTTTTTACACAAACTATTCGTAAAGATATGAATTTTGATAAGTAAAGGGCGTCTCAAAGTTAATGCAAAATTTTATTACGAGTGAATAGAATGGAGAAAGAGATTACATTTTTAAATAGATTTTTTACACAAAACAAAAGCGATAAGACTACAATCACAAACGTGAACAAAAAAAAAAAACACTATTCAAATCCGTTCAATTTGAGATGAATCCGTTCAACAAAGAAATTTTCTTTTCAGAACAGTCGCAATGCTTAACGAACCGCGTAGCAAATTTGTGTTTTCGCAATGTCGCGAGAAAAAGAGGCGCATCGCAAAAAAACTATTTAGCCGAAGAGGTTTTTAAATAATAATGTGAAAAGTCTGTCGCGCACAGTATCGTCCTGTGGAGTTTGGGTAAATAGTCAGTTTGTTGTAGGTGCGAGGGTTTTTCAGTCGCTTTTCGGTCCATTTTCTTTTGTGGTAGACGGAAACGGGAAAAACGCAATCTAGCCCAGATTGTGGCAACACCTCTGGAATGCAAATGAGGTACTTGTTTCTAGTACACCGAGTATAACACTTTACTCACATAACTTAATCGTAGCGTTTTACCAAAACTGTAACACTCTCAAGGAGTGCTGTTTTTGTTTTTATGTATTTTTTGTTGTAAAACGCTGTGAGTGAGTTTGTACGTAAAATTTTATACTTGGAAGGACGGAAGAGGTTAAATAAAGCATTATTAATGCAATTCCAAGTGTTTTCCTGTCGCGAGCAGTTAGTAGAAATTTTTCATCTGAAATGAAATCAAGTTGGTGGTGAAATATACGAGTACTTTTCAGTATATACTTAGGATTGTACTGTACTGTATCCTGCCGCCGTTCTACTAGGGGTGGCCGGTACCTCCGTAGATGCGCTTCCACTTTTTTTTCTGTCCTTACAAACCACTTTCATTTCCTCAATATTCATCACCTTCTTCATACATACTCTTCTCTTATTCTCACTCTGCAGGTTCCATTCTTTCGCAATCACACCTATTTGGTCTAACCATTCTTTCCTCGGCCTTCCCCTTCCACGCTTTCCTCTTTGTACACTATGATATAAGTTTTTACTTATTTACAAGTGCTTACTTACTATGCCGAGATCTCGGGCTCGAATCTCACCGAGGGGGTCAGAAATGATTTCCCATTTTGGTGCTTATTTCAAACCCAAAATAAAATACCATACCGGCAAAGCTTACTCAGCCTTCACAACAAATGAAATAAGCTGGGAAACCTCCACTTCAAGTGATGTGGTTGGCAAAAACCTGTAAAAATAAGTAAGTTCCACTCGCCATATGCGATACCTTCCTTGAGAAATATATTGGCACGTTATTGATTTATATTCTCCAAAAGTTGAAGTCTCAAACAAACTGATATGTTTTGTATTTTAAAAACACAAATTCACTTTTTCATATGATTATCAACCAAAAATCTTTTATTGAATAATGAATGTTCCTTGACTTATAGGTTGGTATGAGGTTGACCATCCATACTGTAAAAAATGGTTCACTTTGCCAATGTCACCCCTGTTTCAGGGAATGTCGGCAACAGTTGCAGGGCTTATGTTCATTTGAGGTTTAGATTTTATTTGTAAGTACACAATCAGCATTTGTAAGCGCGAACTACACGTGTTTGTTTGTGGGCATACATCTGAGAGCTTTGAATGAATATATCCTTGCAACTTAGATTATAGATTATAGATTATAATGTATTTAGTACAAATTTGACTTCTCCTTTTTTTGTTTTATCAAATTACTTAAGTAAATATTACGAGTATAACAAACCTTCATTTACGATGATAAAATCAAAATGGATCTGCTTAAAATTTCATGTCAAAGAATTTTGTTGTTAAAGTTTCAAAATTTTCAAATGTATCACGTACAATATTACTTAGTATTACACTCAAAATTCTCGCTAAGCATTTGTTGGTTTTAATTAAAATACGCAGTCGTTAAGAACAACAATCTGCAATAATCTAGAATATTCTCTGGATGAGTTTTCGCTTGTTACTTATTTGAATGCGAGTTTCCGGATAAGATCATAATGGAGTAGCAGGTATTGCACAAGGAGGAGGTGTAAACAGGAGTAAGGATTTAACAATGCAATTAAGGAGACGCAGGAAAGCAATCAGGGGAACAGTAATAACAGCGCTTCCCACTCACACTCTTGCTCCAAATGATTTCACTCCTCCCCACTCCTCCTACTCCATCTGATCTCACTCCTTCCTACTCTCACTCCTACTGAAGTTACTCCTTACACTCCTGAAGTAGCTCCTACTGATTCTGTGTATGCATGTACAAGCCAACTGTAACAGAGATTGTTGAAAAGACAGTGGTATAAAATTTGCAACTTTGCCTTTGTATTGTAACTTTCTGTATTTTACAGAAAAAAGTGATGTAATATTATAAATAAATTGCACTCGACTTTCTTTCATAAATTAACCCACTGAGTGCAAAGCTACAATAATATACCAACTAAGGCAGTTTCAATAAAAATATAATAAACCAATAATAAATAAATTTTATTCCACCGCGGTGTGTACCTACATACTCGTACAATACGCAAACAGCCATATAAATACTGAAATCAATACAAATATTTGGATAATTTATTTGGTGAGCGCCGTTTTGTGTGATCACACCTCAAGAGGGCTCTTGAGGTTGGTGTTCTCTGGAAAAAGCACCAATTACACAAGAAATATTCTTGACTTATAGGTTGGTATAAAGCTGACCACCCATAGTGTAAAAATAATTCACTTTGTCAATGTCACCCCTGTTTCAAGGAAGGTCGGCAAGAGTTGCAGGTTTTATCCTTGAAAGCAACTAGGTCTTGTTTGTAACTTGGCGCTTTCTATAGCAACAACCAAGCTTGCAGAGGGCTCTTGAGGTGTGATTCACACAAAAACAGCGCTCCCCAAATAAATCATCGTAATATTATTATTATAGTAATTAGGTCTGTGATTTTTACACTTTATAATTTGGAAGACACTGGTCGCTCGACTATGTACCTACTCTAAAATTTATCAACTTAGTTAGACTGTGGATGAGCCAGGAATTAATCGTGCAAATTTTACCGCCCTAACTGTATTAAATTGTGGTCTGGTGCTAACTATAGTACTACTGCGCTATTCAAAGATAAATCTATAGCTATAAATAATTAATAAAATAATTTTCCTGGAAGGAAATTCAAGATTATAAAAAACTGAAACTACCAACGCTATTCCAGTTTTTAAACTGCATATTAAGGAAACATTTTCTTAAATGATCTATTGTTAATCTAAGCTGCAAAGATAAATTGAGTGAATATTTAATAAATGCTCACAAGCACATAAGTGTTAAGTGCGTACTTACACATGCTGCTTGTGTATTTAAAAATTAAGACGCCAACTCAAAATCAACATGAACCCTGTAAACCCCGTTAATAATCCCTGAAACGGGGTTGACATTGGCAAAAATGAACCGTTTTTTTAAGCACAGTTAATTAGCTTCATCCTTACCAACCTATAAGTACCAAATTGTTATTGTTAAAGATAAAGATATTTTAATCATAAAGTCGCTGGAACGGTCGAGGGGATAAGGCGTTGGCATTTGAATTAGCGTTATTGAAACAAGCGCAAGTTCACACCCCATCGTATTCTATTGACCATAACTTTAAGCCTAGTTGGAGAGATGTCGTCAATAATTTATTAAAATAAAATGAATTAATTATTGATTGATAAAGTAAATACCTCTTAATGGCCTGGCAAAATAGGTTGGTGAATTGAATTTCTCTTCACAAATTTACTAAAAACGAGTTTGCGTTTCTATAAAATGGAAAATATTTATTAAAATCTTTTATTATTACTGTCAAATTATAATTAACACACGTATGTGTAAAACACTTCAAAATTAATTTTCACCTACACTGTCAGGTGTGCTTTCCTCAAACAATATTTATTCGGATTTATTTGTTTGCGAGTTTTCCTCAAGCGATTCCAAAATATAAACAATGTTTAATTTAATTTATGCTAAAGCAAATAATTTACCTTGAAAGTTTCCTTCCAATTTATAACACTTGGCGAGAAGTTTGTGTCGGAATACAGCCATATACTCAACACACGCCATTTTCTTTAACTCTACGATGATCAGGCATTTTTTTTTCAAATAGGTTTGTGAAGAGGATTGCGATTTGCTTTCATGTGAAAGCAGAGGCTTGGGTGCATGCAATGACATCTGTTGAACCAGGGTCGAAGTTATTGTCGATGGGACAAGACCCAGATCGAACTGGCTAATAACGCAAATTCGTATGCCAACGCCTTGTCCCCTCGACTGAGTGAATATGTAATAACAATAATAATATCAGAATGATTTATTACAAGAGCGCTGTTTTAGTGTGAATCACACCTCAAGAGCCCTCTGCGAGGTGAGTCGTCGCTATAGAATGCGCCGATTCTTAAGCAAGACCCAGTTGCTGTAAGGCTGGATGGATCTTTGGTGATTGTTAGGTTTAAGTTAGAATTATGGTCGTTTGACATTTTGACAATTATATTAATTTTTATAAATGAACAAATTTCAAAACTTAATTTCAATCGGATATTAAGGGTGATTGAGAGGTCAGCGCGCCCAACTTTGATGACCGAAATAACCCATATTTTCAATGGTAAGGTAGCATTTTTTCTCCAGATTAAATTAACACATAAAATTAGGTATTTTTTCCCATCAAACACCAATTCAAAATAATTTTATTTACGGAGATACCTTAAATGGAGATTTCTACTGTTGTTATGAATAATTCATAACTTTTTTTTATTTCAAAACATTTATTTTGATTAGTTTTATTTTTTCTAGATGAAAATTATTTTTTTATACTTTTCATTGATTTTTTATAGTTATTTAAAAAGTACACAAATTTTGCATACGATCGTGTAGGTAAATTTGCAATTGAATGGTATATTTTCTTTTTAGGATTTGAAGTAATATTTTTTATGTTTGTAATGCAATACTTGTTTTATTTTTTCTCCCCCGATTTCTATTTATCATGGAAAAATAAAGATTTCCATACACAATTTTGACTGATTTCAGCGCCATGCGGCCGCTTCGGGAACCTTAGAAAATAATAATTATGCACTGAGCATGGCAGAAGAGAATAAAATGTATTTCGCTGGCTTTAAAAAGTTGAAAAGCAAATTAACGTTGTTACTCGAATAAATCGTTTTGTCAAAATACATCAAAACTATGACGCAAACTTTAAGCGCTGTATAAGTCCTAATAGGTTTTTTGTTTACGTTATGATTGAGTTAAAACGTGGAGTGTCATACTTGGTAAGCGCTGTATTATGTCGCATATTGACATAATACAGCGCTATGCTAACATGGGTTATTGGATATTGAACGTAAAATATTACGTTTTAAACTCGACACTAGTGTTTATAAAGTGTATAGCAACTGAGACGCTCGTAAGAGGTGCTGCTGTGAGTCAGATACATTATTTGTATGCGCCGCGGCATAGTTAAAGCGTTGACATTTATACTTGGAGAAGGGATTCGTTGTTTTCGGCACACGCAAGATGTACGCACGCTTTACAATAAAGAGCCATAACTCAAAAATTGGGAAAATTGAGATTTTGATGAAGAACCAATGTGAAGAACGCAATAAAAATGCGAAAAGAAGGTAGGAGTTTTTGATTGTTGTTTTTGAAGTTGATTTTGTTGTAAGCTCCAGATCTCAACTGTTATAAATTGCCTAAGCAAGACCTCCTTGACTTGTAGGTTGGTATGAGGCTGACCACCCGTGCTGTAAAAATCGGTTCACTTTTGCCAATGCCACCCCGGTTCAGGGAACGGCGGCAGGAGTAGCAAGGTTTATGTTCATGTGAGGTTTTGTTTATTTGTATGCACACATGCAGAATGTGTAGGCGCGAACCTACATGTGCCTGTCTGTAGGCATGCATTTCAAATGAGCCATAACATATCTTTGCAGTTTAGATTATAGATAGATTATACAAGACGTAAGTTGAAGAGTCCTTACTTCATTAAGACTCATTTAATTTGAACTATTTGATTATTGTAATTGATAAGTATTAAGATTTGAATTGCGCGCGAAGATTGAAATTGCGTGCCTACCCCCCCCCCCCCCCCCCGATCAACAGAATTATTATGACAATATGAACTTTTAAAATTGCGTGTCTACCATCCCCTCCCCCGTTAACAGAATTATTATGGACTAAAGTACAACAAAAAAAATGTAACCCGCCACGATTACTGAAAGTGTATTTTGATTAAAATAGTATCCAAGCCAAGTCCTTGTTTTACTTTTCACTGTTTTTATCATCACTTAACTAAAATAATTACGTGAAATATTATTTTTCAGTTTCCAATTATGTTTTCAAAAAAAGTGCAATAAAAAATAATGGATAATGTTTTGACATAATTTTCTGTATTTTACGGATAAAAGAGAAATAAGTCAAATTTATACCAATGATATTTTTTTACAATTTATACAAAAGAATGTGATGAGATGGTTTGGGCATGTGGAAAGAATGAATGATGATAGACTGACAAAGTATGTATACAAAGAAAGTGTGAAAGGAAAAAGAGGGAAGGGACGACCGAGAAAAGTATGGAGTGATCAGATTGTGGAGATTGTGAAAGAATGGGATATACAAAGTGAGCGTAAAAGAAGAAAATGCATGAAAAAGGTGATGGATATGAAGGAATTGAAAGAGGTATGTCAGGATAGGAAAAAATGGAGGCAACTCTGCAGAGGCTCTGGCCACCCCTAGCGGAATGGCGACAGAGTTACAGCTTACAGCTATTTAAGTTTTATTTTAAAAGAAAAGAGAACTATTAACTTGTGTCATGGCTGATGTGGGCTTTAGTGCGACAATTAATTAAACATGCAAAACTTCGAACGCAACTTCCCAACCTTCTTAATATTTGAGTTATTGCTTTTTTTTATTAGGTGTGCGATATATAAAAAAAATACCCACGTTCATAATATACAGTGTGAGACAGACGGAATAGTACTTTTGCACGCCTTTGTTATAACAAAAGATATGCTCTGCTCACAACAAACGTTTGAATTCAAGATGCCAAAAAATGTTTAATTATTTCAACATAGAATTATACTTATGCAAAGTTATTTCGTTTTGCAATTTTTGCATGCATAACTTCTGTACCAAACATGCAGTCGTGAATACTCAAACATAGCGTTTAAACAAAAGTTTATAAAACTTACACGCTCGCTAAAAGCGTTAATATACTTTACATATTTTTTTGATGAAACGTAATGCTTGACATAGAACATTAATTTATATACTTCAGCAACGACATCTGCCCATGATCAGTCAAAGTTATTTGACATAAAATTACGCTTTTAGTTTCATAAAACAATTAAAGAGGTTCTTTAGTCCCGATATTAATAATCTTCTTAAGCTCTCGTATACCCTTAACGAGCCGTTTAGAGAGAACTTACATCATTCTCGACGTTTTGTCAGCGACGTAGCCGACGTCTTCAGGAGAACATCCTCTCTGCACGACGACTGAGGATGAACTGAATTTGAAAACACTTTCGGAGGAGCGGAGGAGCCCATCGCAGCTCCAGTAGTGGCCAATCTTTTCATGGAAGATTTTGAGAAAAAAGCACTGAACTCTGCTCTTCACCCTCCATCGCTTTGGCTCAGATATGTGGATGACACATTTTGCATCTACATACCTATATGGACTACAAAAATTAAAGGAGTTCCTTACACATCTGAATAGCCTTCATCCGCTTATCAAGTTTACCATGGAGATAGAGGAACAAGGAAAAATCTCATTCCTTGATGAGGGATAGATGGCAGCTTGGGTCACTCTGTGTATAGGAAACCTACACACACAGATATATACCTACACAGTTCATCACACCACCACCCAGCACATCTACGATCAGTACCTGCTGAGTTATTGACAAGAGCTTAAAGGATTTGCGATGAGGAGAGTTTGGATTCTCAACTACAACACTGTCAACAGGCTCTGTCTTCGAATGGCTACTCAATGGCAATCAAGACTCTTAATAAGAAGGCTAACATCACATGCGAAGTACCCCGACAGAAAGCATACCTTCCCTACATCCGTGGCCTCTCCGAAAAACTGGGACGATTATTATTTAAATATAATATAAAAACAATTTTTAGTCCTCCAATCTCGATTTCACAGATGCTTCGTAGTGTGAAAGATAGCACCCCTCTGGACTCCCCGGGCGTTTATAAGGCACCTTGCGAATGTGATGCCTTCTACATCGGTCAAACCAAAAGAAACATTAAGGTGCGCCTCAAGGAGCATATTGGGGCAATGAAAACAAACAACCCCAATAAATCAGCAATCTGCGATCATTCCGCCAAAGGCAGCCTGCACCTCATTAGATTCGACCAAACGAAGGTTTTATCGAAAGAAAAATTCTTAATTCCCAGACTTGTAAGAGAGGCCATTGAAATTTATAGACATCCTAACTTCAACAGAGACGACAGCTTCAAATTGTCCAGTATTTGGAAACCTACACTCAACTCATCACTGAAACCAGTACCTAAGTTTCAAGTCAAAGACAATGATATAATTAGTGCGGTGTGTACAGGTAACATAGTACCATCTAGTGACGTAGAATATAAACAAGATGAAAGTGAAATATGTAACAGACCAAAACATAATTACTACCTTCGTTCGAAGGTAGTCAGTGATTTGTGACAAAGTGTTTTCAAATTCAGTTCATCCTCAGTCGTCGTGCAGAGAGAATGTTCTCCTGAAGACGTCGGCTACGTCGCTGACGAAACGTCGAGAATGATTTAGTTCTCTTTAAACGGCTCTTTGGTGATTGATCTTAGGTGAAGGTATAAATGCATTTTTAAAGCCATCGAAGAGCATATTTGGAAAAAGAAATGTTTTTTTTTGTATTCCACCGAGATTCAAACCCACGACCTTCCCATAGAACACGACGGGGTGTGAAGTTGCGCTTGCTTCAATAACGCTAATTCAAGTGCCAACGCCTTATCCGCTCGACCATTCCCGCGACTTTAAGATTATAATATGTTTATCTTTAACAATAATATATTTTGTACTTATAGGTTAGTACGGATGAAGCTAATTAACTATACTTAAAAAAACGGTTCACTTTTGCCAATGTCAACCCCGTTTTAAGGATTGTCAGCGAGGGTTGCAGGGTTCATGTTTATTTTGAGCTGGCGTCTTAATTTTTAAATACACAAGCAGCATGTGTAAGTGCGCACTTATCACGTATGTGCTTGTGGGCATTCATTCAATTTTAACTTAAGATATCTTTGCAGCTTAGATCAAAGATAGATCATTTTAGAAGTTGCGCAACAACCCCAGTGTGGGTCTTGGACTACTTGAGTGACCTCCATCTTTCTCTCTCCATCTCAACTCGTCGGCAATTGGTTACGCCAAATGTCCCCCATACCACATTTAATGTTTTTCGAGAAATTAAAGGTTTTCCCTTGTCAAAATGCCCTAATAAGTTTAAGTACAACAATTCAACGATAGGATTTAAAGCGCCCTTTTTATTCAACCCGTGACAAACCTATATATTTTGTTGTGCTTACACTGACTCAGTTACATACACTTTGAGGAAGATATGGAAGGATTTTATTCCATCCCGTAAAGGAGAGAAAATAAAAACTTTTTCAGCTGCCAACAGTCGCTACAATCTTTCTGAACATCTTAGGGTTAAGCAAAGAAAGATTTTCGTCGGTAAACTTATTGTATTTTCTGTCATAGCATTTGGTATTATTTTAACGTGTAAATTTCAAACTCACTTTCAATGAAATGTATTTTTCAAGGATCAAAGAAAACAGATTAAAATATTATAATTTATTTAATATATTTGCCTTTGATTTTTTTACATACTTAAAAACTTTCTAGTGTCTTTCAAAGTTAAGCAAAGACTTCCATTTATCCATTCACACGACATAAACTTTAGGTTTTATTAAAAGAAAAAAATGTACGTGGCTACTTAGTTTTGCAATTTACTGGCTCACACAAAGCTTAATATGTTCTTGTATATAATATGACTGGTCACGTATTGCACCCTCCGCGTGACTAGGCTGGAATAAAGTTTTTATTATTTTTATTATTATTAGAGATAAGATAAAATAAAAAATCTATATAAAAAGTACTTACTTGTGAAGCCCACGGTGCATTCCCACATGCATTCCCACAAACAGACACGTACAAGTTCGCGCTTGCACATGCCTCATGTGAGCCCACAACATAAAAACCAAATCTCAAATGAACATACACCCTGCAACTCTTGCCGTCCTTCCTTGTAACAGGGGTGACATTGGCAAAGTGAACCATTTATACAGCATGGATGGTCAGCCGCATACCAACCTATAAGTCAAGGAACATACACGACAAATTACATTTTATAGATCAATAAATAGTAATATCTATGGACAACAAACAGAAAACAAATTCCAATTTAATAAACCCTAGCCGCCAACGTTACTTTTCAATAAATGTAGGTACATACTTTTGCATATTTTTAAATATTAGGAAAATATGTGGTCCAAGAAACGCTTTTTCAGATACACAACACATGCTCATAACTCTGAATAACCCCATCGCAGACATAAGCGAAATGTACGGAAGCTCCAGCTTCATTAGACTACGGCAACAGATCCCAAAAAGCAACTCTTATTTTCTTTTGGTCTCTGAATGTCTTGGGTCTTTCATAAAAGAGACTTTACATTTCTTTTTAAATTGAGGTTCTTGTCAAAAATACTTAGCATTTTTTTTTGTGCACAACAGGTTTACTTAATTATAGTGCACCCTCACAGCCATCAACACGCTGGGAGGAAATCTCAAGTTAAATTAGTTAAATTTGAAAATAATTGATGGATAGTAATCTTGTAACATTCAATAGAGTTGTTAATTGGTAACGTCTGTACCATATTAGTAACCAATTTCGCGAGAAATGATGCCCCGAGGCGCCGATAAGCAGCATTGATCAGGGTCTATACCCGGCGGGCCGCGGTAGACCTTGTAACAACAGGAGAATATCTCCAATATTCCAAATTCCCAAATGTAAACCTGATCAATATAGATACATCTCGGTAGACGTGCTTAAACTGCTAGGATTTACGCAGAAAATGAAGCTGAAATGTTATATTAATCGATTTTAATAGAATGACGTGACACATATGCTCAAACCCTCCTCATACCAGTCCGGGGCTGGAAGTCTCATCACCGCGGTAATTCTTACCTACCGAATATTTGTATGAAGACTAATCAGCTGTTAACTTGCGACCATCTTGGATTGACAGGTCTTCATACAAACATTACCGATATTCGGTAGGTAAGAATTACCGTGGTGATGAGACTTCCAGCCCTGGTGTGTTTTAGACCATTTTTTTAAAATACGTATACATTTTTCGACCTGCGCTGTCGAGAATCTGTGTCGCTCGATTGTTCTTCTTTTCAAAAAACTGTGTACGCACGCAGGCAAAAAAAACTATCGTGGACACTTTTTGCATTGTTTTCTCTCTCCATCGCCCTTGTTTACATTTAATGCATCCGTCTTTTTTTCTTCGCGATATCAAAATAGCGAAATCGAACCTTACTACTGAATAATCTTCATTGTGACTGATCTTGAGAATGGTGCCTTCAATCTTTATCCCACTCCAAAGCGTTTGTAAAAAGCCTTGTACGTATGTGTCAGAAGGACCCACAGCACATGGAAGCTCATGCAAAGCTTTATATTTTCTCAAATGGCGGAAGGACTTCCCGTGAATTAAAAAAAACAGCACGATAAAACAAGAACCTCAAGGTCAGAGGTGTGCGCATGACTTTAAAAGTGAGTGGTTTGATGTTACTGAAGCTAATAGAATACCTCGGGTATTCTATCCATGGAGGAAGTATTAATATCCATGATTCTATCAGCCTTCTCTCTTCGATAGAAGTGGCACGAAATTATTTTCGTAGAAGAAGGCTTTCATTTTCTCTGCACTCGTCTATTTTCAATGTCTGAAATATTGATGTTCGATGGGCCGTCGAGAGCTGCTACGACACTTTGGAATGATTGCATGGAATGAATTATTCTACGCTTTCATTTACACGTCCGATTGGCAACCATTGGTTAGGATTTACCTGACATATTGGCACCTGATAATAAAGCGTTCTACGATCATTAAATTGTCAATTTCCCATTTAAAATTCTCAGTTAAATCAGTTTCATTATTAGGTACACACTTGTTCTGTTTGTACTTGAATCCAGCCGTCATTCCACTAGGGGTAGACAATATTTCCGCAGATGTGTCTCTACTTTATGTCCTTGGTAGCCCTTGTTTATTTCGCAACAGTCAAACTTTCTTCCCAAGAATAAAAAATCATTTACAATTATTGGTGTTCTTTGACTAATGTATTGGTATGAGACTGACCTCCCGTAACAACGACTAACAATGGTTCACTTTTCACGATCGACAATGTCATCCCTGTTTTAGAGAAGGTCGGCAAGAGTTGCAGGGTTTATGTTTATTTGCGTGAGCCTACTAGCTGTCTGCTTCTAGACATTTTATATGAATCTTAAGTGCTAATACATCTTTACAATTTACATCTCTTAAATTTTTTCTTGCATCACATTTCTCTCTCACGAAGTCAATTCTCACCGCAGTACACCGTTTTTCCCAATCATAATTCCTTTAATTTTAGGGTGGTATGAGGATGACCATCCATACCGTAAACAAACTGATACACTTTGACAATGTCATCCCTGTTTCAGGGCAGATCGGCAAGAGTTGCAGTGCTTATTTTCATTTGAAATTTGGGTTTTTATATTGTAGATCTACATGCGGCATGTGTAAGCGCGAATTTATACGTGTCTACTTATGGGAATGCATTTAATCTTTAATGTAATATACCTTTGCAACTTAGATTATAGATAATTCCTAGATAGGACATTTTAACTTCATAAAAACATATTATTTAAGGAATTGTTTTAAAACAACCGCTAATTTAGCGGGCTGCAAATGGTATGGCATTAGTTGTCGCATAGGTGCGGCAGGAAGTACGAGAAGATGGTGGAAGACGCGTCATAATGGGGTCGTAAAGGGTTATGGAGTCGTTAGCGGATACAAGTGCGGAAACACTGCGACATCTACCGACTGCCAGGACCCCAAGTATAAAACTTTTCGCTTAAATGCAATCATAGCGATTTTCCAAGGAATACGTGTAACGTTTCAGTTTCTATGTACCTTCTGTAAAACGCCATGATTGAGTTTAAACGTAACGTTGAAAAACATGTGCTGGAGATTACGACAGGTGGTGCTAGTTATCTGATGAAGTATACGCCTCTTACTTGAGCTTATTAAAAAAATATTGTTTACAGACTTGCTCAATAGATGACGCTTTTTTACAAGGGGAAGAAAGGGTGTGGACGTTAATATAAATAACTTCAGGAAGTTGACTATTTTTTTTTCTTTTGGTGGCACTTCTATCGAAGATCGGCGATCATCATGGCTATTTTGACATTGGATACTGCGCAGCTTGAAAAAAAAAGTTGGTGCCATTGTTGAACCATTGTCACAGGTTTTTCAGCCACAATGTCCTTCGGCGTTCCTGAGATCTTCTCCCCTCAATGTTATCCTTTATGATAAGATGAAGAATACGGTTTTTGTCATTTATCAAAATGTGAATGGAGTACATCAGCTTTCTTTGCTTAATGGTTGGCAGGAGTTCCAACTGCTTCTATAATCTAAAATTTATAATCTTAAGCAGTTTAAAGTCGCAAAAGCTAAAATACCGCGTCTACTTATAATCTTTCGACCCAAAAAAAAGATGTCAATTATGAATTAAAATCTCTTTTTTTGCATAGTTTGTGTATTAACACGGCAAAAAATTGTATTAATTGTTTCTACTAAACTTAATGCAACCAAAATGCTAATAAAACACTGGTTTTATTTTCACTCCATGATGATTTCATAATTTGATAAATCAGTTTTTCATTAGAATTTTTGAGTATGGTAGAAATCAATTGAATGACCAACAAAAACATGGACCACGGTCAAAACCCGGAACCAGAAAATCAAGCAATCAATTGAATGTTTTTTTTTATGAAAAAGTAGGCCTTGATTTTCCTACTTTTGTCTCTACGGATTGCTAGTTTCTGCCTACTTCGTTCTCATATTTTTATGATGGTTTAGAATATGCGTAAAGAATTCATTTTTGATGGTACCAATGAAATATATTTTTAAGGCTACTGTATACTTTTTATGTTAATACAGTTTGAACTTTGGCCGAAGATTTATTTTATCTCTAAAGGCTGGTTCGGACAAGGCGAGTAATTTAGTCAAGTAACGAGTAATTTAGTGGCTAAACGTGTGCGAACCACAACAATTTAGTCCAGTAGTTAAGTCAATGGTTTAGTCAAGCCGATCCATTTCATTCTATTTTTTCGGGCAAGTAGCGGCCCCGCCCACCGTCCGTGGGCGAGTGTTGCCGAGAAGCCACGGAAAAGTCCGAGTCCGAAGAGCCACGGAAAAGCCCGAGTCCGAGTCGAGTTTATTAGCGGCCGCGCCATTGGCCGCTCACTCTTGGCGGGGAAACGGAAATGCAAGAATGGCGGCAATTTAAATTGGCTGCAGTTTGAAAAGATAATGCCCGTTTTCAGCAAGAATATTTAAAGATAAAGTGCTGTTTAAACTTCTTATATTTGCGAGCCCGATGTTCCGCTCCCTAAACTTAGCGACCTGTCAGTGAGGTTATGTCATGTTTAAACTGTAAATAAGTGGATATGCACACCGATATCCTTGGTTTTTTAGAAACTCTTGAGAATATAGAAGTTGCTAGGACTTATCTACGTCCAAAAAGTTTTGAGAAAGGTAATTTTTTTTCGATAAGAATAGTATGACATCGATTTTTGGTGCGGATATCAGCTGTCAAAAATACAATCATGTAGCTCCTTGCTGGATGAAATTGTAGTAATTTTTAATTTTTCGGACAATAGAGCTGTACAAATATAGTTTTGGTAAAGATGTTGTGGAAATAACTATTATCGTCCATGAATTTATTACGTATTTAAAAACATCGATCTTTTACATTGATCGATGTTTATAGGTACCTACCATAAATTTGTCATATCACAGGCCTTATGATATCCTTCAGATGGATTGTTACTTATTGTTTTGTACAGAAACAATTCAGTGACACACGGGGATAACTGATTAGAGGCATTACAATTTTATGCCACTGTAAGCCATCAGCTGGTATCTGTGACAGACGTGAGAGGCGTATGTAGCAGGATTGAACAAGTTTCTCGCGGTCAGCCTCTGAAAAGTTGAACCATGTTTCTTCTTTAACTTGATAATTGATTGGTGACCGCCGTGTATTTGAAATGCCGATTTTACATGTCGAATATTGATGTTAATTGTCAACAACGAAAAACGCAACAGAGAAATGCATCTGAATGCAGCTGCAGACTACGAGCTGTATTATAGTGTGTGCATACAAAATATACTTTGTACACATCATTGAAAAGATAAAAATTCAATTAAAAAATAATGTTTGCAGCGTAAATGGTAGATATTATTATAAACATCAAATAGTCATGTGTTGTTTTTATTTAAAATGTGTATATTATTTTATAAACCATAAAATACATTTCGAATTTACAAAAGTCGAGTTTCGAAGTTGTTTGCTAAACAGGCTCCTAGCTAGGTGGCCGGGCATAAATCAGTTAATATTACCAAACCATAGCCAATTTAAAGGGCTTTATAATAACATGATTTTAATACTCAATTAATATTTTCAAACTGCAGCCAATTCAAATTTTCCGCCATTATAGAAAGGGCTTTCTGCAGCCAACTTCGCACTTGTGTACTGTACTGGACCGTAATGCGAACGCTTCACGGGCGAGTAGCGCCCCGCCCACCACTAAATTACTCGGTACTTGACTAAATCAGTGGCCTTGTGCGAACTAGCCTTAAGTCACGTTTGCATTTATTTTACACTCGGTGAACCAGCCACCAAATGTGACTTAGGTGGCGACGCTGCACTGTCGTCCAACTATTTGCCAATTACCACCGACACATGTGTGGCAAGTGTCCACGGTCGCAAAATTGTCACTCGCACGAGTGAAACAATATATTCGTTTTTGGTTTTTCGCTTACACATAAAAGAGATTAATTTTAAATAGGTATAGATATTGATTATGTGGTTTGACTTCGCACGAAATTTTTTTTTTGAATGAGCGTCCATGTGCTAGATGTCCTTTGAAGCAAACATATGGATTGGGTTGTACAACAATAATAATATTAGGATGATTTATTTGAAAAGCGCATTATATTAAGTGCATTTCGGAACTTTCCATGGCCTTCTAGCTCTCTTACACGATGAGGCAGGCGGTTCCAGGACAGAGGACCAGCAACTGCAAATGCACGCTCTCCAAACACTGTGTACACTCTTCTTATCGGCTCTTCAATACGTGACTTGTCTCCGGTTTCTGCCGAGCGTAGTGTGAGGCTCATTTTGCCGATTAAATCTTGATTAAATCAGCAAGACATTTGCGTGTCTTTTCAAATGAAACTTTGTGGACCATCAAGCATACCTTACGCTTGAAGCGCTCTGGGACGCGAAGCCAGTGAAGCTTAAGAAGTGAGCCATAAAATGTCATCATTGCGTGCATGGTCTTTAGAATTACATCAAACAGTACAATCAATTTGGAAATAGTGCTTTCAAAGTGATAATTGATAGATAACTATGAAATAAACATAGCATTGCGTACATTTTGAAGGTCAACTTCACCTACGAAATGATTGGTACATATGTAGAGCGTAGGTTTAAATTTTTATATTGAAGTCTTAGTATAAACTTTTACATTCAAACAATGCAAAAGCGTTATACCAAATTGTACGGAATCAACAACGCTCAATGGAGCACTTTTTTAGTTAACATATATATTTTGGTTAACTCTACACGTGAGTTTTATTCTTGAGGCACTGAAGACACGACGCTACTTTTTACTATCATAAAATACTTAGGAATCTTCCAAGAATTATTTTTAAAGTTTTAAGTTTTCGCAGTATATAAGCCTGCTTTAAGTATATTTTAAATCTTAGGTTTTCTGTGTATAGACACTTAAAACTTAAGTGATAACTTTTATAGATTTATCTCTTCGGAGAAAATTGATACTAGACCGGTCCGTAGTCTAACGGGTAACGCTAAGCTTTTGCAAATGCAACAAAGCTACACGTTTAGTGTAACTCTTTACCTGCGTTATCTTCAAAGTGGTATCATGTGGCTATTTTGGGACCAATTTATTTTTTAGGGTAAGGGGGCCGGCCTCACGCTATTTCAGTTGAAGTGGGCGTTTTCCAGCTGCCGAGGGTCTGGTTCTTATTTCTTGTAGAGGCTGAGTAAAATTTGCCGGTATGTATTTGGATTTAAAATAAGCACCGAAACGGGAAAACATTTTTGTCACCCTCGGTGAAGATCGAACCCTTGCTCTTGAATGCTTGGAATGCAAGCATTTTTATCAACTGAACTGTTGTTATGTTTTGATTGAAAGGTATCTTCAGGATACTTACATCCGGCTAGCTCTCATCAGCATCACTCTCAGGGCGTGGGGGTCTTTCTTTCGGTTGCTCACTTGTACTTTGGGAAGGGTTTTATAATTAAAAGATAAAGTTAACATGAACAAATAAGGATTTATTACTGTACTAATATGGGGGGGGAAAGGGGAAATAAGGGATTGGCCAGACCTACAGGTTGTCACCAGAACACTTCCTATTCCGTTGGCTGGAGTTCTAAACGGAAGGCCTGGGGCAGCGCCCCAGACTAGCGGCGGTTTACAAGGCGGACGCCTCCACACGTTGGAGCCCCTGGGTGGGCGCTCCTATGCCTCTGGTTCACAAGGCGGGTGCCTTGCTGGCAGGAAATCCAAGTAGATGGGGGGGGAGGGAGCTCCATCGTAGTGCCCCCTCTTGCACCGCTTGGTGCTTGGTCGCTAACGTCTTACTCACTTCACATCTCGCCGGGAACTAACGAACGACGGCCTGATTAGTTCATACGGTGCAGTTCGGCCGCTTCCGTGACCGTTCGGCTCCGCTCGGCCCACAAACACACACTGCACACTTCGGGATTGTTTTTTTTATAATATGTTATTTAAAATAACATAACACTGTCGAACGGACTTTTTACGACCTTGAAAAAATAATCCCCCTTTACCAAAAGACCGGTCAAAAAGGTTCAACCAGCCTCACAGCACTGGGGTCTTAGGAGCAAAATTGGAGCTGACTACTGTAGAACAGGAATTAAATAGTGAAAATTCATTTTATTAATTAATTCAAGAAATCTAGACTCAATTTTTATGTGTAGGTTTACGATTTCAATTTTTATTTTCACAAATTTGTGTTTATAATCTCAACCGGTTTTGTAGCTCCGGACGCCTTATTATGCCACCTTCTCAGACTTTCTGTTTCAGGAAATTTCAGCAAGAATTACAGGGTTTATGTTCATTTGCGATTTGGGTTTTTTGGGTAAGAACACAGGCGGCATGGCATGTGTGATCGGGAACCTATACGTGTCTGCTTGTGAGTATACATTTAATATCAATCTTAAATGTTTATATATTTTTTAAGCGAATGTTGTACAATGTAGATGATCACATATTTAATATGGAAAATAAAAGTTCCTCCTGTGGAGGGAATTTTCATATTGCCCTACAAGCGCCAGTTTCAAGTATGTGGGAATGAGGATTTAAAGTTATTGTGTTTTGCGAGTTTCCCCGTATGAAATTTCTCCCTGTATTCCATAGGCGCCTATATCTCGTGAGGTGTGGAAGAGACAACGCCGTAAAGAGTAAAGTTAGCGGTCCTACGGTGTTTATAAATAACTTAAAATGAGCTTCCTCACCACAGATGCCGCCTATATGCCGTCAACAAACACTCACTCAGCATTCGGCATCGTTTTATTCATTCGTCATTCATCATGCTTCATTCGGCATTCCGTCCCCATAGTGTTTTTTTTTTAAGAAATCCTGTGCGGGAGACTGCCTAGATTCTAAAGACTGTAGGGGTCTATGAAACTTGTTGTAGTGCCGCAGAGGTGAACGAGCTTGGTCGTCGCTACAAAGCGCCAATACTCAAGCAAGACCCAGTTGCTGAAAGGCTGGATGGACCTTTGGTTACCGGTCATAGGTAAAGGTTTATGAATTTTTTAACCCAACGAAGAGCAAATTTGAAAATATAAATGGTAGATTTTTTGTGCTTCGCCGGGATTCGAACCCATAACCTTCCCATTCAGAGTCCGCAGCGCTACCACTGAGCTACAGACCGGTCAAGATTTTGTCTTGTGTCCATCAGATGTGTATTCAGTGTGGGACCAAACTGGAATTTTACCTACCAAACAACATCAAGGAGTGCAATCCGATCAGAGTGTTGCAACCGGTCCGTAGTCTAGTGGTTACGCTTCGGACTCGTAAATGGAAGGTTGTTGGTTCGAATCCCGGTGGAGTACAAAAATATAACATTTACATTTTCAATTATACTCTGCGCTGGGTGGAAAAATTCATATACCTTTACCAAAGACAGGTCCCCAAAAATTCATCCAGCCTTGCAGACACTGGGTTTTGCTTGAGAATTAACGCTTTCTATAGTGACGACCAAGTTTGCAGAAGGCTCTTGAAGTGTGATTCACACAAAAACAGCATTCAACTAATAATCACCCTAATATTAGCGTGTCTTGCGTGACGACCGAGCTCGCAGAGGGCTCTTAAGGTGTGATTCACACAAAAACAGCGTTCACCAAATAAATCATCCTAATATTAATGCACAGTAGATTTACAAGATATGAAGTAAGACCTGAGATTTGTCATTACCACATTAATCTAAACTAATTAGCTATATCTACCTGGAATATTTTATTTGAGTGAAGATATTTTTTCATACATCGCTCTTAATTGTTATACCTGAGTGCGCGTGCAAACGTGTCACGCAAGAGCAATTGTCTATAGAGGGAATAACTTTAAATATTCGTAAAAGTCATAAAGTTTGAAGTGTTTTGCTTAAAGTTACAACCATGTTGACATCTCCGAGAAAATAGGGAACAAGACAAACAAAAATATTTGGGTAAGGGTGACAAACTGTATCATATTATGAGACAATTTAATCATAAACAAATTTGTTTGAGGTTGGCCTTTCATATGTGGAAAATTTGTAGAACCGTCATTTTCTATGGAAAATGTGTCAAAATTGTTCAGTTTAATATGCAAGATACGGTAGGGTTACATATTGCTTACTTTGATATCTTGTGAGGGTTTTTCCTCTGTCCTGCTGATCGACACAATTAATAATATAACAAACACTTTAGTATGTTTACTTTTATTCGTTTCACAATTTTTTATAACCACAACACAATAATATTTGTTATTTTAAATTACTCCAGCTTGTGGCTCTCCCGCCAGGGAAGCGTCTTCCCTCTTTCTGCCTTCTTTTGTTTTACTTTTTTTATTCAAATTCAAATCTAATGTTCCATTCCACCAAATAAACAAATTCATCTCGTTACAATCTTTAATCTATAATCTACCTTTTCAGAAACAGGGGGAACATTCGTTTAGTGAACTACTTTTTACGGTATGGCTTGTCAGCCTAAAATTCATAAACCTTTAACAAAGACCGGTCATCAAAAGGTCCATCCAGCCTTACAGCAACTGGGTCTTGCTTGAGAATTGGCGCTTTCTACAGCGACGACCAAGCTCGCAGAGGGCTCTTGAGGTGCGATACACACAAAAACAGCGCTCACCAAATAAATTAGCTTAATTTTTTTTTTACAAAGTAAAATCCATGCAACTTCGGTGTTATGGCCGAGGGGGCCAAGTATGCTGATTTTTCTAGCGTGTTTGGAATGGAACAATGTTGGTTCGACCCCCGTCTGGGTGATTTGACCATAACTTTGACCCTGGTTCAACAGATGCTATTGGGTAATTATTAATAAATAATATATTAAAATAAACAATCATGAATAATTAATTGATGATATTAATACCTGTTTCTGGCCAGGCAGAATAGGCTGGTGAATAGCATTCCTCTTCACAAATCTATTGAAAAAAAAACTTGAATGTCAATATATCTTTGCAACTTAGATTATAAATTATTATATAGAAGTGATTTTACTCAATGCTTTGTACTCGGCGTACGGATTACATAAACCCATGCGTCGTGTGACAAAAGTGACGCGGGATTATGTTCACAAATAAGAGGTGGCTGACAATGGTAATTTATTCATCCATGGCTGAATGGCGCCGGCGTCGCTTGGAAGGCGCAGGGTGCTGGGTTCGGGTCTGGCAGTAAGCCGGGTCTCGCATTACTTTGCAGACGACAAGCGTTGCGTCAGAACAGAACGTCCGCCCTCAACCTTTTTCTAATCTAATCTAAGTTGCAAAGATACGTTAAATTGGGGATTCACATTACATGCATTCTCACTAATAGATACGTATAAGTTCGCGCTTACACATGCTGCATGTGAACCTACAACATTAAAATTCAAATCTCAAATGGACATACACGCTGCAACTCTATGTAACTGGTGCAACTGGTGGTAGTCTCATCACCACGGTAATTCTTACCTACCGTATATCGGTAATATTTGTATGAAGGCCTGTCAATCCAGTGAACAGCTGATTGGTCTTCATACAAATAAAACAGATATTCGGTATGTAAAGATTCCTTGACTTATAGGTTGGTATATTCCTTGACTTATGGGTTGGTATGAGGCTGACCACCCATACTGTAAAAAATGGTTCACTTTGCCAATGTCACCCCTGTTTCAGGGAAGGTCGGCAAGAGTTGCAGGGCTTATGTTCATTTGAGATTGGTTTTTTTTATATTGTAGGTCCACATGCGGCATGTGTGAGCGCAAAATTATGCGTGTCTGCTTGTGGGAATACATTTAATATGAATCTCAAATGATACATATCTTTGCAACTTAGATTTACATTAAGATTTAGAAAGACCGGTCATCAAAGGTCCATCCAGCCTTAGAGCATCTAAAATAAACAAAAAAAACACATATAAGTTTAATTTTTGGGCACACAGAGCTCATGAGTCGCTGGTTGCGTATCACTGCGATAATATACCTAGCAGGACCGTATGTGAAAATACTCAAAGTCCACATTCACGTCAAAGTCCCGACGAAGCTCATCTCCGGACGACTTATTCCGAATATCAACCGTATTCAAATACTAAGGTTAGGTTTGTTTGAGCTCGAATTCGTGGCATGCTCAAACCCTACTCCTATTCATAAAGTATGAGTCAGAAAGACCCTCAGCACGTGCACATTGCACAGTCCAGTGGCGAAGGGTGCCATACAACTCGATTCCCATCAGCTTCCCTTTTAAAATGAGGCAACAAAGTAGTTTTAAATTTTGGCACAAAGTAAAAAAAATACATTTAAAACCAAAGAAACGATATGTATTTTTTCCCCATTGATTTCCTCATTTTTGCCTCATTTTAAACGGGAAACCGATGGGAATCGAGTTGTATGGCATCCTTCGCCACTGATGCAAACTCATACACAGCTAAATAGATTTTTATAACTTGGTTTTCTGGAAAGTTAAAAACAACGTCAGAGTGAGAAACGAATGGGTTCTGAATGAATGCGGAGTAAAAGAAAGCGTGAAAGTGAAAGTTCAAAGAAGTGTGATGCGATGGTTTGGACATATTGAAAGGATGAATGAAGACCGACTGACAAAAAGAGTGTATAAAGGGAATGTAATAGGTAAGCGTGGAAGGGGAAGACCTAGAAAAGAATGGATTGATCAGATAAGTGAGATTGCGAATGAATGGAATTTACAGAGTGGAAACAAGAGAAGAGCATGCATGAAAAGAGTGATGAAATTAGATGAGATGAAAGAAGTATGCAGGGACAGAGTCAAGTGGAGGCACTTATGTGGAGGTACTGGCCACCCCTAGAGGAATGGCGGCAGGATACAAGACAAGACAAGACAAACGTCACGACAAAAGAAGATACTCTTGGTCAGAGGCGTGGTAATGACTAAAAAAGTAAGTGGTTCGATGTAACTGAAGCTAAAACATATCTCGGGTGGCGGGATTGTTGTTAGATCACGAGTAGCATGAGGAATAAAAATAAACAAATAAAATTTTATATAATACTTCAAAGAATAGGAGTATTGTGAATCCGCTGCGGATGCAGCTAGGTTTGCTTACAACAGTAAACGTATTTGCGTTCCGCTGTAGTCACTGTATCCAGGCGTCATTTAATGGAAAGTATCTAAATGCGCCACTTTTGTGCCGCCCTTGCAAACTTCTTTCTTGCATTCATACATCCAAGGTGCAATTTTGGAGAGATCATGTTCCTTAACTTAAAGGTTGGTATGCGGTTAACCACCCATGCTGTAGAAAATGGTTCACTTTGTCAATGTCTCCCCTGTTTCAGGGAAGGTCGGCAAGAGTTGCAGGGTGTATGTTCATTTGAGATTTGGGTATTTATGTTGTAGGTTCATTTGCGCAATGTGCAAGCGAGAACTTATACGTATCTACTTGTAAGAATACTAATAATGTGAATCTCCAATGTTACATATATTTGCAACTTAGATTAGATTAGATTAGATGTCTCCAGAATGTACCGTGAAAGACTCGCATGCATCGTAACTAATGAGATACCAATAAGTCAACGTTCAGCTGGAAGACTTCTTGAAAAGTGGAAAGATAGCTGGACGTCTTCATCTCAGGATCCATGGGACGATATGAATTTTTCTTGTGAATTAAAGGTCAAAAAAATCATGAAGAGATTTGTATGAAACGTGTAGTCTAAGTCATGAAATTTGTCAGTAAATAGACATTTTTTCAAATGCCTGACTTTTGAGTTTATTTACTCGGCACACAGATGCCTTTACAGTTGCCAGTGTTTTCAAGTCGTTTTTTGTTTGATGAAAGTATTACGGATGATATTAGAAAAAAAACCCTACACGAGAAAATGTAAATGCTAAAACAATGTGCCGGTTCTGGAATATTTTTTTGGTTGAAAATGTCTTCAAAGATAGAAAAAAGGTTATTTTTGTGATGTTTCATGTTTTGTGTAACTTTTTCCAAAATATATTTTAAAGTATATTTGTGGAGACGAATGCCATTCACTAACCATTTTTTTGCGTATACAGAAACAGTATTAACATTCTTGATAATGGTGTGATCTATAATCTAAGTTGCAAGGATATATTCATTTAAAGTTCTCAAATGCATGCCCACAAACAAACCCGTGTAGTTCGCGCTTACAAATGCTATATGTGTACATACAAATAAAATCCAAACCTCAAATGAACATAAGCCCTACAACTTTTGCCGACCTTTCCTGACACAGGGCTGACATTGGCAAACGGAACCATTTTTTACAGTATGGGTGGTCAGCCTCATACCAACCTATAAGTCAAGGAATATGATATGATATAGTGTGATAGGCTTCTAGGAATTTCCTGGAGAGACCACACCATAAATGAGGAGGTTCTCCAAAGAATTGAAGGAGGAAGGCACCTGCTCAGGACTTTGTCCGAAAGGCGTGCAAGATGGATCGGCCATGTAATGCGACAAGAAGGTCTCTTGCATGCCATAATTGAGGGGATGACCGAAGGGACCAACTCTAGGCGACGGCCACGCCAAGAGTACCTGGAGGACCTGCTGGTGGACGTGCGCTGCTCAACATATGCAGACCTAAAAAAAGCCGCACAAGACAGGGAGGAATGGAGAACAAGAGTAAAATATATTGCTGCAAACCAATCCTAGGATTGAAACAGGAGAAGAAGAAGATGGTGTGATAACACCCCGAAAGCGCTTAAGAGAATAAACCGACTCGTAAAGAAAAACTTTGTTATTTATTTTTGCATTATTAATTTGATGTGATTCTCAAGATAAAAAGATAAGCTGAACACTTTGAACTGAGATGACGAGTTGACAAAAAAGCGAACGTTTTTTTTTTTATAAATTCAATAGGAAAAACAAAGTTTTCATTCACTTCTTTTTATTTTTTTGCTAAAACGTTTTCGCCTAATAAAGCATCTTCAGGAGCATAATTGTTCTGACTTGTTAAGATGCCTTATTAAGCGAAAACGTTTGAGGCAAAAAATAATTTAAAGTGAATTAAAACTTTGTTTTTCCTATTGAATTTATAAAAAACTTACAATGTACTTTCACTGTGTTAACAGGAATACCCTTAAAAATATAATAAAGTAAACGTTCAATTCTAAGCTTTGTATGGGCTCCTAGATACAAGGAACCACACTGTACTGCGAGGGGTGTAGACTTAAGATGAATAAATAATTCATGGGAAATGTGAACCCAGTCATGATTATAATCTTACTATGTACACTAGAGGCTTTCCTGAAAACTGACACAGGATATGTGACAAGTTCACAGTTCAAGGTTACACGTAATGTCTACATAGTTCCAATCTGAGATAACACAGAATAAAGGACAAATGTACATATTTGATTAGAAAATATTATTACGATTTACTTTCGGTTCACCTTAATAAAACTTCGCTTGAATTTGTTTTAAATTTTGCTTACGTATTGTAATGTTTTTGGGTTCGGAAAGTCTCTAAATTAAAACATACAGGTCTATTTTCAGGATCTTTATTTTCACTTAATTTATTTTTACAATTTATATTTATTTTTAACACTTTTAATAACTCAAATTTATTTTCACAGTTCAGTATCGCTCACACTCTTCAATCAAAGGCGACTATCTTACTGTCCTAGTGCACTCAATTTTGCTCCTCATATACTGTAGTGACAGAAGTCTCTAGGAGCTAACTTTGCCAGTAAATTCGCGAACATTTTACCAACTTCAAGAGTACAAAAGGATCATTTAATTTATAGATTTCTTAAGCCTATAATTATTGCTACCTACGATGTACACCTATATCTATAAAAAAAATCATACGAGGTCGGTGTTATGGCCGCGGGGATCAAGTCAGGTTATTTGGAACCGGATAACGTTGGTTCGAACCCCGCGACGATAACTTCGACCCTGGTTCAACAGATGCCGTTGCATGCACACAAGCTTCTGCTTTCGCATGAAGCCAACTGGCCAGGCAAAATAGGTTGGTAGATTGCATTCCTTTCCAAAAATCTATTTAAAAAAAAAATCTATCATTAAGTCGATTCACTATTAGATTTTTTCCAATATCAAAATGAATCCAGGTTATGTACGGAGAAATTCCTAAATAAATTGATTTTCCTCTAGTAGCATCTACTGCATAATAATTCTAGAAAATGTGGCAAAGAAAAATACGCGGTTCAAGTCCCCGCTCCATATTTTACCCGCTGACATTTTAAAAGGATTGTTTTCACTCGCCTATAATTTTTTTCTTCATTTCATTTTTCCATCTGTGCGAGTCTGTCTGAAGATTTATATCTGGAAATAAAAAAGTAAAACATCTGGACAAAGAAATAAAAAAATAAAAAACTATTACTTTATTGTAATGGAAGGTACGAGTACATAATACGTATTATGTATGTGCATAAAAAAGTATGAAAAAAAAACTTAAAGAATTAAGTGCGTTTTAGTTTTGAAATACTCGTAGGCAGACGAGAAAAAAGTGCTGTGAAAGTATGCTTTCTTCTCTAAAATATGTACCAAAATGTTTAAAAAAAACGAGAGCAAATTGTCTTAGAATTTAATTTAACAATGGATAAATTGAACGTACATTTTGTATTATTTTATATCAATCAAAATTATTATCTGGGAAAAAAAAACTTTTCTCGTTCATAGGAAAATAGCTCGTTCTGATTAAGATGGTGGGAAAAATGAGGTAGTCTTGTGTGAATTACACTTCAAGAGCAATCTGCAAGCTTGATCGTTACAAACAAACTAATAACTGTGAAGCTACGCAAGCTTTTACGATGTGGTTTCGATGTATACATTTAAAATGAAAGTCAGTACATGAATAATTATGGATTGTGGTTAAACACAACGCAACTAAGATACACATATTATGTTACTTCTTTTCTTCGCGATTCGGGACCTATTCAGTTTGCTTTAAATTATTCTCAATTTTTGGCTGACTGTTCACATTTCAGTACATTTATTTTTGCTTGATAAATAGGTTGGTATGAGACTGAATCCGCATCCTGTAAAAGCTTGGTGCCCTTATACCAATGCGGGAAATGCGGCAGGAACGCAAAGTTTATGTTTATTCGAGCTTTGGTTTATTTTGTAAGTACACAAGCAGTATGCGTAAGCGCTAACTTACACTTGAGGGCATTAGAATAAAAAAGGCAAGTGTCCCATAGACTATCATAGAGACACTGTGTCCTATAGACTAGTGCCCTATGGTCTAGTGCAGCGGTCCGCAACCTTTTTGATATTGCGACCCCAAAATTAAAAAAAGAGTTATGAGCGACCCCAGAAAAAAAATCGCGGGCGCGGGAGCGGTGAGGTTGTGACGGGCGGGACTGGACAGGTCGTTCAGTCGTAATTATTTTCGATTCTCTCCGTTTTAAGGACATTGTGTAATTGTGTATGTAAAGAGAGGTTATATTTTATGCATAAACCTTAATAAAATTCGATAAGTACAGGACCTTGTTGACTTTTTTGGCGACCCCTTAAATATCTTTCGCGACCCCACACGGGGTCGCGACCCCAGGGTTGCGGACCGCTGGTCTAGTGTCCTATAAATTATCTATGGGAATGGGACACTGTGTCTTATAGACTATCTATGGGACACTGTGTCCTATAGACTATCTATGGGACACTGTGTCCTATAGACTATCTATGGGACACTGTGTCCTATAGACTATCTATGGGACACTGTGTCTTATAGACTAGTGTCCTATGGACTAATGTCCTATATACCATCTATGAAACACTTGCCTTTTTTATTCTAAGGCTCTTACTTGTCTGCTTGTATTAATCAAGAATCTTAGACGTTTTAATATCTTTACAACTAAGATTCTCAAAATTCAATTATCATCAAATTCTATAACAAAATAGGAATACTTTGTTAACACAGTAGAGTTACAAAAAAAAAAAGGTATTTTCTTGGTGAAATTTCACTGCTCTATGTTTGGTTTAATTTACTTTCAAGAGCTAAAATTTTCCGTTGAAGGTTCTGTTAGCACTTTAGAAAACTCTTCAATCTGAACTTGGTCCAGTAAGCGTTCCGAGAGTTTCACACTTTCACGCAATTCCAGGACTTCATTTGCATCTTAACATTCGCTGAATACTGTTGTGAGAAATCTGAAATCGATATTCCTTTTTATATTGTGTGCAGTTGACATTCAAGTACATTGAAAGTTTTCTCAAAGATGACATTCAAAATCGTGAAGCTTTCCATATTTTTATTTTTATTGTGTCCAGCCGATAGCTCAGTTGGTAGAGTGCTTGCATTTCGTGCCAACAACTCGGGTTAGATTCCACCGAGGGTGTCAGAAATGATTTCCCATTTCAGTGTAGTCCGGTCGATAGCTCAGTCGGTAGAGTGCTTGCATTCCATGCCGAGTGCTCGGGTTCGAATGCCATCGACGTTGTCAGAAATGATTTCCCATTTCGGTTTTTATTTAAAACTCAAAATACCATGTGACTCGGAGTGTAATGATGATGATGTTGATGAGTTGGTGATTTCTTTAAAGCGCCGTTTTGTGATGCAGTCACTTCAAGGGCACTTCAAAAAGCTCTTAAATAAGTGTAATTTGGACATTTTAAAGTGTAATTTACATAACAAGACATACAAATCTAGCAATACAGTTCCTCCCAGGCAGCGTGTTGATAGCTGTGAAAATGCACTAAAATTAAGGTTACTTGTTGTTCACGAAAAAAGTAGTCAAGGAATCTGGAAATGGTTTAAAAAAAAAACAAGTTCCTATTTCGAGCCGCAGGATCCAAAGTAAAGATAGCCATGGTGGTCGCCGATCTTTGTTAAAAGTGGAACTGAAAGAAGGAGAAGAAGTCCATACTGGCTCTGCTTCTGTACACCTATGTAGGTGGTTACTAATATCTAATCTAATCTAAGCTGCAAGGATATATATCATTTATGATTTATATCAAGTGTATTCCCACAAGCAGACATGTATAATTTCGCGCTAACACATGCCGCATGTGGACCTACATTATAAGAACCCATCTCAAATGAACATAAGCCCTGCAACTCTTGTCATCCTTTCCTGAGACAGGGGTGACATTAGCAAAGTGAACCATTTTTTCACAGTATGGGTAGTCAGCCGCATACCAACCTATAAGTCAAGGAACATATATGACAAATTACATTTTTAAAATCACTAGATTACAATATGTATGGACATCAAAAACTAACAGAAAACAAATTTTTATTTAAAAAACCCTAGCCGCCAACATCACAGATTAACCGCCATTTCTTTCAGTCCTTACACACTTCTTTCTTTAGGTGGTTACATATTTTGTATAACACTTCCCCTTCTGGTTTTGATGTTTCATATTATTTAGATTAATTCACACTCGCAAGTTCATGCGCTCGTAGAGGCCCCAAATAAAGTGCCGCTTCGTGTCATGACAAATCAGTCTAGGATAAGTCGTCCACAGACAGCCCGTCTATGGACAAATCGGCCACACGATAGTTCGTCCATACGATTTTTCAGTCAACGATACTGCGGTCACAGACAACACATTGATCATGGACAATTTCGTCACACAGCAGTTTGTCCATACGACTTTTCGATCAACGACATTTTTTGTCACATACAATATATGGTCCACAGACAGCTCCATCACAAACTTTCTCCCCAAAAAAATTAAGTAATTACTGCAATTTTACTTAATTGTAATTTTCTGTGATGGAGCTGTCCGTCGATAATATATTGCATATATATATGTACTTTAAAAGTAAAACAGAATAAGTGACATATTAAACTAACGTGGGTTTCTCAGATATATGCGCCTTTTTCTTATTTTCCAGGAGAAAAAACATTACACTAGTGTGAAAAACCTGCAGTTAAAAAGTTTTCATGAGCACTTTCTTGTGATTAGTTCTCTTACTTTGAGAAGTTACACCTAATAAAATATTTTATGCACAATATCTGAAATTAGTGAATCAACACTTGATTAGTTCTACATTTGAGTTGGTGATGTAGCAATAAGGGTACAAAAAATGTGATGAGATGGTTTGGACATGCAGAAAAAATGGATGATCAACGACTTACAAAGTGTATATATACAGAGGAAATGTGACATGGCAAAGAGCAAAGAGAAGACAAAAAAAAATCTGGCTGGATCAGAACAGTGAAATAGTGAAAGAATGGGAAATACAAAGTGAATGTGAAACAAATAAATGTATTAAAAAGGTAATGGATATGGAAAGAGGTAAACAAGGATAGGAAAAAAATGAGGGAAATCTACAGTGTTACAGTTACAAAGAAAAAATATCGTTGACCGAAAAGTAGTAAGGGCGAACTGTCGTGTGACTGAATTGTCCGTTACCGATGTAAGCAGAAAAATAGTTATCTATGGCCATGTTGTCTGCGACCGAAATGTCGTTGACTGCAAAGTGGTGTGAACCAACTGTCGTGTGACCGATTTGTCTATGGCCGAGCCGTCTGTGGACAGGTTGTCTGTGACAGATTTGTCGTGAAACCGTGCCGCTACATTTAGTAATCATCTTGACTTTCTTGAAATAACACGAAATAAACTTATCCCGCTCAAATTAATTTCGGCTTAGCAAAGTTTCCTCCTGCCAACTTTAACGTATACCCAAAGCTGTCGTATCAAGTTCATACAGATTAAAAACGGATATTTTACGAAACGACATTTATCTTTCTGGAAACATTTAGTTTTCTAGAAACATTTAGTTTTCTGGAAACATTTAGTTTTTTGAAAACATTCAGTTTTCTGGATACATTTAGTTTTCTCAATTCTCGCTCGGGCTTATTATTCTTAAAAAACTGAGCAAAGATGAACTTTTTGTGTATTTTTGATGCTGGAGAGATGTTTTCCGTGATTTGTTGCCTCGGTCTACGATGGGCTTTTCCAGCGTGAAATGATGAAAATCTTGATGAAACTGTTACCGGAAGCTCCAGCTCCCACAGACCACGGCAACAGATCCCGGAAAACATCTCTCCAGCATCATCAGCCGGCCGTGTTAGCCTAAAATTCATTTTTGTTAAAAATTTATAAATACGTATACTAACACGTTTATGATGGTGTAATGGCCGACGGATCCAGTCGCTATCTATTTAGAACAGAATACTACTGTTTCGAATCACATCTGGCCCATTTGACCATAATTTCGACCCTGGTTTAACAGATGCCGTTGCATGCACACAAGTTTCTGCTTTTGCATGAAGACAACTAAATAAGTTGGTGAATCTTCTTCACAAATCTATAGAAAAAAAACGTGATTTTGTGACGTCACAGCGTTGTTTACGTCAATTCATGTGTAGACGTCATTGCATTCGAGAAAATGGCTCACAGAATAAATCATACAAAACGTACTAATGATAACGTTTTTTTTCTGTCTTGAATCCGCTTAGCCAAAAGTTCTCCAACCACGATTTGCACATTTTATAAAGTCGTCGGTGCTCGGCAATAAATTGATCAGAATTAAAGCAGATAACGATTAGAAAGTTTGTGACAATAATTAATTGTTGGGCCTACTAGTCGATTAATTATAACGAGCGGTGCGCTTTAAGGGTGGGTAGGGGTTCTCCCCATCATCCCCCGAGAACAGAAATTTGTCTAGACGACACAAGACAATAAGTTTAATTGTTACTACTATTATCTAACACAAGCAAGAGCACACAACTAACTTTAACTAAGTTAGGTTAAAATTCAATTTTAACTATTGCTATTTCAAAGGGAGGTACGTCGCTCTTTACCTCGAGTATTAAACATTTACATAAACTCTTCTCGATAGCATTAATCGAAAATGTATAGGATATACGACTGCAATCCTAGAGAGTAATTAAGTTTCGTATTACATTTTTTTTCGATTTTACGTAGGGGAGTGGACGACTGTGCGTTATGTTTTATACTGGAGTACTTCAATGAGCATATTGGTGACAGGATAGAACAGCACAGTGACAAAACAACACATGACATAACGCCACATGACTTTGCATCACATGCCAGAACATCACAATGACACTACATCACATGACAAAACATCACAATGACGAAACAATACAGAAAATACATCACAATGACAAAACATCACCTGATAAATACTCACATACCTACCTTAAACAGAACATACCATTACATGAAAAACATATCACAAAAAAACATCACAAACATTAATTAATTGATACGACATATCCCGTTGTAAAATATATAAGCATGTGTTTATTTTGTCATGTTGTTTTGGCCATTTTTGGTATTTTCTGTTTTGCATTATGTGTTGCATGTGATGTTTTTGCATTTGCCGTTTATGGTATGTTCTGTTTCCGGTATGTGTTGTTTTGTCCTGTGATGTTTTTTGTCTTGTGATGTTTTGCTATCGTGATGAACTTTCCTGTGATGCTTTGTCATTGTAATGTTTTGTGATGTGATGTATTGCCATTGTGATGTAATATCATGTGATGTAAAGTCATGTGACGTTATGTCATGTGTTGTTTTGCCACAGTGCCGTTCTATCATGGAATCGGCCAGACTATACTTATGTGAGTATGAATTTTCAGTAACACAAGCATTAAACTATCACGTTAGCTTAAACTCAATGGTAGCGTTTGAACAAAAATTAATAAAAACTTTAACACTCTCTGTAGGCGCTGTTTTCGTTTTCATAAGTTTTTTTGTGCGAAGGCTAAGGTTGAGTTTGAACGTGGTTTTTAAGTGAAAGCACAAATGCACGTCTCTAGAAAGCCCTGTTATGATAATTGCATTGGAAATGAATGTAATACAAAAGTTAGTTGGCAGCGAAAGAGTTGATTGGATAAAGATTGCAATTTAAGTTTGAAATTAATTGAGATTTTGTAATGGATGTTGTAAAAGTGTTAAAAATAAAAGCTTTTTGTATTTGAAAATTAAAGTTACACCTTGCTGTTTATTAATTAAAATGCTTTCGAAAAACAAATGTCATCAACATTTCAAATGTTCATTTGAGATTTTTGTTTTTATTTTGTGAGTAGGTACGCATGCAGAAAATGTAAGCGTGAACTCACCCGTGTCTGCTTGAGAGAACGCGTCAACTATGAATCTGATATGTTATTTTGTATTTGCAACTTAGATAACAGACACGTGTAAGTTCACGCTAACAAACACTGTGTGTGTACATACAGATTAAAATCTAAATCTCAAATAAACATAAGCCCTGCAACTCTTGCCGACCTTCCCTGAAACAAGGGTGACATTGTTTTTTTTACAGTATGGTTGGACAGCCTCATAATACGCAAAAAAACCCGCAAATAAGCTACACATATAGTGTCACTTCTTACCGCGTTATCCCCGAAGGGGTCGCATGTGGCGAGTTGAACCTATTTATTTTTACAGGTAAGAGGGCTGACCTTACGCCGACCACTTCAGTTGAAGTGGGGGTTACCCAGCTCCCGAGAGAGCTGGTACTCATTTCTTGTGAAGGCTGAGTAAACCTTGCCGGTATTTTTATTTTGGGGTTTGAAATTAACACCGAAACGGGAAATTATTTCTGTCAACCTCAGTGGGATTCGAACCCCAGCTCACGGCATCGAATGCAAGCACTCTACCAATTGAGCTATCGACCGGACCAGCCCATAAGCGAAGGAATGATCTCCTTTTCGAAAAAATCCTAGATCACCCCCTTTGGTATCCAACTCAATTTTAAGAACAAAATTTCACCACGATTTACGTGAAAACTTTCCACTTACATATGAGCACTCCTTGGATAAATTAACATTGTCTTGGAAAGGTCCTTGAGCAAAAATTGTATGTTGTCTATATATTATTATTCTTCCAAATGCACATGGTATGCAAAATACGATATTTATTCACGTTTATCATTTAAGTGCAATAGCTCTTTAATATTCTGACATCAATGAAATAAATATTGCAATTCTACGAGAAAACTGCAGCATTCAGATTTACAAGAATGTGCTTTCAGCCGGCCTTGGATTATGATATTATTCTCATTTCAATAATATTGCAACAAAACCTTCGCTGGAAAAATCGGAAAAATCAATCAAATACCTTATTCTCTAGATGTTTGCAAAAAAATATAAAAAAAGTGCTGATTTTAAGTGTGTCACACCACAAAGGTCCTTTTCATCACAAATGAGACAATTACAAAAGATTCAGTTTCAAAATCAAAACAAAATTAAAAAAAACGTGTAGAATATCCTCGAAATAGATCGTGCAAAATTTGATGTCGATCGGATAAGAATATCGGTATAAATAACAAAAAAATGTGAATGAATAAGCCGCCAAAATTATAGATTAACATTCAGATTAGCTTCAATTTTTTTTCTGTCCTTACATACTTCTTATATTTCATAACCTTTTTCATACAAATTCTCCTTAAGACTCTGGATATCCCATTCATTCGCTATTTGAGAAATTTGATCCATCCATACCTTTCTCGGTCTTCCTCTAATATGGCACAGAAATTTCCGATCGCCATTCAAAATGTAAAACTAAGTAAACTAACACATATTGCATGATGTGACGTGTTTGAAAAAAAAGTCGGATAATTTCATCGAATGGTTCAAATAAAATTTGTGTATATTTGTAAGCTATAAACTAATAAACAGGGTCCCACACTAGTACATCCAATTCTGATTTTATTACGATCCGTCTGAAATACACAGTTTTATGCATTTTTCCCTCCAAAATGCGTCTCACATTGGAAAACAGATTTTGTTTTATTACCATTACCGAGATTTTTCATTTTCAGAGAGCCTCAGACATTTTTATGAGGGTCTGAATTTTGGTATCGGCTGGAAATGTGACCCATGATCTGTATTTACAATTGTGTAAGCATGGAAAAAAACAAAAGCGCATAATTTATATGTTTTTTTATGCTTTCACGGTAGGATTCAGATGCTAATCTAATCTAATCTAATCTAATCTAAGCTGCAAGGATATATACCATTTAAGATTTATATTAAATGCATTCCCACAAGCAGACATGTATAATTTCGCGCTAACACATGCCGCATGTGGACCTACATTATAAGAACCCATCTCAAATGAACATAAGCCCTGCAACTCTTGCCGTCCTTCCCTGAGACAGGGGTGACATTGGCAAAGTGAACCATTTTTTCACAGTATGGGTGGTCAGCCGCATACCAACCTATATGTCAAGGAACATACATGACAATTTACATTTAAAAAAATGCTGGTTATTCTTTTTCGTGCTCTGTCGTTTTGTTTGTAAAGATTTACGTTCAATTAAATTTTTTGTGTGTAGCTTCTTCAGGGCTTTGTAAATTTGTGCCTTCCATTCGATTATTTGCAAAGGTCTCGAGAAGTGACAACAAAACGTTAGTTTAAATTACAAAAGATGAACCACCGCACCGTCAAGATTCGGGAGGAAAATATCCAGTAGATATTATATTAACAAATCTCGGATAAAGACTGCAAGTTGTACAACAAAAGTGTTTTTTAAAGAATGAAAAAAACGGATTTTACTGAGAGAACGAGAAGAACGATTTTCTCTACGTTTCGTCGGAGTCATATCCGACGTCCTCAGGAGACGTGTTTCTTCTACAAAGAAGAACTACGAACTGTTGAATTATTGTTGTTTGATCGTGGCCGAAGGTTGTAGGTACTTTTATTAACCTTCGGTGATGCATTCATAGATGTCGCAATAGCCCTAGTTGTATTAATACTAGAGAAAATTGTTCTTCTCTTTTGCACGGTCAGTAAAATCCGTTTTATTTCATTCTATAAAATGTCTAACGACCGTTATCATAATTTACAATCTTTAAAAGTGTTTTTTTTGGTTACTATTCAAATAGGATGAACAAATAATCATAAATATTTACAAATCATTTCAAGTAAGGAGAACAGTCTGCCGTCAATCACTTGAAGTGAAAGTTTTTCTGCTCTGTAATCTAAGCTGCAAAGATATATTACACTTACGGTTCATATTACGTGCATTTCCATAAGCAGACACGTATAAGTTCGCGTTTACAATTGCCGCATGTGGGCTTACAACATAAAAACCCAATCTCAAATGAACATAAGCCCTGCAACTCTTTCCGAACTTCCGTGAAACAGGGATGACATTGGCTAAGTGAACATTTTTGTAGAGGATGGGTGGTCATTCAGTGGTGATACAAAACTAGTCGAGGACTTTATAGTTTATTATAAATTATTTTCTTCTTCATCTAACTACTTTTTTAGACTTATTTAAAAAATTCAAATGGAAACAAAGTTTTAATTCACTTATTTATTTCTTTTTTGTGCTCGAATATTTTCTTTACTTTTTTAGACTTTCAAACATTAAATTTTGGTATTCGAATATGTTTTTAACGAGTCGATATGAATGAAAAGCGAAATTAAATTTTAAATGCTCAATGTGGAAAATTTTCGACTTTTCTTGAGCAATTTTATCTTGCTTAAATTATTTTCCGATTGAGCCGTGCAAGATTACAATTTCATTCTCGGTCGTTGTTTACAAAAAGTTCAACATTTTGTGTACCAAGTCTCATAACTCATACAAAATAAATTATAACCGACGTTATCGAAAGATAGTAATTGATTTACGCAACAAACTTCTTCTTTCTCTTTAAGAAATAACGGTGTTACAGAAAATGAGGTATATATATACAACAATACATGTATATCTTCCTTCTTCTTCTTCTCTTCCTCAGCCTTTCTCAGCCCACTACTGAGCGTTGGCCTCTTTAAATTGTTTCGTTTTGGCTATGTTTTGTCTATCGGTTGCTGTGTTCAGCCAGCATTTGCCTGCAGTTCTCTTGATGTCGTCCAGCCCCCTCAACTGAAGTCACAAAGATATTGTTATGATGGCCTGGAACTCATTGCCAGCAGGACTGCGGACAACAGAAAAAGAGGCAGCTTTCAGAAGGGCCCTGATTTATTTGTAAGTACACAATCAGCATTTGTAAGTGCGAACTACACGTGTTTGTTTGTGGGCATACATCTGATCGCTTTGAATGAATATATCCTTGCAACTTAGATTATAGATAGATTTATTATTATTATTGGTAAAAAAAATCTGCGCCTTTTCATGACCGCTGGTCATCCCAAAGGCGCTGAAGATTGTATAAATAAGTGAGTTAAGTGAGTAACTCACTTATTTATACAATCTTCAGCGCCTTTGGGATGACCAGCGGTCATGAAAAGGCGCAGATTTTTTTTACCAATAATAATAATAAATCTATCTATAATCTAAGTTGCAAGGATATATTCATTCAAAGCGATCAGATGTATGCCCACAAACAAACACGTGTAGTTCGCACTTACAAATGCTGATTTCTGTACTTACAAATAAAATCCAAACTTCAAATGAACATAAGCCCTGCAACTCTTGCCGACATTCCCTGAAACAGGGGTGACATTGGCAAAGTGAACCATTTTTTACAGTATAGGTAGTATAAATAGTAGGTTAATATAGGTGTTCATCGTAGGTAGTGATACTTATTATAGTATTATGTCAAAAGTAGATTAATATAGGTGTACACCGTAGGTAGCAATAATTATAGGCTTAGGAATCTAGAAATTAAATGATCCTTTTGTACTCTTGAAGTTGGTAGAATGTGCGAGAGCTTTGATGGCAAATTAGTCACTAGAGACTTCTATAAGTATATAAGGCGTAATGTTGAGTGCACCTAGTCAGTGAGATAGTTGCCTTTGATTAAAGAGTGTAAGCGATACTGAACTGTGAAAATAAATTTGAGTTACTAAAAGTGTTAAAAATAAATATAAATTATAAAAATAAATTAAGTGAAAATAAAGATCCTGAAAGAAGACCTGTATGTTTTAATTTAGAGACTTTCCGAACCCAAAAACATTACAATATATTCATTTAAAGCTCTTAGATGTATGCCCACAAACAAACACGTATAGTTCGCGCTTACAAATGCTGAATGTGTACTTACAAATGATGTATAAAAATACTTGAAACTTTTTTTTTTATTCTCACTAAAACAACAAAGTCATGAACTTGTTATTGACATCACGTGGAAGCTTTAAAAACAAGTTTTTTGAAAAAACAAAAAATGGATATGAAATATTAAGTCGGGTTTCAGTTTTACTATAAAAAATTGTCACTCTTGTCAAACCCGGAGATGAACAAGTTTAAAGTTTTAAGATAACGAAGTTAGAATAACAAAATACTGGTGTTAAATTTAAAAAAACAATGCTACAAATATCGACACATTAAAGGTAAAACTGAATAAATGACACATTAAGCTTTCAGACCAATGCATATTTTTTCCAATGTTCTACGACGGATAAAATTTGCCGGTGCTATGGCCGAGGGGGCCAAGTGGGCTGGTCTTTCTAGCGTGCTTGGAATAGAGTAACGTTGGTTCGATCCCCGCCTGGGTCATTTCACCATAACTTTGACCCTGGTTTAACAGATGTTATTGAGTTATTATTAATAATAATTCATTAAAATAAACAATGATGAATTATAATTGATGATATTAATACCTGTTTCTGGCCAGGCAGAATATGTTGGTGAATTGCATTCCTCTTCACAAATCTATTTACAAAATAACAAAACAATGGTTTGAAAGTCCTCAAGATTAGAACATTGTCATGATCATTTCATTTTAATCTAATCTAATCTAAGTTGCAAAGATATGTAACATTGGGGACTCACACTACATGCATTCTCACAAGCAGACACGTACAAGTTCACGCTTGCGCATGCCGCATGTGAACCGACAATATAAAACCAAGTCTCAAATGGACATACACCCTACAACTTCTACCGACCTTCCCTGAAACAGGGGTGACATTGGCAAAGTGAACCATTTTCTACAGAATGGGTGGTCAGCCGCATACAAACCTGTAAGTCAAGGAAATCACTTAATAAGATCACTAACTATGAAAAGCAGCACCTAATAAAATGTTTTATCCACGATTTCTTAAATCATTGAATCAGTACCTATTCAGTTTTACCTTTCATGTGACGATATGTAGACTGTTTTTGTCTATGATTACTATGATACAGGTTCAACTCGCCACTTGTGACTTCTTCGAGGAGAATGCGGCAAGAAGTTACACTATATGTGTTGTTTAATTGCGTTATGTGTCTATTATTGTAAGCTTTCAATTTCAGCTATTGCAAACAATAACTTGCGTACGAGTATGTTTAAATTGTGATTTATTTTGATTAATGAAATCCATAGACAATAGAGAGTCAGCCTCATACCAACCTGTTAGTCCATTTAAAACAAAGAAAATTTCCAAATTAGTTCAGATGCTGTCGAGGAATGCTTGTCTATGCTTTTTTATATCGTTGTTGTAAAGTATTACATGAAAAAAAAAATATCGTAAACTTCCGACCTGGTGTGAGTACGAAGTTTTTAAGTTTCCTACCCCTCTCCAGTACCTCAAAATATAACATTACGTTTAAACTCAAATACAGCGTTAAAGAAAAACAATGAATGTAATCTTAAAAAGTGCCTCTAGTGAAAGTTTCGTTTGCATACTGTTTCGGTTAAAACCTATGATCGAAGTTAAACGTCATCCTTTATACTTGGGGTACAAAAATTATAAACCGGAATAGTCAACACGTGACCGAGTTGGCCGTATCTAGAATTGTAAATAGGGATCCATGATAGAACGATATAGTGACAAAACGACACATTACATAACGACACATGACAGAACGATACATGACATAACATCACGATGACAGTTCATCCCAATGACAAAACATCACTGTATTAAAAGATCACAGGAAAGTACATCACAATGACAAAAAAACACAAGATGGTCCGTAGTCTAGTGGTAGCACTTCGGACTCGTGAATGGAAGGTTGTGGGTTCGAATCCCGGCGGAGCAAAACAAATATACCATTTATATTGTCAAATATGCTCTTTGCTTGGTGAAAAAATCCATTCACTTTTCCAAAGACTGGTCACTTAAGGTCCCTCCAGCCTTACAGCAATTGGGTCTTGCTCGAAAATTGGCGCTTTCTGCAGCGACGACCAAGCTCGCAGAGGGCTCTTGAGGTGTGATACACACAAAAACAGCGCTCACCAAATAAATCAGCCTAATTTTTTTTCAAAATACATCACAAATGATGTCATATGATGATGATGATGATGGATGATTTCTTTCCTGTGGCGCCATTTAATGGTCCAGGACCATCTCAAGGGCGCCATAGCTTCTGGAGAAAAGTAGTGTCTTCAGTTCCTTTCTGAAGGTGGTGGTAGGCTGGTTCGCGCGAACACCGATGGGCAAATTGTTCCAGGCAACCGGCCCGGACACCGATGGACAAATTGTTCCAGGCAACCGGCCCGGCCACCGCAAAGCTTCTGTCTGCAAAATTTGATGTGTTTGCTCTGTATGATGTATTTCATGGGCCGTTTATAGTATGTTCTGTTTAAGTAATGTGATGTTTTGTCCTTGTGATGTTTTGTCATTGTGTTGTTTTGTCATGCGTCGATTTGTCATGTGTCGTTTGTCACTGTGCCGTTTTAACTTGTCAACGCAAATGAGCCTACGTCTACAACTTATGAATGAAATGGGCGTTGAGTTTCAACTCGACCTGAGCGTTTATAAAAAATAAATAGAAACTAAAACGTTCAATGGAAGCGCTGTTTTAGTTTACATATTTTTTTTGGTAAGTTTTAACGAAAACTTGAGTTTCTTTGGTCACTTGGTATGCATGACAACGAAACGAAATGTCGGGTACATACTTTGTACTATAAGCTTGTTTTGAGATTAAAAATTAAGGGTGTTGGATGAAGGGGAGTACAAAATACTAAACAGGTTTTAAATATAAGATATGAATGAAAAAAAACCCACTTACATTATTAAAGAAACCGTTTGAGGACTCATGTGATTTCTATCCTTAATCTTTAATCTGTGTTACAAGGATATATAAAAATTTAAGATTAATTATTAAATGCATTTTCAAAAGCAAAAACATGCAAACAACAAGTTTGCTTTTGAACATGCTGCATGTGTCTATTTCTATAATCTTAGTTGCTAAGATATATTAACATGTACGATTCAATATATTTTTTTTTAGGGTTTGGTGGTTTACACAGTGAAAGTCCATTGTATATTAATTAAAAACACACTGTTTCAATTCACTTATCATTTATTTTAAATATGCCAAACGCTTTCACCTAAAAAGGCATCCTCAGGACAATGACAATGACAAATCAAAGGATGATCAGAGGATGCCTTTTTAGGCGAAAGCGTTTGGCATATTTAAAATAAATAATAAATGAATTGAAACAGTGTGTTTTTAATTAATATGTACGATTCATATTAAATGTATGGCCATAAGCAAATGCTTGAGAGATCACGCTTACAAACGCTGCATGTGTGCTTTCAGATTAAAATCTCAAATCAACATAAACCCTGCAAATTTTGTTGACCTTCCGTAAAACAGGGGTGTCATAGGCAAAGTGAACTATTTTCACAGTATGAGTGGCCAGGTTCATACCAATTACCAACCTATGAGTCAACGAAAGATGTGGCTTTTAAAAATATGAAGAAAAAAGACAAAATTACTCTGTACAGGGGACCAGACCAGTTGTAGTGGAAAGATGATAATATGACAGTTACAGAATAATTTTATAAAGGATCAACTAGCGTAGGCTATTTAAAATAATATGACAGGCAAAACCTTGAATATTTAAAGCATTGTTTGTTTTAACTCTTCGTTGTAGGAACTCAGACGTTGTTATTCTCAAACAGAAAAGCCATAGCTCATCCGCAGCCTTTATTTAATTTTCCTTATAAAAAAACGATGCCCGTAGATCAGCGAAGGGTCAAATGTTTTTGTGAATAGCATTGAAAGTAGCGAGGTACGAGTATTTCGTGAATTTGGAATGTTTTATTTCTGCCAAAAAGTCGAAATTAGATAGGTACTAAGAATTCCTCAAAAAACAAATTGTTATTTTGTGTATATATTGTTACGAAATTGGGTTCAAAAGTCTTTCAAATTAAAATACACAGGTCTTCTTATCCAGTTGTTTATTTTACACTTTTACATATTTATTTTCACAAAGCTTTCTCGACTATTCCACTTGGTTTCTGCTCACTGATCAAGTTAGTTCTATGTGTTTGTAAATCTCGTATGATACTGCTGGCCCTGCAGGCCACTTGCACCCTTTATACTCTTTAGAGCAGTACAATCTGGACCTATAGTTGCTAGTCAGTTCCAGAAAGGCATAGTAATTATTATTTCTCTATGCTTCACGTAATACCTAGAGTCTTCTCCACAAACATCAATCCTACCTACCAATACAATACAGAATTCTTATAATTATAACAAATACCTACTTAGCCTAGAGAATTCTACACTTATACACAATTATCGATCCTACCCACCAATACTTATGAGGATTCTTATAACTATAACTACCCATACTTATTTCAATATTTACATTTCATATTTACATAACAATATTTTCTATTAGAATTTTATGATGTACTTAATACTATGGAAACCTGAATTTATTTATGCAAAACGATGTTGGTGTACTATGTTTATAAGTTCTATAATCTATCTATAATCTAAGTTGCAAGGATATATTCATTTAAAGCTCTCAGATGTATGCCCACAAACAAACAAGTGTAGTTCGCGCTTACAAATGCTGATTGTGTACTTACAAATAAAATCCAAACTCAAATGAACATAAGCCCTGCAACTCCTGCCGACATTCCCTGAAACAGGGGTGACATTGGCAAAGTGAACCATTTTTTACAGTATGGGTGGTCAGCCTCATACCAACCTATAAGTCAAGGAATACGAGTAATAAATGACATTTAAGTTTACAAAAAAAAAAAACAACAAAACCTTAAAAATAAATCTATACAAAAAAAGTCAAAAATTTCTTACGCAAAAAATGTAGCAAACTAATAAACCAACATTACAAATTAGCATTGCAAATTAGCCTAATTTTCTAATTCTAATTTTTTTATAACCCAAAAACATGTTAAATATCTTGGGAAACCATGAGAGATTATTTTGTTTTAATACAAGTATGAGGGTCCTAATTTGTTAGCTGGAATTTGTTAATTAACTTCTCTGCGTAGAAAAAAATATGAATGGGCTTAAAATTGTACACCCCAATTACCCCGGGTATTTCTGGCTTTTAAATTATAAAATTAGGAATATTTGAGAGAAAAATTTACTCAACACTAAGTAAAAAAAAATGTACGAGTATTAATTTATTTTCTAACTTATCACTAAGGCTTGGTATTTTAAAAGTTAGCTTATCTAAAAAACTGCCCACAAGATTGAAATAAGTTAGTCTTTTTCATTCAATATAAAGTCGCTATGCCAACGTTAAAAATAATGGGCCTAAGCGAAGTTTGAAAAAAATATATATATATCGCAATTCGAGAAAGCATTGACATCTATGAAGGACCGTAGAAGTAAAGTAACAATGAAAATTAATTAAAAATAAATATTTTTCAATAACCCATACAAGTATCGACATCTGTGAAAGAATTTTGAACTAAAATGACCTAACGGATACTAGGAGCTCATGAAATTTGAAGAGATAAATGAATTACGTAATCTAACATAAATTTATTAAGGTATGTTTGCTGCAATTATTTAGATTGAAATCATTAGGTATTAGAATGGTTTTTCTTCAACCGTTATTTAAGCCTTTGTGACCTTAAAGTGTAAAATATTTATAAATGAACAATCTCATAAGGTTGTCTTTTTCTTTAAGTTTAATATCACTAAGCTATCGTTGATCCACTCGCCCTTATACGAGTATCTTAAACTGGTTACATTGTATCAATCTGTACAGAAGACGTCCAGGCGGGAGAGTGCTGGAGCTACGATGGCATCGTATATAAATTTGCATTTAATTCCTCTGAAAGCCCTCTACCTCTAGTTTCCCTTCATCCAGGCGGATTCCCAAGGTCTAAGCATCAAGTAGACAACTTCAAGTTTCAACTCAACTATTGCGTTACACTAAAAATGTTTGAAAACTGAATCAGCGCCACTTCTGAGCGTTTAAACTCCATCCTTTTTTTTATGAAACGTTGTGGTTGAGTATAAACTGGATTCGATGATGTAGAAACTAGAAATGTCTCATGTTAATAAATTACCTCATGAATATTATAATTCCAAATTGAGAACAGAAGATAGACAGCATGTTAATGGTGAAACATAATCGTGGGGATTGACAAAATGCTGTTCTCTGCTTACCTCAAGTTCTGGTCTTATTCTTCAATGGCTTTAAGCTATTACAAGTCTAGGCCTCCTCCAATTTCTGCCTCTGATTTTGCTTGTCTTCCGATGCCGTTCTCCAGTTTTATAGCATTTCCAGCGGTCTTCAGCAGCAAACTGCAGAATCTAACTTCAATGTTTCATTAAACATCAGTGCTTAAACTAGCGGTTCTCAAACTTGAACTGTTGGCGATTTACCTCAACATTGTTAGACCACGATCGACTGGCTTTGAGAGGCTGCAAGTATGTGTGATGCAGGATTTTCATCTAGGAACGAGTAGGGTGCATCGTTGCATAGGCTTTCCGCACAATATGCATGTTTTAACCCTTTGCACTCGAGACTTTTTTTTGTAAGACATACCAGTAACTCAAATGTACTTTTTTGAAAATTTACAAAAAAAGTTGTTTATTTAAAAAAATAACGATAACAAAACGGATGTAGATGACGATGATGCAAATTGTTAATGAAACCAATGGATAAATGATATATTTATAAAAAAAGGTTATATGCTATCGGATTCCACGGGCAGTTTTTTTTTCATCCCCACCCTCTAAGCAGGCACTTGACGAGCGTATACCTTTCAAAACCTTGGAAACGAGCTGTCTAGTGGTTAAAGATTCTTATGACAGATATAATTATTACAGTATTATAAAGCATTAACATAAATGTGAGAATTGTTTTGTTGCCTTTCAGCCATTACAGCACAGCCTTTGTTCGGCGTTAGGTTACGCGTACAACCTTCAAAACATTAGGAATCGCTTTGTATCAAACATACTATTAGACGTGAGTAACGAAATTTTAATGAAAAATATTTTGTAAAGCTTTTTAGTAAAGTCTAACGAAATCTAGCTATTGTTACAAAAAACACTGTTTCCCAGATTTGAACCTTATTAAAATTATAGTAACCTCGGATTAGCCTTGACTTATTGCCTTTCTAGTATCTAGAATGTACAATAAATTGTACACTCTCTAAAATGTATACTTTAATTGAATAGTTTCTTTAATTTCGTTTTTTTAAAACAATAGAAGAAAGACATGAAAACTTTTTCATTTCTGTACAAGATACAAGATTTTTTAACATAAATTTTATTATTTTGATGTTAAATATTGTTTTATTGTTGCAATTTTTGTGTAACAAAAAAATTGGTCTAAATTGTATATTTATGTGTAACAAATCGATTATTATCATAAAAAATGATTCTTTCGAAATGATTAAAAAAATCAAAATCGATTAAAATAAAAATTGCTTTGTTTTAATTCACATGAGTTTATTTTTATACACGACCAGTTTCGGGAGAAGCAGTACCTCCCATCTTCAGGTGTAAATAGAAACTAACACAGAATACGAAATAACGAAGCATTTTTTCCATTTACACCTGAAGATGGGAGGTACTGCTTCTCCCGAAACTGGTCGTGTACAAAAATAAACTCATGTGAATTAAAACAAAGCAATTTTTAGTTTAATCTATTAAAATGAACTTTCACAAAGTTACTGCTGATTGTCTAGATAATATAAAAACAAAATCGTTTAGTCGATAGTTTGCTGACATTCAAAGCCGAAGTACTAGGGTTCGATCTCTACCCAGATGCCAGAAATGATTTCCCGTTTCGGTGTTTATTTCAAAACAAAAACTAAAGATCCGCAAGGCTTGCTGAGCAGAAAAAACTTCAATGTTCCTTGAAAACCTTAATGTTCAAGTGTAGGTAATGGAATGTTTTTTTTTTTTTTTTTTTTTTTTAATTGTGCACAACAGGTCACCCTTATTACAGTGCAACCTCACAGCTATCAACACGCTGGGAGGAACTCTATTGCAAGATTTTTAAATGTTAATAAATTACACTCAAAAATGTCTATATTAGACTTATTATATTAACAAATTTACTAGCTTAAAGAAATCCAGGGTAGTTTGTATGAGTTTTGTATGTTGGCAGAATGAATTTTCTTCACAACAAAAATGCTTTGCTTCGTGGCGCGTTTACATTGTTAGTAGGTAACTATTTATTTGAAAGCTTTAGCACACCAAACCAACAATGCACTGTACCCCAAGTACGACCTCTACGTTTAAACGCAACCACTACGTTAACCAAAAAATGAACGATAACATGAGCAGCGCCTTTAATGAATTCTGTAGCTTCCATGTACTTTTGCCACAATTTTATGATTGAGTTTAGACGTACACGGGGTACTGGCTTATTTTGGGAATAAAAGCAGAAATTCTGGCGGTAAATTTGTTACAAATACAATGGGGGATGGTTTCCTTTTTGTGGGCATAAACAAAACAACTAACTGGGGGTGAAAAATATAATTAACATGCATTTTTATGCATGCAATTAATGCATAGAATGCTTTTTCTATTTGAAAAGAATCCATACTTTAAATGTTTCCTGGATAACATGTAGTAACTATTGTACGATTATTTCTTTGGAAATGTCAAAATAAATAATAAGCTACTAAAACCCATTACATTCTTACCCTCAAAGCAACGCAACTAAGCTACACATACATATAATGTAACTTTATGTCGCGTTATCGCCGAAGGGTTTTGCATGTGGCAAGTGGAACCTATTTATTGTTACTAGTAAGGGGGCCGGCCGTTTCCCAGCTTCCGAGAGAGCTGGTGCTCATTTCTTGTGAAGGATGAGTAAACCTTGTCATTATTTTATTTTGGGGTGTGAAATATACACCAAAACGAGAAATCATTTCTGACACCCTTGGTGGGATCGAACCCGAGCTTTCTGCATGGAATGCAAGCACCCTACCAACTGACATATCGACTCGATGTTATTCTCAAACAGCAAAACCATGGCTCCACCGCTACTTAACGTGAAGTTAACATGCAAACAAACAATGATCCATGAATCAGCTACAGATCAAATGTGTTTTAAATAACCCTTAATGTTGTCGTAAAGGAATGTACATAATATTACAAAAGCAAAATAAACTACGAAAGATTTTATAACCTAAATAAAATCTATTGGTTACATTTCTCTTAAAAAATAAAGCTACTAAGAAATTTTAGTACAATCGGACGCGACTTTGATAGTTTTATTTTTTAGAGAATTGCATTTTTCACAGTGTAACCGGGATACGAATGGTAGAGATTAAGTTATTTGCATTGAGATTTATATGCGAGTAGCAAATGAACGTTATTGTGATGTATTTATCGTGGTTTTATTGTGTGCCAGGATTATTGGAGTCCAGGGATAAAAACCAGTACAGAACTGCATCTGAACATATGCGTTATGGTACGATAATGGTTGCAATTGCAATGGTGCCACGACTACAGATCTCAAATACTGCAGATAAAAAGCTTTGAATTTTTTTTCTCTAATTTTTTTTATTCATGTCCAAATCGTGATCATGTAACTGTAACTATTATTCTATCTAAATTCCACTAGGGGTCACCAGAACCTCTTCAGATTCGCCTAATTTTTTTTCTATCCTTGCACACCGCTTTTAATTAATCATTTTTCATAAATTTCAGTCTTTCAAAGTCGCTTTGTATATCCTATTCTTTTACAATTTCACCAATCTGATCCAGCCATACTTTATTCGGTCTTCCCTTTTCTCTTTTCTCTTCTTTTCCCTTTCACATTTACTCTGTGTTTACACTTTGTAAGTCTTTCATCATCTATTCCTACTACATGTCCAAATCATCTGATCACATTATTGTATACTTTTACTTTCACATCTTCTTTCAACATGTATTTATCTTTCACCCATTCATTCTTAACTCTATCTCGTATAGAGCTATTCAAATGAACATAAAAACTGCACCTTTTCCCGACCTTCACTCAAACAGGGGTGAAATTGACAAAGTGAACCATTTTTTTACAATATTGGTGGTTAACTTCATACCAACTATATGTCAAGGAATCTTATCTTTTCAAATTTGGTCTCATTCATTTTATTTCTAAAAATGGTCTCAGATTTTTTCATTGCATTATAGATTGATTTAAGTGGATATTACAACAAAATAACAGCATTCCGACCCAAAAAAGAAAAATTGGAAAGAAAAGAAAGTAAAACTTGTTATTTGTAAGTTTTTTCAATTTTATTTTACTGCACTGTATTAGGTGTCGCCTCGGACGGCTGGACACTCTGTGTTTTGTGCTAACATAATCGCCATCTTGCAGTATCTTCCACCATTTCTGTTTCCGGCCACGGACCAGTGGTTTCCCACCAACTCTATTCCAAGTATAAAACCTTACCATATCATTCCAACAAAATTTTATAGAAACTCAAAGAGCACTTCTAGTGGGCATTTCAATTTGGATACATATTTTTGTATTGTTAAGTTTAAACGAAATGTTTTATAGTGTACTAATCCCCCGTGTCACGACAAATTGGTCATAGATAGCTCATCCACAGACAGCTCATCCATGGACAAATCGTTCACACGACTGATAGTCCACAATACTTTTTGGTCAACGATATTTCAGTCACAGACAACTTGGCCCTCAGATAACTCAATCACAGACAGCTCGTCCATGGCCAAATCGTTTACACAACAGTTCGTCCACACGACTTTTCGGTCAGCGAGAGCTCCATCACAGAAAATTTGCCCTCTTAAAACCTAAATTGTAATTACTGTACTTTAAATTTTTGTTTTCTTATTTAATTCGTGTTTTCTGTGATCGATTTTAATGTTATCTATTATTTGTATTCCTTGATTTTTAGGTTGGTATGAAGCTGACCTCCCATACTGTACATATGGTTCACTTTACCAATGCCATCCCTGTTTCAGGGAAAATCGAAAAAAGATGCAGAATTTATGTTCATTTGAGGTTTGGATTTTGATTTCGCAGTACACATGCAGCATTTGTACACACAAACTTGCATGTGTCTGTTTGTGAGTATGCACTTAATATGAACATTTAATGCTGAAAAATCTTTGCAACTTAGATTATAGATTATTGTTATAGAAGCTGTCTATAGAGTATGTATTGTATGTGACCACATTGTCCATGATCGATGTGCCTGTAGACGAGTTATTGTATGTGACCACATTGTCCATGATCGATGTGCCTGTAGACGAGTTATTGTATGGGACCACATTGTCCATGATCGATGTGCCTGTAGACGAGTTATTGTATGGGACCACATTGTCCATGATCGATGTGCCTGTAGACGAGTTATTGTATGGGACCACATTGTCCGTGATCGATGTGCCTGTAGACGAGTTATCTGTGACCGATATGTAGTTGATCGAAAAGTCTTGTAGATGAATATAATAATAATATTAGAATGATTTATTTGGTGAGCGCTGTTTTTGTGTGATACACACTTCAAGAGCCCTCTGCGAGCTTGGTCGTCGCTGTACAAAGCGTCAATTCTCAAGAAAGGCCCAGTTGCTGTAAGGCTGGATGAATCTCTTGATGACTGGCCTTTGGTAAAGGTTTATGAATTTTTCAACCTTACGAAGAGCAAATTTGAAATACTTAATATTTTTTCATGCTTTGTCGGGATTCGAACCCACTATCTACCAATCACGAGTTTGAAGTGTTAACCACTAGACTACGACCAGTCATGTGTAATCGATGTGTCTGTAGAGGAGTTATGTGTGGCTGAGTTGTCTGTGATCAATATGTAGTTGACCGAAATGTCTTGTAGACGAACTGAGAGACCGATTTGTCTGTGGCCGAACTGTCTGTGAAAGGGCTGATTGTGACCCGTTTGTAGTGGAACCCCAATCCCCTAAAAGTTTCAGGATTAATTCACGTGCGAAGCTGGAGCAATGCTAAAAATTGGTCAGTGCTGGGAACAATGCATTCATCGCCACTTGCACAGTTTCCCGCCAAATGGCTAAAGCCAGGGTAGGAAGGGGTAGGAAAAGGTTGAGGTAGGGGGAGTTGGCTAAACTAAGCATAAATAAGGGGAATATACAGCGGCAGGAATGCAGGAAAAGTATTTAGATTTATTTATTGTTGGTGTTATGAGGGATTATTTTCAGATTTATTGCTTCAAGTTGTAAATTTACTCTTTCGTTCATACTTAATATCGCCAACTTACAGGGGAAACTGTAGATGCACTAATTAGAGGAATGGTACACAGATGAAATATTGAATTGTATGTAACTTGTCATAGTAGGTACGTGAACTAATTATAAGGAAGTGCTCATGGCAAACTTTTACACTACAGGGTTTTTTTCTTTTGATATTTTTTTTCTCTTGTAGAAAATAGGAAAAATGTGTTTTTTTTAATAAATTCTGTAGGAAAAACCAAATTTTAATTCAATTTAATTTATTTTATTGCTCAAACGTTTTCGCCTAATAAGGCCTGAAGATGCTGGACTTTCACTGTGTTAACAGAGATACCCGGAAAATGTGTATTTATCAAAGAAACCATTTAAGCTTCATATGTTCCTTGACTTTTAGGTTGGTATGCGGCTGACCAACCATGCTGTAAAAAAAGTTCACTTTGCCAATGTCATCCCTGTTTCAGGGAAAGACGGCAAGAGTTGCAGGGTGTATGTCCATTTGAGATTTGGTTTTCATGTTGTGGGTTCACATGAGGCATGTGTAAGCGCGAACTTGTACGTGTCTGGATGTGAGAATGCATGTAATGTGAATCTCAAATGTTACATATCTTTGCAACTTAGATTAGATTAGATTAGATGTCACTTTTTCAGTTTTACCTTTAAGTTATCGATATATTTCATGGTATTAATTGTTTCCATTAAAAATTTAAATAAACGAGTATTTTCGAAGTTTAAATGTTTAAGTATTTGAATTTCAGTCTTAAGATATTTTAGTTTTTACATTTACTTAAATTTGAACCTGAAAATTGAGAAACAGAGAAGATCATGCATGAAGAGCGTGATGAATACCAAAGAGATGAAGTGTGTAATAGACAGAATAAAGGGAAGATACATCTACAGAGGTACTGGACATCCCTAGCAGAATGGCGGCTCGAGACAAACAAACACACGAACCGCGATGATGGAGAAGGTTTAATTTCTCTACGTTTTGTTGTATTTCGAGCCTCACCTACCTTCGGTCGTAGAATAGAGCCGATTCCTAATGACGTTTAAAACGACTCCAACAAAACGCACAGAATTTCTAGCTTCTCCATCATCACAGTTTGTACAGTTTATTTATACATAGTAGGCCTTAATTATTTTTATGTCAATATAAAGAAAAATATAGTCAGTAAACACATAACCACAAGAGCGTTTCAAATGCAAGTTTTTATGGTTGGAAATTTGAAAACATGACTATTAATGTTGACTTAAGTATCGATAGAAAAACTGCAAAGTTTCCAATTTCACTCAGCCATGAATATGAATTCACGTTTTTATAGTTTTTCTGTTTATATTTACTTTCAGGCTATAAAAATGAACATATACATTTTTTTTTGCAACATAAAGTGAAATTTGAAAATACATATTTTATTTTACGAGTTATCTTCAATAAAACATCCAGGGCCAAAGACAATTTAATTAAATGAATCATAATGTTTATACAATATACTAGAAATTATTGAAATATATAAAATAAAGAATTTTCAAGAAAAAAACCATGATCTTAAACGTACCTACTTGCTTATGAGCGTGATGAATGTATAATTTAAGTTAATAAAATTCATATTACATGCATTATCATAAGCAAACAAGTATATGTTCGCGTTTACACATGCCGCATGTGGAATTAATACATAAACACCCAATCTCAAATGCCCATAAGCCCTGCAACTCTTACCGACCTTCCATGACATTGGCAATGTGAATCTTTTTTGCAGTGTGGATAGTCAGGCTCATATCAACCTATTAATCAATGAACTATATTTAAAACTGACATTAAAGATGTAGAGAAGAATTTAATTCAAATGAATATGAGTCGCATAGAACCAAACATGGGAATTCAGCCTTTTTTAAAGAAAAAGATAAATAGGTAGAAAAGCAGATAGTGTCACACAAATATAGACAATATTGTTTTTTCCACTTTTCAAACAGTCTACGATGCCGTCATTGATATTATACGACACATATGATCGCTATCCTGTTCGATCTGTTGGCCACCAGTTCAATCACATAATGTGTATTTTGTGAGAGTGCACAAAGTTGCAGGTGCTGCGTTTTCCCGGCGGGCAAACACCATCAGGATTTGCTGCCAGTACAGCAATGATAATTAAAGTGGATGCACGGCAGTATGTCCAGGTTGATCTACCCCTAATCCGGGGTCCTGTCGGCGGAGCGCGCGCTCCCATAAGCGATCAATTGATTCAGAAAACTCGGGACTTCCGCAAGTTGAGCTTTGGCTTATGTACCTAATTATTAACGTATGAAGAGTTCCTTAACAAATAAGTTACTACAATACAATTAAATAAAAATTGCTTTGTTTTAATTCACATGAGTTTATTTTTTGACACGACCAGTTTCGGGAGAAGCAGTACCTCCCATCTTCAGGTGTAAATAGAAACTAACACAGAATACAAAATTACAAAGCAAGGATTTAAATTACAGAAGGGGAGGGGGAAGTTGTATGTGGGCGGGGCGTAATAGGAAACATAGAAAGTAGAGGTGAAGTGTTAGGAAATAGGATATTATTTAGGAGATTATTTTCAGAATTGATATTTTTTTGGATTTCTAGGTTTTCAAAGTTGTTCATAACTATCCTCTTTAACTCAAAAAATAAAATTGACCTCATGATGAAAAGTGGAGTTTATGAGATCTCTTGTGGAGATTGTGAACTGAAGTACATCGGACAAACTGCAAGAAATCTAAAAACTAGAATTCAAGAACACCGCCGTTGCCTAACAAGCAACGGTCACTCTGAATTCGCCAACCACATTATTGAGTCCAACCATTCCTTCCACACTCACAAGTTAAAACTCCTTCACCCCATCCCCCACAAAGGTAAAGTTATGAACAACTTTGAAAACCTAGAAATCCAAAAAAATATCAATTCTGAAAATAATCTCCTAAATAATATCCTATTTCCTAACACTTCACCTCTACTTTCTATGTTTCCTATTACGCCCCGCCCACATACAACTTCCCCCTCCCCTTCTGTAATTTAAATCCTTGCTTCGTAATTTTGTATTCTGTGTTAGTTTCTATTTACACCTGAAGATGGGAGGTACTGCTTCTCCCGAAACTGGTCGTGTCAAAAAATAAACTCATGTGAATTAAAACAAAGCAATTTTTATTTTATTGTATTAAAATGAACTTTCACGAAGTAACTGCTGAAAATCTAGATAATATAAGTTACTACAAGGTTGACCCTCCATGTTTTTTGTTTATCTTATTTTATTAACGGACGTGATTGTCTATGTTGTAAAAACTTGGTTTACTTTTCGTTCCCCCTTTTTGTACTTATTTGGCTTATCTACAATTCGATTCGAAGATGATCTTGAAATGAATTTTTATAACAATCACACCCTAAACAATCTGAGCTAAGAACAAAACGTACAAAACGGTAATGTGAGAGTTGTTTTTTAATATTCTCAAAATCAATTTCCAGCATTCATAAGACACATTGGTCCAGTGCGCATACAAACATTGCTCATGTGAACAAACCCGGTTGAAGATAAGACAAATAAGCACTCGAGTGATATTTTGCAAATGGCACACTGGTTTCGAGGAAAGGCGAAAGGAGTTGCAAGGTTTATGTACATGTGAGGCTAGGTTTATTTTTTAAATACACATGTGGCATGTGTAAACGCGAACATACACGTGTTTGATTGTGGGCATGCTTTAGATATGAGCCTCTGTACTTTGTTCTGCAGCCATTCCACTAGGGGTGACCAATGAACGGGTATGTATTACTGAAAGCCATTAATAAGGATTCGAACCGGTGGTATTATCATGAAAAATATGCTTGATTCATCGCCTTATACAATTCAGCCATTACATCTTTGTATTGCATAGATATTCAGAACTTGAAAAGGTTAAAGAAAATAAAAATATTCGCACTGAAGGTACCCCAATATTATTAGACACAAACATTTTTTGAACCCTCGTTATATGTAAATAGAGGTACGTGGTTTTTGTACCTTATAACAATAAGAATACGCAAATTTCATTTCATGAATTTTCCCTACATTTTGAAATTTTCCTCAACAATAGGGATGCCGTTATGTAAAAACAAATAGATGATATTTTAAACAAAAACATATGCTGGAAACAGCAGGGGTTTTTTAGAGTTTGACTAAAAAAACATATTTATTATGGAAACGTTTGCTAAAGAAAATTTGTGAAGAAAATTCTTGCAAGCACGAGAAAAAACTTTTACACAGGACTATTAAATTTTTTTTTCATCCATAGCTGATCTACGGATCATCGATTTTTTGTATGGAAAATTCATTGTAGGTACCGGATGAGCCATGGATTTGCTGTTTGAGAATAATACCGATGGAATAGATATACAAAAGAGTTATAAAATCAAAATTTTGTAACTGCCTCGAAAAAGTGCATAAATGAGACTAAATGAGATTTTAAAGTATTTTTATTAAACAGAATAAGAATCATATTTAATGTACGCTCAAATGCATCATGTTGGTAAGTTTGCGCTTACACATGCAAATCTTTTACAAAAGAAAAACTTCAATCGTGAATGATCACAATGCAAACACTTGCCGATCTTCAATGAACTAGGGTGGGATTGGTGACAGTCAAATTTAATATCATCGATCTATCTATATTCTATCATATAAGTTGCAAAGATTCATATTAAATGCTTACCCACAAACAGACACGTGTAGGTTGAAATGCTGTGTGTGTATTTACAAAATAAAATACCAACTATAAATGAACATAAACTCTGCATTTTTTCGCCCACTTTCCCTGAAACAGGGGTGACTTGGCAAAGTGAACATTTTTTTACAGTATGGGTGGTCAGCTTCATATCAACCTATTAGTCAAGGAGCACAAATGATCAATTACATTTAATTTTATTAAACAAATAATCACTAAGTAGAATAATAATATTAAAATTTATCTTTTGATTTTACCGGGTTCAATTTATTAAATCTTGCGGTTATTTATTTAACACAATTTATTTTCAGAAACGGTTCACATTCAGAGTCAACTTTACACCTACACAATGCCACGGTCGCTTGACTTCTCTGGCTGCAGAGAGATCTGGCCCCTATGTGTAGTAAGACTACGAATGATTCTCAAAAGATTGGGAATTAGCACATTTTGCCAGAACATTTGACTTAGAATATTTGAGTAAACACTCACACAATATCGACAAAAACAAGTACAACCATACAAGTACGTAACATGTAGAGACTTCACAGAAACTAAGGGGCTGTCCATATATTACGTCATTCGCATTAAAGGGGGGGGGGGAGTCTGGTCTGCGGATGATGGCAAATGATGTACGAGTACCAAAAGTGACGTCGTTCTTGTAAATACCAATTTCCACAAAATATACAAAATATAATGTAAGTAATATAACATTATTAATTATTAAGCTTATCCATTATTACAGCAAGAGAAGGGGGGGGGGGGGGTCATTAGATAATGACTATAGGATGATTGTAAGGGGGGGGGGGTCGAAAATCGGCCAAAATCGATGACACAATTTATGGACGGCCCCTAATGCGGACAAGCAAAGACAAATTCGCAATAGTAATCAATAAATATGAGAATTGAATGAATTGAAAGGAAATAAATTTCAAGAAAAAACAAAAAACTAAAATAAAATAATTGAATTCATGAAATTAAGAACGGAGAGTGTGTTTAAATAATAATAAAGACATAACTTAAAAATAAGAGATGTTTCAACTACCGAAAACGAGCTTTGAAAAGGGTAAATTGTATTATATGGGCGCTCAAACGTTACATATAATATTCACAATGAAAATGACCTCTCCGCTGAAAGATCCAGACCTTTATTATACAGATGTAAAAGCTTGTTCTCTACCTTAAGTATAAAATATTCAGCCTTAAACTCAATCAAAGCGTTTAACTAAAAATGTATGAAAACTTAAAAGCGCTTTTTCACTTTCCGTATATTTTCTGGTACAGTTGAGTTTATACGTCAAGTTTATTACTGAGCATGTAGCCTCGTAAAGCAAATAGAGGTAAATTGGGATAAGGTGGATGCCACCCTTAGTGAAACATAAGGGTAGGTTGTTGGAGGGGTGGAATGGAATAATTATGGCAAGAAATGCTATTAAGTCATCCATATGACGTTGCAGAAGGTGGGTCTAGTTAAATTTAAGTCAAACCGTAAAAGAAAAGTGTTTTCCAAGGTTTTTTTTTTGTGTTAAAATTGATTAAAAAATATATATGTTTTAATTACTTTTTTTCTTATCTGCTCAGATGAAAAGTTTCCTGAAGAAGCTGGCTTAGAATTCGAAAACACAATTAAAAAATGCGGAAGGTCGAAGATAGCTGTTTGGTAAGATATTTTTATTGGGTTCGAATTGTCGGACAAAATATTTTGGTAACTTTTTTCTTGTGTGCTCAAATGGAAGGCTCTTAAAGATGCTGACTAAAAGAACGGTGAAAGTAGTAAAAAAATGAATTAAAGTCTAAATAAAATACAATTTTTACAGCTTATGTTATTAGACTTAAAATTGCTGATGTTTTTTTTAAGATCGGTATTATATTTTACTTACTCATTAATATAAGCACATTTATTTTTCATTCTTGTTTTTAAAATCATTAAATAAACCCATTTTTTTTTTTTTTTTTTTTTTTTTTTTTTTTTTTTTAATTTATTCAACAAAACAGGAAAATACATTAAAATATATAAAATAATAATAAAAATATATACAATTGATGTTGTACCTTCCCAATTACAATGTTGACATTAAATATAAGTATTAAAAATAAAAATAATATAAAAAAGAATATAACTATAAATACTAATGACAGTAAGATATTTTTTTTCATACAATGTTGACATTAAATATAAGTATTAAAATAAAAAAGAATATAAATATAAATACTAATGATAGTAAGATATTTTTTTTTTTTTTTTTCAAACACAAAATATAAAATATAAAAACCTATTAAAATAATCATGATAACCGTAATGACACCAAACAATAAGAGATAAAAACAGAATTACATATATCAAATCAGCCTTACATTCACTTGAACATGCCAATATTTGTAATTACAATTTTAATTTTTCCCACTCACTAATACCTACACACTAAAATTCTAGTCAAAATTCATTATATTTCATGAACACGTTTCTATTATTATTACAATTACAATTATTATTATTATTATTTTACATCATTAATCAAGAATTAAGGGCAAAGTATGGCCGTCGTTAACTTTTTCAAAGTATTGGTCGATTGGTAAAAAATGTCCAGTTCACTAAACGTTTCATTGAACAACCGCGAAGCTCTCAAGAGGAATGAGTTTCCGTATGAATTTGTTCTGTGAGACGGAATATAGAGCTGGATATTGGTGTTTCTTGACGTCATCCTAGGCACTCGGATTCCCACTTCAGACAGGAGTTCGGAGCAAGACACGTTACCCCGGATGAGTTTGAATAGGAACATTAGGTCCAGAACACTCCGTCTCGCTTGGAGCGAAAACAAACCATAGTGTTGCAGCGCCGTATGATAGTCGGCAAGCTCTCGATGGAGACCGTCTCGGTACAAGAGTGTCCTGATGAGGCGTTTTTGGATGGCCTCTAATCTATTGACATAGATGATATATTGCGGGTTCCAAACTTGGCAAGCATATTCAAGTATTGGTCTTACGTAAACTTTATAAAGACATAATGCCACTGCAGTGTTTCGGAATGGCTTACAAGATCTCAAAACAAACCCAAGCAGTTTGTATGATCTTTTAATGATGCTATCTATGTGGTAATTGAATCTCAATTTATTGTCTAATACAAGCCCCAGATCACATACTTGATCGGCAGGTTCCACGAACTCCGATTGAATCTCGTATTCAAAGACTAATGGGTTCTTTTTCCTAGTGAACCTCACGATGCAACATTTAGAAACATTTAAAGAAAGTTTATTTACGATACAATAGTCACCAAAGCGTTTCAAATCTCTTTGGATAGATACACAATCTCTCACGGATGCCACCTCTGAAAAAATCTTCATATCGTCTGCATAGAGTAAGACGCTTGAATTGAGGAAGCAATGTCTTATATCGTTTATAAAAATTAAGAATAAAAGAGGACCCAGATGGCTACCCTGCGGCACACCCGAGACGACCCGTTCACGTTTGGAGGTGATTCCCTCAATCGTTACAGATATTGTTCTATCATACAGGTATGATTTGAGCCACCGGAGTAGGTCACCGTGTATTCCTTGCCACTCCAGCTTGGCAATTAGGATCTTGTGGCTAATCTTATCAAAACATTTGGAGTAATCAGTGTAGATCACATCAGCCTGAGATCCTGCGTCCATAATCTTTAGAATTTTTTCGGTAAACAGTACCAGATTTGAAGCGGTGGACCTGCCTGGTAAAAACCCATGTTGATTTACATCAATTGCATTTTTCACCGCGGAGAAAATCTGATCATATGCTATTTTTTCGAGTAACTTCCCAAATATAGATAACTTAGACACAGGGCGATAGTTTTCGACATTGTCTTTATTTCCAGATTTGTAAATTGGTACTATGTGCGCATATTTCCATTTACGTGGAAAAACACCCAGACTAAGTGATTTTTTAAATATTATTGCTAATGGCTTAATTAATTTATCACGACAGTTTTTTATGAAAATAACCGGCAAACCATCCGGACCACAACCTTTCCTCACGTCTAATGAGCGAATGCTTTCACATAACCTATCCTCATTGATGACTATGGACGAGATAGTGGAGCAATCATTAAATGAATCACCAGATTGACGTGCAACCGATAAACCATCATCTTCCACGAAGACGGAGGAAAAGTATTTAAGGAACAAGTCAGATATCCCAGCAGCATCATTTTTTATTTCATTTTCATACTTCATTTCATTTGGAATACAGCTTTCGCCTTTTTTTGATTTAATAAAGGAAAATAGTTTTTTGGGGTCATTTCTAATAGACGTCTCCATGTGGTTCAAATATTTACGCTTGCATATCTTTTCCTGTTGTTTGAATCTACTTCTTAGTAATGAAAATGTGGAGTAGTCCAACGGATTTCCGTAACGCCTAAACTTAGTATGGAACAATTGTTTTTCTTTTAAGATTTTCTTCAAAGCGTTGGAATACCAAGGTGGGTACTGCGTATTGGTGCTACATAATCGAGATTTTTAATCATCCTTAGATGACAGTAGAATTAAAATTATTGAATGAATTAGTCATTGATTACCTTATGACATTTGTACACTGAGAGTCAAGACTGTCGTCTAGCAGGTGAAGCGAGGATCTAGCCGGTGATGTTTTTTTTTCAGACATATCGCTCTTGATCGCTCGGCGACCAACTGATTACCCTATTACATCTATAAGCTCAGGGTCAAAGCAACGTATCGCCCAGCGGACCAAACGGCGATCAAACCTCGATATTTTTTTTATTTCATCGCCTTTGAATGCTTGGCGATAACACAGTATTTTTATATTATTTAGTAAATACTTCTATAAACTTAGTAGCTGGTATTTTGTATGGGAGTTTTTCTTCAGATAGGCACTAAACTTTTGATCTACAATACACCACGCGCAAGGGTCGTTTTTTTAAAGCCTACAAAAATGTATGGGCATTTTATTACGTACCGTACAAAACAGCATAAAACAACAAGACTTCCTTCCCCTACATTTTATTACCGTCTTTACAGCGAAACTTAATGAATCGACCTATCAATCCGACAGACTTTACGAGCGAGCCCTCTCCATGGGCAACGCGCACAGCTACTGGCTTAACTTGGGCCATTTCACTTTCCGGAATGCCGAATTAAAGATTTTCGATCAAGTTATAGTCCAGTAGCCTTGTCGTAGTGTTGTATGGAATAATTTGGATAGTGTTAAAATTTTCTTAAGGTCAATTTATTGTACACAGTTTATTTTAAGATTCATTCGCATTTGGTTCACAGTTAAGCTTTTGTACTATCTCGCACAACGGCGCTGGTACGGATTCCACCTATAAAGCATCACCATCTCTATGCATAGGTGTATAAGAGGTATACTCTGGCATATGCCAGACCATGCGAGAATCTTCTCAATCAGACGTTTCGAGCAAACACTAGTATATCCATCCAATTACATCTAGAGGCACACAAGTGAGTAAAAACACACATACACATAAATCATAATTATAAGTAAACAAACACAGACATAAAATTATACATTCGTAACAATAGTTTTATTCTATTATTTTTATGTGTCCTCATAATAGACCGGTCTGAAGTCTAGTAGTTAAACGCTTCGGACTCGTAAATGGAAGGTCGTGAGTTTGAATCGTGACGGAGCACACAAAATATAACACAGTGAACAGTTTTTCAAAAATGATTGAAATGTACGCCAAAAATGTAGCGGATTTTATTTAAATTTTGTTTTTCTATACGTTGAACGTCACATCAATATTTCACTCTCTCTTCATACTGTTCATACATATATTTCAAGGTCTGATTAGTTATATTTAAGTTAGCACAAAACATTGCGCCACCATGTATTGAAAAGAGATGTGGTACACGCAGTAGTGAGTACGCGGAGGACCCTGTCTTTCTATGACTGACCCTTTTTTGTGAGATGCTTTATTTTACGAGTTGAGAGCTATGGAGAGTGCACATGTTTATAATTTCAATTTATTAGACAATATACTTCCATGTCCTAATTTTCTATGGTTGATACAAAACTTCGTTTTCATCTTGGTACGTTAGTATTTAGTTTTTTATGTCAATGTATATATTGTTATTTTATTGATTTTAAAAATGTAATTTGTCATGTATGTTCCTTGACTTATAGGTTGTTATGCGGCTGACCACCCATACTGTAAAAAAAATGGTTCACTTTGCCAATGTCACCCCTGTTTCAGGGAAGGACGGCAAGAGTTGCAAGGCTTATGTTCATTTGAGATTGGGTTTTTATATTGTAGGTCCACATGCGGCATGTGTTAGCGCGAAATTATACATATCTGCTTGTGGGAATGCATTTAATATAAATCTTAAATGATATATATCTTTGCAGCTTAGATTAGATTAGATTAGATTACGACCATTCGGAATAAGTCCTGACCTCCGGTATCAACCGCTGCCAACGTTGTCCGTCCAATATCTCACTCCTCCAGGCCTGATGTTTTTACTGCAGAATAAATAAAACAAGTTCATTCAATTTGTACTTTTTTTTGAAAAGCGTTAAATAACTAAATGGAAGTTATAAATATAATAATTTAAGTGAAGAGTATTATTAAATAAATAACTTATTCATTTTAAACGCAAATAACAAATTAACACACGTATAAAATTCTGAAACTATTGAAGTACAATCAAGTTGTAGAATGTAAATTTAAACTTATGATAACTCTCCGGTCTGCAAAAAGCATTAGAGTAAAACTGTAAAAGGGTTTGTAGCAAGTAACATTGCAAGAACATTAGAAAACAAAGTAAAAAACTAGTTTGAAAATTATTGTGCCAAAGTTAAAACGGTCTGCAAAAGATAGCTTTTAAAAAATAGTACACCTTAAGTTGAAAGAAAACATTTTTTGTGTTAGTTTTTCTATAATTTTTTTTTCTTCTTTGTTCCTTCAGAAGTAAGGGTTTATTTCGTTAGAGTTCCGATGATATATGCATTTGATTAATGTAAAATGCATGCCCACAAGCAGACAAGTGTAAGTTTGGGCTTACACTAAATACACATGTGGCATGTGTTCTTAAATTAAATTCAAACTTTAACCCACAACCAATGCTGACCTTCAATCAAAACAAGGGTGACATCAGAAAAGAGAAACAGTATGTGAAGGAACATGATAAAAAAAACAATCATGTCAAAAAAAGATCAACCTAAACATCATGAACATAATTGGACAAAATTATGAACATCGTGAACAAAATCATGAACGTCATCGGTATGGCCGAGGCTTCGTCACTCGAATTTGCGTTATTGAAACAATCGCAAGTTCGGACTCCACCTGCGCCATATGCCATCGACCATAACTTTGACCGTGTTTCAACAGATGTCATTGGGTAATAATTAATTAATAATTCATAAATATATTTGATAATTAATTTTTAATTGATAATTTTAACTAATACCTGTTTTTAGCCAGGCAAAAGAGGTTTTTTAATTTCATTCCTCTTTACAAATCTATTTAAAAAAATATGTGTATCTATCAAGGACAAAAATAAAAATATGTGTAGGTACTTCACAAATTTTCTGAAGTCTTTTGTTGGTATTTTTAGAATTCGGAACTAAAATGTGTAACGCGATTAGATCAGGGGGGAAGGTCAAATCTATAAAATGCGATGAAAGGCGTTTCAGTAAAACGAGATAAATCTGGAATTTCTTTCAGATTTACTTCCACGAAAAACCAAATTGTGTCCGTCCATCACGCAGGTCAACCCTGAAGGATTCAAATCAAGGGATGCCATCACGAAAACTAGGAAGTACCTTAAGTGGTTTGCAAATCCCGGAAAATTCGGAAAAGACGGGTAAGAATAAATGTGATATCTGAAATGTAAGATATTGGTTTTTAGAAATGTGTAACAATTTGTTCGAAGGATACTCAGATTTTTTCAGGATTTTTTTTTAGAAAGAATGGTCACACAGCTATTTATCTTTTTTTACATGGAATTTCTTTGCAAGAATAATTTTATGATGTTAAAAATATTACATAAATATAAAATATAAATATTATGATATTAAAAATGTAAACCACCAAACCCTAACAAATATATTAAAAATATTAAATAAAAAGTCGGCGCGATGGCCGAGCGGGCACCGCACATTATGTATATTCTTTTATACTTATATGAATCTAAGAAGGCTGCCGCACAGAATGCTTTAAAAAAATACTAATTTGAAGTACTTTACTTTTTTTTTAATTGGTTTATAGTCTAGTGGTTACGCTTTAGACTCGTAAATGGAAAGTTGTGGGTTCGAACCCCATCGGAGCACAAAAAATGTATCATTTATATTTTCAAATAATTATGCTCTTCGCTGAGTTGAAAAATTCATAAAACTTCACTAAAGACCGATCACCAAAATTCCATCCAGTCTTACAGCGATTGGGTCTTGCTTGAGAATTGGAGTTTTCTATAGCACACAAAAACCGCACTCACGAAAAAAAATATTCTAATATTATTTTTCTTATTTTACATGCTATTTTAGAGTTCTGAATTACTCAGCGCGCATTCAATTAATCAACCTGAAAATTGGGATGAAGAATCCCGAAATAAATTTCGCCAAAAGTGATTTAAATTTCTAGCTGAAAACTAGAATATACATTCGTAATGATGATGAAGGTATCTCCTCATACATTTGTGACAGTCAGCGCCACTACCAGAGTGTGATTAAATTTCTGACGCTCGCACAGAAGGGATGACAAAAGGACAAACCGCCTACCCTCGCCTACCCCCGCCCGCCCCCTGCGGCATCTGCCCCAAGATGTCACACTTTCCATCATTTCAACCCGCCCTTCTCTCCGCCCTCTAGCTTTTCCCGCCCTCTTACAAATTCTCATGAATTACCCAAGGACGCGTTTGGCCTGGAAAGTGCTTCTTTGGGCTGGCAATCATATTATGCATACATAAGACTGAAGCGCCATTGGAGGCAGATTTTTTTTTACGCTTAGGAAGTGAAATGGAATAATTTTTTGAAGAATTTAAAATGCGGGAAATCAGTGGCATTATTTAAAAATAATAAATTCAGCTTTAAAAGACAATGTTTTGATTTAAGTATGATTTTATTGATTTAATTTTTTTAGAAATTTGTTTGTGAATAATTTCCTTGACTAAAAGATTGTTATGAGGTTCCTTGACTAGTAGTTTGGTAGGAGGTTGACAACCCGTACTGTAAAATGGTTCACTTTGCCAATGCCCCCCTGTTTAAGGGAACTTCAGCAACAGTTGCTGGGCTTATGTTCATTTGAGAATGGATTTTTATGTTATAAGTACACATGCGTCATGTGTAATCACGAACTTATACGTGTCTGCTTATGAGAATGCAGGGTTTGTTTATCGTGAATATTCACTTCATTTTATAACTTTATTTTAATTAATTCTCCACTCCCTCACCACACACAAGAGCTTTGCCTCTTTTTGGTGAGGTACATCTTATAAAACTATTAAATTATTATGTATTAGATATAAGTTTTAAAAAAAAGTGTACCTACTCAAAATGTGTTATATTAAATAATAATAAAAAAAAAAAAAAATGAAAATATTTCCTTGACTAATAGGTTGGTATGAGGCTGACCACCTGTTCTGTAAAAATAGTTCCTTTACCAATGTCACCCCTGTTACAGGGAAAGTCAGTGAGGGTCGCTAGGATTATGTTAATTTGAGATTGGGTTTTTATGTTGTTAAAACGCATGTGGCATGTGTAATTACGAACTTATACGTATCTACTTATCAGAGTGCATGTAATATGAATCTTAAATGTAATTTATCCTTGCAGCTTAGATTATTGATTAACAATTAAAGCTTAATGAATACTTCTGAGGTCGTTTAATACAAGATAGGAACATACTACTTTTCAACCCACACCAAACAAAATTAAGTTTATGAAGGCCATTCTTGAAAAAGTTAAAAACCAAAATGTTTTCAATACTTGTATAATATGATGTATAATATTGTATATTTTGTATTGTATGAATGTTGATTGTATAATATGAATTATGAATTTTTCACAATTTTTGTCACACTATATGTAGGGTTACTAGAGTAGGCGTGTTAGAAAACAGTTAATTATAATACTCTAATAAAACGTACAGCAGTTCTATAAATACTTAATTTGAATCGCTTCTAAGATTTATGTCTTAGCGTAGGTACATAATTGCCACAACATTATTAGTCATAAAATCTGTATTTGCCTCCTATTACTTTGAGCTTCCTTATGTTATTTGATTATTGTGACATCCAATTTATGAAATTGCTTGAGCCTTGAGGAATTGTAATAAGCCCTGAAAATGATACATTATCCATGTAGTTCTACGGTTCAATGAAACTTTAATCATGATAAGAGGGCTCTTGAGGTGTGATTCACACAAAAACAGCGGCCACAAAATAAAAAAGCCTAATTTTGTTGATTGTAGAGGCATTCAAATTGTAATCATTCATCTTTAAAGATAAAAAATACAAAAAGTCTTTGTGTTAGATTATGGCGAATATACATTAAATTCCACGACTGGTTTCATGTTATAATTTAGCCACCTGAAGATGCAAACGGATTGTTTGAAAAAACTTCGGTTAATTTATTTCACACAATTATTTTGGAGTTACCGTTCACATTTGGTTCAAACAGAGTTAACTTTTGTATTGTATTGCTCGCCACCTCCGATACAAGGCTCTCTTCAAAGCATCTCGATCTCTATTTATAAGTGTATAAGGGTTATTCTGACATACGCGAGGCCACAATACTCTTATTTATAAGATTTGAGCGAATGCTGACATCATCGAACTAATACACGTAGAATTATTTAAACATTGACATCTAGAGACACAGACACACTCTCACAAGTAAAAACACAGACACATCGAACGCTCAATAATAAAAAGAAATAACTCGAATATTGGGAAAATCGAGATTTTGTCATAAAATGCAAGAACAATGCGAGAAGAATAGGTAGAATGCGACAGCCGTTCAATTTGGACGAATATGACCGAGATAAAACATCGGCCGCCTTTTTCATCCCATACAAGTTGTACTGGTTGTCTGAACTTCAAACGTGATTTCCCAACATTCTTGTTTTTTGAGTTTTTGCTCTTTATTATTAAACGTGCGACATATTCGTTACAATGCTTCTTTAAAAAGACATGGGAATTAATTTTTATCCAAACACGGATAAAAATAATATTTTAAAAGCTAAGTAAAAATTTACAGATAAGAAGTTAACAAATAACTTTTCCCAGTAAGTACATAAAAAAATTCCTGAAATCATTGTTACCATCCGAGAAAAAAGTAAAAAGTTTTAATTATGCTGTTAAGGGGAAACGTTTTTTATGATCTTCCCTAAAAGACTTCCAGCGTTTTGATAGCGTTAAGATTTTGAATAAAAGCCTTAAATGGCGGTGATTAAATTGTTAGAGCCTAATAAATTATGATTGTGAGTTTTCCACGTCTTAAGTTTTAATATTACGCCATTTGGTTTCCTGCCGCAATTTTTTTATTTCTTTGACCAGAGCCCATCTTGGCAAAAGTGTACTTCAAATTGAAATGTTGAAGGGACGACGATGACGTGGAAGGGAATTCAAGTTATTGGTTTTTCATTTGCTATTTTAGGAAGGTGATCTTGACTTATAGGTTGGTATGAGGCTGACCGCCTATACCGTAAAAAATGGTTCACTTTGTCAATGTCACCTCTGTTTCAGCGAAGTTCGACAAGAGTTGCAGGGCTTATGTTCATTTGAGATTGGGTTTTTATATTGTAGGTTCACATGCGGCATGTACAAGCGTGAACTTGTACGTGTTTGCTTGTGAGAATGCGTATAATGTAAATCTCCAATGTTACATATTTTCGCAGCTTAGATTAGATTAGATTGTCGCATGTGGAAAGTGGAACATATTTAGATTATAGATTATTACAGTGTTAAAATCATTCCGAAAGTTTTTTTCACCACAAAAACAGTGTACAACTTCAAGATTGTATTTCTATTTGATACTATTGCCCTTTGACACAACACAAAAAAATATTGTGAAATTTAAAGTGGAGGAAATGAAAGAAGTGTGTAAGGACAGAAAGAAATGGCGGTTAACCTGTGATGTTGGCGGCTAGGGTTATTTAAATTGAAATTTGTTTACTTTTAGTTTTTGATGTCCATACATATTATAATTTGTTGATTTTAAAAATGTAATTTGTTGTGTATGTTCCGGTTGATAGCTCAGGTGGTAGAGTGCTTGCATTCCATGCCGAAAGCTCGGGTTCGAATCCCACCGAGGGTGTCAGAATGATTTCCCGTTTCGGTGTTTTTTCCAACCTTAAAATAAAATACCAGCAAGGTTTACTCAGCCTTTACAATAAATGAGTACCAGCACTCTCGGGAGCTGGGAAACCTCCACTGAAGTGGTTGGCGTAAGGCCGGCCCCCTTACCTGTAAAAATTAATAGGTTCAACTCGCCACATGCGACCCCTTCGGGGATAACGCGGCAAGAAGTTATACTATATGTGTAGCTTAGTTGCGTTGCGTATGTTCCTTGACTTATAGGTTAGTATGCGGCTGACCACCCATGCTGTAGAAAATGGTTCACTTTGCCAATGTCACCCCTGTTTCAGGGAAGGTCGGCAGGAGTTGTAGGGTGTATGTTAATTTGAAATTAGGGTTTTTATATTGTAGGACTACATGCGGCATGTTTAAGCGCAAACTTAAACATGTCTATTTTGTGAAAATGCATATAATGTGAATATCTAATGTAACTTATATTTTGCAACTTAGATTAGATTATGTAAGATTAGATTAAAGTCACATTTACATTTAACAAACATCATGTTAGTTGGTGACGACTTAAGGTGTGTCGTTTCAGTGTAAACGATTTTGTAATCTACAATAAACTAACACAAATAGCAGCGATTTGCGTCTCGGGGAAGCTTCGCGCTAAGCAACTTATAATTCGATAAAGGATAAAATTAGTGCGTCAACTGCCACGTCGCTTCAATGAATGACTCAGAGTTACTCACGGTACTATCTGACGGTTCATTACAGCGTCAAACAAACCATATTGTTGAATAAACAACCAAACCAACATTTAATTATGTGTCAACTGAGTTTCGAGCAACAATTTCAAGTCCTGAAATTCCCTGTTTCTTGTAATTTTTGCTGTAATTGTAAACATGAACACTTGCTGAATTCCTCGTAATAATTTTAAGTTATGAAATCAAGTGTTCCTAATGAATTTGACGTTCTTCGTAATCTTGTTCCTCATATACAGAGGAATTGTTAAAGAAAAAAGAGGAACGGGACGACTGAAAAAAATATGAAGAGAACAGATTGATGAGATTGTGAAAGAGTGGGATGCACAAAGCGAGCGTAAAATATGAAAATGCATAAAAAATGTGATGGATATGAACGAATTGAAAGAATTTTGTAAGGGTAGGAAGAAATGGAGGCAGCTCTGCAGAGGCTCTGGTCATCCCTATACCCTAATCTTCCTGTTTCTCTCTTCTCCTCCAAGCCACCGATCAAAACCAATTGTTCTAGACCAGGCCTGTCCAACATATGGCCCGCGGGCCACAATGTGCCCCACGTAAGCCTTTCATTTGACATTGCGTGCCTACCCCCCCTCCCCCCCCCGTCGACAGAATTATTATGGACAAAATAAACTTCTAAAATTGCGTGCCTACCCACCCGTCCACAGAGTTTTTGCGGGCGAATTTTACCCACCAACGAGCGATTATTTGTTTTGTTACCCATTTTATTTGACCTGCACAAAAAGTTACAAAAGTACTAAATCGAGCCCGCCACGATTTTGAGTTGGACACCCCACTTCTAGACTATCTTCATTGCCACGCACAATGTGTCACAAAGAATACGGCGTGTGTAGATATTAGCCAGAGTCAAGCCATCCAAACGTAGCTCTCGACGAATGGATTCGTTGGTACGTCTAGCGTCTAGCTTTCAGAGCCTCTGTAGATTATTCCGATTTTTTTACTATCTTTGCCTACCTCTTTCTGGAGTGACTTTGGAAAAAGTGAACAAAATTTATACAGCATGGGGGTCAGCCTCATACCGCCCTATTAATCGAAGATGTAATTGCCTTTAATATAATCAGTAGATAATTAAGCATTTCCGTTAAAACAATTTATTTTTGTCATGGAAACTGCTTTAGAAAATGAAATTTGAAAATAGATGACCAAAGAGAAAATATTTTAAATTATTTTATGATACAGAAAATATTGTTCTCTAGTTCAAATATGTATCTATCAAATAATACAAACCTCAAAATAGACGTTGGCGTTCTTTTGCACAAACCACAAAGAAAATTCGCAAAAATTCCAGATGAAAAAGGCATAGAGTTTCCTGATTGCAAAATATCTAGGTCTGGAATTCATGAAAGATTGACCTATCTTCAAAAAATATTTTTATTTATTTATTTTGTAAGAAAGAAATAATTTTATGAATAATACGAAGGAGCGAAAATATATTTTTTTAAAGGAAATGTACATTTCTGACAACCCACATTCTCTGTGATCAATACTGTAATTGGAAAAATTGTGGTTGGTTTTGACATTTGAAAAATGATGTCAAAGCGTTCATTGAAATCAAATCGAGAGTTAAAAAAATATTAAACGTCAAAAAAATGTGTCGCCATTAGGAAGAATACTTTTCCGAGAATTGCCATTTTGCTTCAAATATATTTTTGAACAAAATGTTTACTGTGACCTTCAAGTTTTAGACTAAAATTTATTTTTTTAAAATTTTGTTTTTGTGTAAACAAAAAACTGTTTTTGTAAAATGATACGTATTATATAATAATCAGTGACTTATAGGTTGATATAAAGCAGATTGTTTATATACAAGCAGCGTTTGGAAGCACGATATTATCAGAGAAATTCAACATACGATGTAGATACATTTTTTACTTTTTTGTCGTTTTTCTCAAAAATTATAGTTTTATCTTCGATTGAAATGTTTTTTTTTTTTGTAGAAAAGTATATAGAAAATTAAAATGTTTCTAAAATATATGTAAAACACAAAAAACCGTTCTATGGGTTTCTAGGAAAAAAAAGATATATTTTATTAAAAAAATAAGTTTGTAAAATGACCGATTTGCTTTTCTTTTTATTAAAACGAGACAATATTATTTTTGCAGTATTTGTATGAAACATTTACAGGAAAATTGAAGCACGCTTGAGCCCCGTTTTCTAATATTCTCCTTGCTTATACTGAAAAATATATGTTTTACGGGAAACAATCACACTTATGAGTTTTTTGTCTCTTGTTCCTCTAAGTAGTACCGGGAACCGTCCTGAAACACAGCCAGTAGTTATAAAAGCAATAAGTCAACATCTTATTGTTCACAGTAGTTTCTCATATTGTTCATTACACCGAGTATAAAATAGTCTAACGTAGTGCTTTATCAGAATTGTACAGAAAATTAAACGCTCACTAAAGGCGCTGATTTAATTTTCTTTACATTTAGGTTATCGTTACGTTTGAACTTGAAAGTTAGGTTTTATACTGGTGGTTTATAATAAAAGAAAAACTTCACTTCTGTAGAAAGTTATTAGTAGGGCCCGGATTAATATGTATCAAAACTCACGAAATATGTAAATATAATATGGATATAAAAAACTGAAATATGGAAAAATATGGAATAAAAAACAACTGTTACCCAGTACAAAACCCTTTATTTTAACATCAAAGAACATAAAATATAAAATCAAAGAACTTAAAGTGCCTTATATTTACTCTGCGTCTTTCTTTTTAGTCGAGTTGTTGCAGTACCTACACAATAACATGTTTCTTTAAATTTTCAAAATTAAAACCTTGTCTGTTTTTTCGAAACATCGCCTTATACTGACTGAAAGACCTTTCAACATCACAGGATGTGATTGGGGCAAACTTAAATTTGCACAACTCTGAGGGTGAATATGCCTCCTCTGGATTGCCAGCTGCTGTTCCATTTAGCATGTTGTTAATTTTTTGTAGCGTTGTATACCCTTTATTTTTTTCAAGTACAGACTTTATTTTGTTTTTTACCAATTCAGCAACAGGGCCTTCCGCCTCCATAATTGTGGTTTCAATTGTTTTAATGATCTTAACATTTTCTTTTAATGATGTTGGTGGATTTTCCAGTGCTTTGATCTGATGTGACAGAAAACAAAAATTGCTTCTTATGTAGATTAGATCATTTCGAAGAGTTTCATTTTCGAAAAGTTCTTTTGCATTTAAAATACTAGCGGATTCATCTTCTAATTAAAAAACAATCGTTTTAATCTCAGTATAATACTCGCAGTAGTACTCAACCGCTGCTAACCATGTACCCCAACGCGTCAGCACAGGTTCTGGTGGCAAAGGTATGTCTGGATGCATTTCTTTAAATTTTAAAATCCGACTTGGTGCTTTCAAAAAGATTTTCTTTACATTTGATACCAAACTATCAACATTTTTAAACTGGAATCTCACGCATTCGGCTAGTCTATTAATTCCATCTGCCAAGCATGTTACGTGAATCATTTTAGGATACAACACTTTAAGGGCATCTCCGGCTTTGACCATGTAAGGAGCAGCATCGGTCAGTAGCAAGAAAACTTGTTCATGTTTAACACCATCGGACCACAAAACACTCATTGCATCGTTGAACAGCTTGGCTGATGTTTGATGGTTGCATTTAGGAAGTTCTTCGCATGCTATCAAAAAAGATTTGCTGGATTGTTCTTCCACTAGGAGCCCAATAATCACATTTCCTATGCACCGGCCCATGGCGTCCGTCGTCTCGTCAATTGCAACCCATATAGGTCCGTCCTGAATTTCTTCTCGAATCGATGCCAAGCAATCCTCGTAAATATCATTTACGATTTTTTTCCGAAATGTGGATTCGTCGGGAATAGATTTGCCTGAGTACTTTTCAAGAAAGCTTTTCAATACAGGATTGTTTACTTTCCACAGAGGTATATCTGCACTCATCATGGCATGACACAAATCTTTCGAGAAAGTATCACTTTGAGAACCGCTGGCTATTGCTTCAGAAAAAAATTGTTGTTTGAATTTGCTTTTCCTTGAGATATTCATCTTATGTTTTGTGGTAGATACATGCTGTGATATTAAGAAACGCTGCTCAGTCGAAACGGATTTTTCGCAAGCATTACAAAACAGTACATTACCATCTGTACTCAGAGACTGGTTTGGGAAATCTTCAATATATTTTCCTAATTTAAACCGCAAAGGTTGTTTGTCCTTGGGCATTATTTCAATGGGCACAGTTAAATAATTCGGATATAATAATATGCAGGAGAATACTTAAATCACGACGCAAGACAAAGAAATTCAATGTGCGCGACACAAGCAGGCGACACGAGTACGCGCGACGATTAACAAGTTGTGACTGGCTGACGACGAGCTGACGTTCGGCCTTCGGGCGAACGCCCGGCCGAGCAGTGAACGGCGAAACGATTCGTTCATTTTTTACTCGTTGTTTTCAGTATTTGCCGCGCCAAACCGCGAACTAATTATTTCCGAAGCGCTATGAAAGCAAAAATTATTCCGTTCTCTCTAGTTTAAGTACCAAACATTGAAAATATGGACTAATGTGATTTTCGTGTGCAAATATGGTCTTAACCTAGAAATATGGAAAAATATGGAAAATAAAATCTGCATTTTCCAGCTCAAAACATCATAATCTATGTAGAAAACTAAATAATTAATGGAAACTATTGAAATAAAAAATATGTATTTACATATTAATCCGGGCCCTAGTTATTAGTTACTTAATATCGCAGTATTCAACTCGGAAAGCTTTGAATGAATTGTTAAACCTTGTTGCTAAAATAAAATTGAAATATTTGCAAAGTAATTTCTGGTACAAGGCGATACAACTTACTAGTTTTTATAAATATACTAGAGTGAGAAGTTATAGCGTTGCATTTGCGGATCATTTTTGAATTTGATTTTTTTTCCTCGGCGACTAAGCTTCTTGTATGGGACTGGGATATTTAGTTACCCGGCTGGGTGACGACACAATTTTGTCTCTATCAATTCACCTGCGTCCCTCATTGTAGATCGAGGATTTTATATATTTCATTTGAATTACACAGAGTGTAGATGAGCTTATTACTTTTTTGAAAATATGACCTTAATACTGTGAAGTGGTTTATTTTTGGATGCCAATGTTAAACGGATTACATGATACCTCGATTTCTTGAAAAGTGTATTTTTTTACGTTACCAAAATACCCTTTAGCTCTCAAATTTAAAGTTCATAAAATGTTTTTTTTGGGTTTGAAATAAACACCGAAACGGGAAATTATTTTTGACACCCGCGGTGGGATTCAAACACGAGCTCTCGGCATGGAATTCAAGCACTCTACCAACTGCGCTATCGACCGGAAAGGTTTTTTTTGTAATTTTTTAACTTTTATTATTTTTTTATTTTAAGAAAGCCAATTCGGGAGACTCCCTAGATACGAGAGACTCTAAGGGTCTATGACACTTGTTATAGTGCCGCAGAGGTGTTGGTGATGTGGCAGTTGTCCATGTCCGGTTGCAGGGTCGTTAGCTGCGCAGTGCTGTGGTGTATGTGGCATTGCTTTGTTTTGAGACACTGAGAGGAAATGGCGATTGATATTGGATTTGAAAAGGGCAAGGTGTTCTTTATATAAGATAATTTTTTAATGTGTTCAATTTATTTATTTTTTAATTGTTCTTAAAGCAACAAAATTACAGTATTTACTCATAAAAACAGTACAGGAACATTTCAGTAATGTTACGGAAAACTTCTTACTTCTTAGACCATTAAAAATGTCGGAGATGACTTTTATAAAAAAATATTTATCTCGGGATTAAGTTTGGATTATAAGTAATCCGTAAAGAAGGTATATTTAAAACTCAAATGGATACTTATTTTACAAGCCCTTAGGAAACAAATTCACGACATTTATTTTGTGTTTCTGTGAAAACCTTCTGAAAAAAAATAACATGAAACATCCACACATTAAAATATACATGCTTGTTAAAAGGTTAGAAGAAAGAGAATATTTAAGTTTGTTTTGAGAAGAAATCTTTGTACTCGAGCTTGTAATGCTATAATCTAAGTTGCAAAAGGCACGACAAAATTTAAAATTCATATTAAATGCATGCCCACAAACAGACACGTGTAAGTTCGCGATCACAAGTGCCGTGTACTTACTAAATGAAATCCAAATTTTAAACCAACATAACTCTGCAACTTTTGCCGACCTTCCCTGAAACAGGGACGCCATTGACAAAGTTAATCAATTTTTACACTAAAGGTATAAATCTCATCTCACAACGCATCTAAGCTACACATATAGTACAACTTCTTGCCCGCGTTATCTCCTATGGGTTTCGCATGTGGCGAGTGGAACCTATTTTTTTGCAGTTAAGGGGGCCGGCCTAACGCCAACCAATTCAGTTGAAGAGGGGGTTTCCCAGCTCTCGAGACAACTGGTACTCATTTCTTGTGAAGTCTGAGTAAGCCTTGCCGGTTTTTGTTTTGAGTTTTGAAATAAACACCGAAACGGGAATTCATATCTGACACCCATGGTGGGATTCGCGCCCGAGCTCTCGGCATGAAGGGCAAGCACTTTACCAACTAATCTATCCACCGGATTTAATTAAAAAAAAAACACGTATGCCGCAATTAAATACATAAATTTATAATCGGTGTTTTTCAACGTAAGCTTATGTGATTTTAAACTGACAAAATATATAAATTAGCTATTCTCATAAGGTTGTCGTTTTCGAGCCCGAGCTTTCGGCATGGAATGCAAACAATCTACCTACTGAGATATTGACTGGACTTATTAAAATAAACATGGTTGTGAAAAGGAAAGAGAATATTTGAGTATGCTTTGAAAAGGAATCTTTGTATGGGAGTTTGTAATGCAATTATTAAATATCCTGTTCTTGACAGCTGAACATAATGATTTCTTACCAAAGGAATAATAATATTACATCGGCTGACTTCCTATTTCCGAAATAAAATGAATGTCTCAGAGCTCAAGGAAAGAAATCGAGGAGTACGTGATCGGCATAAGCGAGTAGCTGGAGTAACATTATGTGTACCCGTATCGAATCCCTTCGAGAAGGTTCCAAATGCCGTCATCACCATAGGCTTGGAAATGACAGGAGGGATTTCTCCCCTCAATGCCTTGGTATGTGACTGAAGCATAAAGGTTGTAAGAATCGCTGAACTCACATGAGCAAATGTTACCGAGGTTTTGCTTTCATAAACGCAACCAACCTACACATATAGTGTAACTTCTTGCCTGCGTTATCCCCGAAGGGGTCGCATGTGGTGATTCGGGACCTATTTATTTTTACGGATAAGGGGGCCGGCCTCTCACCAAACACTTTCAGTTGAAGTGGGGGTTTCCCCTCTCCTGAGGGGGCTGGTTCTCATTTTTTGTGAAGGGTGAGTACACCTTACCATATTTATTTTAGACACTGAAACGGGAAATCATTTCTGACAGCCTCGGTGGGGATCGAACCCTCGCTCTCGGCATGGAATTCAAGCATTCTACTAACTGAGCTTTTTACGAGCTTGGACGTCGCTACAAAGCACGAATTCTCAAGCAAGACCCAGTTGCTGTAAGGCTGGATGGACCGTTTGATGACTGGTCTTTGGTAAAGGCGTATGAATTTTTCAACCCAGCGAAGAGCAAATTTGAAAATATAAATGGTTTATTTTTTGCGCTCCGCCGGGACTCGAACCCACAACCTTCCATTTACACTACGGACCGGTCTACGGTTCTTATTCTTTTTGAATTTGGGGTTTTATCATATGTTGTAGCTAGTAGAACTCGTTGTAACATGATGACCTGGGGAATCTTGCATCAGGATGACACCATGCTCTGTAAATGCGGAGCTCAACAAACCATGGATCATCTTCGGATTTGTCCGGCCTGCCCAACAAGCTGCTCACTGGCCGACCTTATGGAGGGTAGCGATAGAGCGGTGAAAGTTGCCCGCCCCTGGGCAAAAATACTATAGGGTCTGACTCGATGAAAAAGAAGATCTATATATACTACTAGTATACTCGTATACTATAGATCTACGTACACATGCAGCATTTGTAAGCGCAAACTTACACGTGTCTGTTTGTGGGCATGCATTGAATATTAGTTTTAAATGTCAACTTATCCTTGCAACTAAGATTATGGATTATAAAGATCCGGTAATATAATGTTATGTTTTTACTGGGTTCTCATTTAATTAAACTGCAATTATTTATTTTACACGATTTGGTTCACAATTTACCACAATTTCTAGCTCTGGCTTTCGATTTCACGGCTCAATGTTTTAATCGACGCTCCCTGACGCCCCATTGCAGTCCCTTTATAAAGGTATAAAAGACATCTTTCTTGCATATTCCAGACCATTTAATCTCTGTTCTAGATAACATTAAACAGCTGTTCATGTACCTAACTACTACACATTTCTGTACCTGTACAGGAGTGCGTAGGTACTTCGAAGTTCGCAGTTTGTAACACTATCATCATCATACTAGTGCCAGACTGTTATATGTATGCATGTACAGTCGCACGTAGGCACTCCAAGTTCGTAACAATAAAAAATATGCTTTAAGCAACACTTAAATCTCCCACCGAAGTAAGACTTAGAGCATTTTATTTCTCACTTACTTCCCATCCTTGCGGCGTCCCAAGATCTCGCTTTACATTCCGGAGAGGAGTAAAATTTTATCGGCTCTTGTTGGTTAATTTTGGCTTGAAGGCTTTTTAAACGTACTTTTCGTGTTTTGAGTGTTGAAGTTGCCTACCTGCGCCTACGCAAAAAACTTAAATAAGAAGGGTGAAACTTCCAAGTGTACCCACTCTTGATATTATTAAATATACAAAAATATACACGATGAGCACAATCTTATGAATCTTTCTTGAAAATATTTTACTTAAAAATACTTGTAAGCGATGTGCCTGCATTACAAAATTTTAATCAGCATTTGCCCTATTTTATTTATGTGGAATATTCCAGTTTTTAAAATGATTTTTTTTCTATCCATAATGACATAAGGTTGCAAAGGTATATTAGATAATATGAGATTCACATAAAATGCATTCCCACAAGCAGACTCTTGATGACTTTCCCTAAAACAGGGGTGACATTGCCAAAGTGAACCATTTTTACTGTTTGGGTAATCAGCCTCATACCAGCCTTTTAGTCAAGGACAAGGATTTCGAGAAAAAATCACCTAAACTAGAAAATTATTTTAGATAAAAAAAAATAGTCATATTTTGTTACCCGAAGATGGAAAAGACTTCGAAAACATTTGTCGCAACTCAAAAAAAAAACTAAAGTTGTTTTTTTTTATTTATTTATATAAAAATAATCACACCGTTGAATAAATCTTGTGTTAATGTACGCAACGCAAAAAACGCAACTAAGCTACACATATAGCGTAACTTCTTGCCGCGTTATCCCTGAAGGGATCGCATGTGGCGAGTTGAACCTATTTATTTTTACAGGTAAGGGGGCCGGCCTTACGTCTACCACTTCAGTTGAAGTGGGGTTTCCCAGCTCCCGCTGGTACTCATTTCTTGTGAAGGCTGAGTAAACCTTGCCGGTATTTAACTCGGCGTTTGAAATACACACCGAAACGAGAAACCATTTCTGACACCCTCGGTGGGATTCGAGCCCGAGCTCACGGCATGGAATGCAAGCACTCTACCAACTGAGCTAGCGATCGGACTACACGGCATGAAAATCGTTATATATCTGTAAAGATATTATGATACATTTTTGAATTTGCCGCGCAGGGCGTTGATTGGAGCAAGCTGTATTCTCGTGTGATTGGGTGGACGTCGACCATGTTGAAGGACGGCCATGATGTTTTGTTTTTGGAGTGTTAAAATTGTTCGAGTTAAATTTTTAATTTCATTTATTTATAAAATAGTAACAAAATTAACTTAATTGTAGTTTCTTTGGTTTCAGAGCAACACGAGGAAGTTTGATTTTGAGAAAAAAAATTAAATAATCACCAACCAAATCAAATAAGATCTCTTTATATAATATATCTTGTAAACTTAAAGTATTGCCCAGTATATTAATACATAGAAATTAAAAACCTACGCATACCGAGTACAATCTAGAATATAAAAAAAAAAAACAAAAGTTATTTATGTTTCGAGGAAGCCAACTTAGCGCTTGTGGTCGAAAACAATTTCGCAAGAAAAAAAGCACACACTACCCCATGAGCGATTCCCTTTCTTACCTACAAATGCTTTATGTCCGCCCCTGTACGAAAGAAAAAGTGGCTTCTCCAGGCAATAAACAAGGTAGTGCCGCAATTCCTACGATGCTCCTTGATATGTTTGTTTTTCTTTACACAGTGTGTACTGAACGAGCAATAACACCATCTGAATTGGTGTACCATACATTTGCTTCGTAAATCTTTTCGTTTTTTGTACATCATAAAATTTGTCCAATAAACTATATTTTTGTATACAAGATTCGAAAGTTATAAAAAGTGAGTAGTTTTGTGTGAAACTTCTCCATTTTTGAGAGATGATTTGAACTTGTTTTGTATTTTTACATCTAAATCTATGTTGCAAAGATATGTATCAACATTGGGCATCTGTCAACGACGTTAGCCATGTTGAAAGCACCGGTTCCCATAGATCACCGAAGTTAAGCAACATTGGGCGTGGTCAGTGCTTGGATGGGTAACCGCTCAGGTACACCGCGTGTCGTTGGCATCTTGGACCGGTCCGTAGTCCGTAGTGGCAACACTTCGGACTCGTAAATGGAAGGTTGTGAATTCGGATTCCGGCGGAGCACAAAAATATACTATTTATATTTCGAATGTGCTCTTCGCTGGGTTGAAAAATTCATAAACCTTTACCAATGACCGGTCACCAAAGGTCCATCCAGCCTTACAGCAACTGGGTCTTGCTTGAGTATAGGCGCTTTGTAGCGACGACCAAGCTCGTACACCTCTGCGGCACTACAACAAGTGTCATAGACCCCTAGAGTCTGTAGAATCTAGGGAGTCTCCCGCACAGGATTTCTTAAAAAAAAAAAAAAACATTTGAGGTTCATATTAAATGCATTCCCACAAGCAGACACGCATAATTGCGCGCTCACACATGCCGCATGTGGACCTACAATATAAAAATCCAATCTCAAATGAACATATACCCTGCAACTCTTGCCGACCTTCCCTGAAACAGGGGCGACATTGGCAAAGTTTGGTTTGGTTTGACTCTAAATTGGACTCACTTATAAAAGAGAGAAATATAATTTTCAAACAGTGGAAGCAGGATCCTTCAAATGTGTCTCTGAAACATCTTAAAGTCAAATTTAGAAATAAGGTCACAAATTATAGGAGATATATAAAAAATATGTACTATAAGGATGTCTTTTCACAAAATGCTAATAACCCTAGACAAACATGGAAAACAATAAATTCAATCCTATCGAACACTACGAGAGATGAAAAAACCCAAGTTGATTGCATTTTAAAAGATGATACAGAGATAAAGGAACCAAATCAAATCTGCACAGAATTCAATAATTTTTTTTCCTCAGTTGGTATTTCGTTGGCAGATAGAATTCAATCACTTTCAGGTGACACATGCACAATTAGAACTGTACCCAGAGCAAATTGTTTTTTTAGTTTGCCTAAAACAAGTAAATCGGAAATCTTGCTTATTATTTCAAATCTTAAAAAGAGATCAGCTCCTGGTGTTGATTGTATCACGCCTGCGCTTGTCCAAATCTGTCAGGATCAGTTAGCTGATCACCTTGTACTTTTAATAAACGATTCACTGTCAAGTGGCATATTTCCAGATCAGCTTAAGATAGCAAAAATAGTCCCGATTTATAAAGGCAACTGTAAAAAAAATGTTTCCAACTATCGACCAATCTCGATACTTTCAATATTTTCAAAAATATTTGAACATGTCATTAAAGATAGATTCACCGAATATCTCATTTCTAACAAGATTCTTGCACCACAACAGTATGGATTTCGAAAGCATTCTAATACAAAATGTGCAGTCTTTGATTTCATATCGAATTTACAAAAAAATTTAGATGATGGTCAATATGTCGCAGGCATTTTTGTAGATTTACAGAAAGCCTTTGATACGGTCGACCACAAAATTCTGCTGAATAAATTGGAACATTTGGGAATCAAAGGAACTCCATTAAAACTGTTTACCAATTATCTTACAAATAGATCCTGTGCAGTTCAAATTGGGAAATTTTCCAGCGAATTCACTAAAATACAATGTGGTGTACCCCAAGGTTCTATTCTTGGGCCTCTTCTATTTCTTGTTTATATCAATGATATAACTACATGGGATATTCGAGGTACCCTCCAACTATACGCAGACGATACCATCATTTTTTATCATTCGCAAACGAGAGAAGAACTTGAAGATTTAATGCAAAGAGATGTTTCACATCTTGCTAATTGGTTAAGGTTAAATAAATTAAGTTTGAATGTCAAGAAAACGTCATATATGCTGTTTGGAAAATCGAGAAATATGTCCTTTAATATTACTATTGGATCGAATAATATTGATAAAGTCAGCTTTGTTAGATATCTTGGTTTATATATTGATCCACAACTTTCTTGGAATTACCAATTTGACCATGTTAAATCAAAAATAGTGCCAATTACTGGCGTTCTGTACAGACTAAGGGGATTACTTCCAAAGTCAACATTACTCGCTATTTACTATGCCATGATCCATTCCCACCTTTCGTATCTTACTTGCATATGGGGGGTTGCCACCAAAAAACAAATATCGGAGCTGCAAGTTGTGCAAAACAGAGCTTTGAGGAACATTCTTGGCATACCATGGGATACATGCGTGAAGGATATTTATCGACAGAGCAATGTTCTTCCATTCAAGGTCCTACCATTGTACGACATCACTGTCACCATTATTAAAATTCTAAAATCCTCAATTCACACAAATTTAGAGTACCATTATAATAATGATTTTCATAATTATAATACTCGAAGCTCAGAAAATCTACATATTAAAGGTTTTCGATCGACAAAGTTTGGAAGGAGGTCTCTTTCAAATGTTGCACAGTCCCTATACAATGGACTTCCGATAAAAATAAAGAGGGATATGAAAAATAAACAACAAAATGATGCAATAAAGTCTTATTTCTTAGAGTCCTTTTACAATGATGCTGTACCAGTGGGATGATTTTGTTTTATTTTGGGTATGAGACGCTAATTCTCTTCTGTCTTTGTTTGCTTCAGTAATTGTTATTTTATTAATATTTTTTTAATTATATTGTATGGCTAGTTTTAAGTATTGTGTAAGAGTATAAGTACCAAGTCCCAAATGAGTTTATGTAACTCCTGGGAAATGTAACTTGTTATATTATTTCAATAAAAAAAAAAAAAAAAAGTGAACCATTTTTTACAGTACCTATGGGTGGTCAGCCTCATAACAACCCATAAGTCAAGGACTATTAACTTAAAATGAATCTTCTCGAACGTTTTTGATTCAGAATCATCGTCAGGTACCACACAATACTTGACGATGATTGTAAAGCGAAAACATTCTTTTAAAAATTGATAGAAATAAATTAATAATTAGTGAAAATAAAGAAAATTTCATTGGAATAAGTTTCTAGAAGTAATATTACAACTTTTTTTTTTGAAAAAAAATATATAAAATAGGTTAGATGAAATGAAATCAGTCGTAGGTAAGATTTTTTTGCTCTGAATTTTTTTATTTTTTTTATTCAATTTATTTCGCTTTTAAAAATGTCCATCTTGATAACCATGAAATTATATACCGTCACAGTTGACATAACAACACGAAAAAAAACTTGTTTTCTATGCAAATAATCTTGTATTTTAACTAACACAAAACATTTCAAAAGTAATTTAAAAGAAACACCGGCCGCCGTACTTGAAAATAAAAGTACATTTTTTTTGTTGCAAAGTGAGATAATATCAAATGAAAACGCATTTTTTGCAGGGACCACTTTTTGCGAGCCCGAGTGCGAAACATAAAAAAGTCTGAGCCCCAAAATTATGCGTTTTTTTTTTGGGTAATACAGTACATTAAGTGGAGTTCAGGCCGCCAAAAGATTTCAATATGCACGCTGCCTCTTTATGTGAAAACACGCGCCTAAAATGTATGCAATATTTGAAGATGTGCCACATCGGCAGCTAGAGTGGCAAAGCAAGAAAAATGTAGAACTGCAAAATGGTACTGTTTTAATTTTTTGAGTTACTCCATTGACTTTATTTTTATTTTATTTTGTTATTATTATGATGTGCCACATTGGCAGCTAGAGTGGCAAAGCAAGAAAAATGTAGAACTGCAAAATGGTACTGTTTTAATTTTTTGAGTTACTCCATTGACTTTATTTTTATTTTATTTTGTTATTATTATGATGTGCCACATTGGCAGCTAGAGTGGCAAAGCAAGAAAAATGTAGAACTGCAAAATGGTACTGTTTTAATTTTATTGAGTTACTCCATTGACTATATATTTTATTTTTCATTGACCTTAATATGATAAAAAAAAACGCACTAAGCTACACTTCTTGCCGTTTTATTCCCGAAGTGGTCGTATGTGGCGAGTTAAACCTATTTATTTTTACAGGTAAGGGAGCCGGCCTTACGCCAATCACTTCAGTTGAAGTGGGGGTTTCCCAGCTTCCGATAGGGCTGGTGCTCATTTCTTGTGAAGGCTGAGTAAGCCTTGTTAGTATTTTATTTTGGGGTTTGAAAAAAATACCGAAACGGGAAATCATTGCTGAGACTCTCGGTGGGATTCGAACCCGAGCTCACGGCATGGAATGCAAGCACTCTACCAACTGAGCTTTCGACCGGACTGATTATAAATATGAAAATAGATTTGGATCAGAAAATATGCCTATATTCAAACAAGGATTAAGTAGGCAACGTTTACTAGAGAATATAATCATAAGGTCGAGATGATATTTGTGATAAAATATGAACAATTGATTGAAGTCAAATCAATTTATAATGCGTTATTTGTAAGGCAAAAAAATAAATTATTAAATTGCAATGATATCCGGCTTATTTAATCTTTGAAAAGACTAAAAGTGTGCAATAAGATATATACTTAAGTAGTATTTTTTGTCTTTCTCAGAAAAGAAATGGCACAATCAGGATTTAATTTAATTTTGTTGTTTAAGTTAAAAAAAAAGGATAAACTTCTAAAAGTAAATGTTTAATGTTCCAAAAAAGCCTTTGTATCTTGAAAATCATTGTATTATAGTATTTCTTGAAAATATACAGAAATCAAACGAGGTTTTGGTGATTTTGAAGAAAGAGCTGCAGGCATTTTTCTGAGATATGACACTCTAGCAGACAATGCACGTTATTCACCTTTTTAAGAGCTTAGCGGAGGGATGGATTCCTCTGCATACTTAATTCATATTTGAAGAACAGCACTTACAGTGTTGGCATTCAAGGCTTTCTCCACTCTAAGGGATGATAAACCCTGGAAAGTTTCCTGCCTAAGTACCACTGCGCTAGTGGCGCAGGGTGAATATTTACAGAGCGAAGATACTCACATTATGTAAGTCCACAGTTTTTTTACAAAGGAAATTAATGTCTATCTATAATCTAAGTTGCAAAGATATATTAAAATTTAAAGCTCATATCAAATGCATGCCCACAATCAAACACGTGTAGTTCGCGCTTACAAATGCTGAATGTGTACCTACTTACACATAAAATCCAAACCTCAAATGAACATAAACCCTACAACTTTTACCAACCTTCCCTGACACAAAGGTAACATTGGCAAAGTGAACCATTTTTTACAGTACGGGTGGTCAGCCTCATATCAACCTATAAGGAATTAAAATGTAAACTATAAAATAATCTTATTCAATGTTGCACATTTTTTTACGTATGGTTTTTATTATGAAAGTATTGTATACGGATTTAAATTACCGTTAGTTAGACACTTTGCCAATGTCACCCCTGTTTAAGTTTTGAATTTGTATATAGCTTTGCAACTTAGATTAGAGATGAATTATTATTTATAGTGTGTGTGTGTCTCTAGACATAGGTATTTGGATGGTTGTACTAGTGTTTGCTCGAGATTCTAATTAAGTGAATCCTAAAATAAATTGTGTAAAATAAATTTAATCGCAGTTTTATTAGATAAAATAAAAACAATTTTGAATTCGATTACGGCGAGTATATTATAAATCCACGCCCGGTTTCGCTAACAATCCGTCCGCATCGTCAGGTGGCTAATTAAATTGAACGCAAGTGAATCCAAACAGTATAATTAGAAATAACAGTATATTAGTTGGTGTTATGGCTAGACCGGTCCGTAGTTCAATGGTAACACTTCGGACTCTGAATGGAAGGTTGTGGGTTCGAATCTTGGCGGAGCACAAAAAAATTACCATTTATATTTTCAAATTTGCTCTTTGCTGGGTAAAAAATCATAAACCTTTCCCAATGACCGGTCAACAAAGGTCCATCCAGCCTTACAGCAACTGGGTCTTGCTTGAGAATTGGTGCTTTGTAGCGACGATGACCAAGCTCGTAAAAAGGTCGATAGCTCAATTGGTAGAATGCTTGCATTCCATGCCGAAAGCAAGGGTTCGATCTCAAGGTTTATTCAGTCTTCACAATAAATGAGAACCAGCCCCCCGGGAGCTGGGAAACCCCCATTTCAACTGAAAGTGGTTGGTGTAAGGCCGGCCCCCTTACATGTAAAAATAAATAGGTCGCGAATCGCCACATGCGACCCATTCGGGGATAACGCAGGCAAGAAATTACACTATATGTGTAGCTTAGCGTTTATGGCCGAGGGGGCCAAGTGGGCCGAAGGTTCTAGCGTGTTTGTAATGGAATAACGTTGGTTCGATCCCAGCCTGGGTCATTTGACCATAACTTTAACCCTGGTTCAACAGATGTTATTGGGTAATTACGAGTATTAATTAATAAATAATTAAAAATAAACAATAATTAATTATTAATTGATGATGTTAATACCTGTTTCTGGCCAGGCAGAATAGGTTGGTGAATTGCATTCCTCTTCACAAATCAATTAAAAAAACCTACACCACTGCACTGCATATTCTTTAGGTAGGTAACGCAGCCTGTCAGTGAAAGTAATTGAAGGACTTGGTTACGGCTTAGGCGTAATGTATTAGAGAGATCCACAGTGAATCTATTTACCATGGATACGCAAATATGAAATTTAATTCTTGTAACGCTAAGTGCTTCATAAATAATTCAGATCAAGCAACAGTGAAATTGTATAAATCGCATTTGTTTGAGACACAAACGTTATTTTGGCACTCAATTAATTTTCATTTGTGTGCTTAAAACCGTTGTGTGTAAATACAGAGGAAAAGAAGGCTTAATTGTGCGTTCATTGGTGGAATTAAAATATTAACATTATTAATTGAAACGTTATAATGCATTTATTTGAGACAAAATTTATCTTATAATATAATTCTGTGATTCCAACACTTATGTAAATGGCCAGTTTAAAAGATTTGAAGGGTTAAACGCAAAAAAACCTTCATTCGTACATGATAACCATAGTTCTCAATAATAATTAATTTATAATCTAAGTTATAAAGAATTATTTTATTTAAGATTCAAATAACATGCATTCTCATAATCTCAAATGTTTAAATTTTGCGCTTACACATGCCGCATGTGAACTTACAAAATAAAAGCCCAATCTCAAATGAACATATCATAAAAGGTCATAAAAGTTCTATCCAGCCTCGCAGCAACTGGGTCTTGATTAAGAATTGGTGCATTCTATGACGGCAACCAAGCTTGTAAAAGGATATTGACGTGTAATACGTTTTTTTTGTCAGTACACATGCAGCATGTGTAAGCGAGAACCTACACGTGTCTACCTATAGATGTGCATTGAGTATAAGCCTTAAATTTGCAAACATTATTTATCTTTGCAAATAAAATTACTAGATTATATAGATACTTAAAAAACAGTGCTCACAAAATAAATCATCCAAATATTTATTCATAAAATAACGTCTAGGCCAGATAAAAAAGACATAAGTGAATTGAAATTCTGCAAATTAATATTTTGATTATGCAATGTTCATCATAATAGTGAACTTCTTTCCATTTCGGTTCAAGCCTAAGTAATTGATAACGACTTTGGAATCACTAAAGCAATACATTTTTGTGATTCTTAGTTCAGTTTCTTTCATAGTGAGCAATTACCACTTTGATCGTTAATTTTGTTTCTTTTGAAGTGTAAACAAATAGTGGTTTGCCTTCAGCAGCCATTAATCACTTTTTGTGTGTCTGGTCGAGTTTATTTGAGGAGCCTCAATCAAGATAATAAAACAAAAAAATAAGATCAACTTCAAAAGAAATTAAATACACTTTAATCCTGTCGGCAATACTCGTCCCACCTTTCTGCACAGTGCTTGTCAAACTGTCAGATTCGGCATACTAGATTATTTATAACTACCTTCCACATTTTTTATCCAAGTCAACACTTCTATCTTAATGCACTGTTTCTTTTCATTCTCATTGCTCTGCTTCCTTGATAGTCCAACATTTCAAAGGAGCTTTGGAAAGAGTGTGGTGGTTAGTTTTGACTTTGAAATCAGAATTTTTTATTTCCCCGTGATAGGGCTTACTTCTATGTTTCTTATAAGGCTTTTGAGACTTCTGGCTCATCAAACATGACAAATGTTCATAGCATGCTGTCCTAATTATCAGATTGAAAGGTTTGTTCTACTGCTTGAAAAATAAGGTGATAGCATAGTTCTCCTCCTATTTTATGGATCAAAAGCATATTTTTATGACTATGTCTCACTTTCTAAATTGCTTATCTTCGGGGTGCCACAGGGGACTAAGCTGAGATCAATCCTGTTTATTTTGTACATTGCCAAAATGAAGAGAAAAATTGAGAAATGCAGCCTCATTATTCACGTGTCAACCACACAATTATGGCAGAAGCTCTCAATAACAGGGTGGCAGCTTGCATTGAGAAAATCGGTGAGTGGATGACAAACAATGGCCTAATTCTTATCATTTGTACGGCGGAAGTGATGTGGGTGGTAACATCGACGCGTAATCATCTCCTGACAATTCAAGTGGGTACCCATCTTCATTAGGGGAGAGCTGATTCAGCCGTCCAAGACTTCAAGGAGTCATACATCAAACTTGAACATGAAAAAACAGTTGACTACCATGTCATTTTCTTCGTTCTATTAACTACGCCAGATAAGGCAATCAGGAGATGTTAGGAGATGAGAGGAGATGACCGTCGGAAGTCCACTTTGAATAATTTGGTTGACATAAGGCTGACTCTTTTTCCCCTAAAAACAAATAGATTCCACCTTACACTACCTCGTCAAAAAATTGCACGTTAAAATATGGATAAATGCTGTAGAAAAATGAGTCGTGAAGTGAAAAAGTTTGGTAGGTTAGCTTAGCCAATCACACTCAGAGACTGTATCGGGTCCCTTTGTAAGTTCAAGTCTTTTATGTGTTCGCTGAATGAACTGTTTGAAACGCGTTACGAAATATTTAATAAGAGAATGAGAGCACCGCGTTAATTGCCTCTGAAACGTCTGCTGCCCTTTTAGTTTCGGTATTATTTATTTTAAAAATATAGAAAATTTCACGCAGAAAGTGATAATTAAGATAAAATATCTGAAATGAATTTGACTTGAATACAAAGTGTTTGCAATCAAATATCGCTGTACTAGTTCAATATTGCGATAAGTTAAAAAAAAATAATACGCTTATCCATCCTTTAGAAGGTTTAAATTGTTCTTTTTTGTGCTTTGGGCTGGCATATTTTTAATTTTTAAGACTTTTAAACTTTTAAGGCTTGAAGCGGCTCATAGAAGTCTTCTCCTATCCACAGCTGAAGAGGATAGCAAACAATAGAGACAAATAGCGGATACAATAAGGCACTGCCTTAAGACGATAATAAGTTCTAATTAGCTTCCGTTATAACTAATGGTCTTTGCAGAAAGCTGTCACAATTGTGTTAAAAAAAAAATTTACACAGATAAAATGAAATGACAAACATATCATGAATTAAAAAAAGAATTTGTAAGCATTTATACATTTAAACTAGTTGTTGTATGATTTGGTTGTTTACCACGTTTGAATATAAAAATAAATAAACGTCGTAGCCAACGTCCTCACGAGACATCCTACTCGATCACCAAACAACAATACGCAGACCTCAAATATGGTCACATGTACCTAGATAATAATAATAATATTAGGATGATTTATTTGGTGAGCGCTGTTTTTGTGTGTATTACACCTCAAGAGCCCTCTGAAGAGATGTTTAAGATTTCTAGAAAAAAAGGATATTATTATCTGCAGTTACTTTGTCGTGGTTAAAAAAGACACATCTAACTGAAGTTTTTTAGCCATTATTTTGCGAAAACTTAGGCGTTAACATCGATATTTTATTTTTGTAATTTTGATTCAATTTTAACGAAGCAAGAAAATTGTAAAAGATTTATAATACACACGAAATAGAAACGTGTATTTGTGTCAACGTTGAACTTAAACAGCGATATTCACTGCAGTCAAAACGTTTTATTTTGTATGAAAGTTTTAAGAGCCAACTTATGAAGTCGTTATGTGAAGAGTTTGTGTGACAACAATGCCGAATTTGTATTAATTTACTACTGAGATGAATACATAGTTAAATACTAAAATAAGTGTACCTACTAAAAATATAAATACAATATACAGTTGATGAGAAAGTATACAAATTAAAAAAACACAGAGTTTTATTTTCACATGGAGGATGAATGAAGACCGACTGACAAAAAAGTGTATACAGGGAATGGAATAGGTAAGCGTGGAAGGGGAAGACCTAGGAAAGAATGGATTGATCAGATAAGTGAGATTGCGAATGAATGGAATCTACAGAGTGGAAACATGAGAAAAATGTGCATGAAAAGAGTGATGAAACTAGATGAGATGAAAGAAGTATGCATGGACAGAGTCAAGTGGAGGCACTTGTGTGGAGGTACCGGCCACCCCTAGAGGAATGGCGGTAGGATACAATACAAGACAAGAGCTTTTATTCCAACACAAGTACTTTTGACTTACTTACGTCTTTTTTAAAAGGACACTGTTACAAAATCGACAAGACAAAAACCATAGAGAAATGAGAAGGATGAGTTACGAGTGTTACGACAAAGGTACAATTAGGTAATAATAATGGCGAAGCAGGCCGGAATCTGAACATTGACTGAATTATAAAAATTAAATTTTTCATGTTTGTGAATTTTAAAGTCTCAAAGACAATTAGTTGTCTGTCCTTGCTACTGGAAAAGAGAACCTTAACACCGTTATTAATAAATGAACGATAATTCCCCATGCAGTGGCCTGCCATCTCCAAATAACCAAACAAACCCCTAAATGCCCTTTTATGTTCTTGTTATTTAACATACTTTTATGATTTGACTTGGGGCTCTTTTGATTAATTGCGTTTTAAATTTATTTCACAAGATCTATATTTCACAATATAGGTTGCAATGTACTGTTCACCCTTCACTCTCTGCTTGCAGGTCTTTGTGTTACAATGGTCAAAGCGACTCTGTCTGTCCCACAGAATCTTTGCTCATATTTATATGTGCAACATACACGATTCTTGTATGTTCGAGAACATGGTAGATACTGTACCAGATTGTTCGACACTATACAAGAGACATCACACACACCAATTAACGTGCCTAGGCTCACGTCCACACGAACTCATACGTTCGTAACAATACAATATACAAGGACAGACAGATTGAACAATAATTTAAAATAAGTCTGTATAGCTTGGATGGATTGACTCTGGTCCGTGTATGTATGCAATGTATTCTTCAGTTCTTCAGACACGTTGTCCGTGGCAATGAAGATAGCTTAGAATGATGGTTATGATCGGTAGCTTGGAGGGGAAGAAAGAAAGAAAAATACCAGCGCGATCAAGTGAAGCCAGCAGCTGGCACCTCGTTAGTTGGAGCGCTACGGACAGCGTGATTTCTTGACTGAAGACGAGTGATGACTTACACAAGGGTCCCAAGTCCCAACCTTGAGCAATCAGGAAGTTATAAAAAAAATAGATATAATTAAAAACTGAGGCTTACAGATATGCCAGTCTGAAAAAACAGGTTTATAGGAAAATAATGATTTATGGGTGCAACAACATAAAAGATCCTTTATCTCGTAATCGTTAAAGTAATCAATAAGGAGGAATGGTGAACAAGATAGCTGCAAAGAAATCCTTAATGAAAAAGAAGAAAAAGATCATCAACACGAAAATGTGTTAAATAATAATTATTTTGTGATAAGATATTATCACTATAGTCTAGTGGTAAACGCTACCGACTCGTAATCGGGAGGTCGACGGAACAAAAAAAATATCGTTTAATTTAAAAAATAATACTATTCCTTGGGTTGAAAAATTCATATGCTTTTACCAAAGACAGGTCACTAAAGGTTCATCATCCTTACAGTAAATGGGTCTTGTTTGTGTATGGAGCTTTCTATAGCAATAATAAAACTTGCAAAGGGTTCTTAAAGTGAGATTCACACAAAAACAGCACTCACCGAATAAATTATCATACTATTTATTGATTTACCTAACTGAAAATGAGAAAGGAATAGGTATTATATCAATACCTTAATGGTTAAGCTTAATCAGTTACATATTAAGCCAACATGGTTTTCTTATATGAATACACCTTTTTTCCTATTTTCTAAGAAAGAAAACACTACATAAGTGTGAAAATCCTGTAGTTAAGAAATTTGTCATGAGTAGTAGTTCATAATTAGTTCACTTACTATAAGAAGTTACCCCCAATAAAATGTTTAATCCACTATTTCTCAAATCAATGAATCAGCTCTTATTTTTACCTTTAAGGGGCGATATTTAATTTATGTTTGGATAATTATTTAACGTTTAATGTGACGCAATGTCAAACATGATGGATAATTAATCGATCATAAAAGCAGGTGTACTTGACGCATTAGCTGATTACTAGACATCTGTTCTCCTTGGGCCTATACTTATACTTATCGCTTATGTTTATTGTTTAATATACAATTAACTTTCATAGTTGAGATAATTAATAAAAAAATATATAAAAAAGGTAAAAACCCAAATAGACCATCATGCTTTAAAAAAGAATTGTGAGTCGATGTTATGGCTGATCGGTTAAGGGCTATGTTTGAAATAAAACAGCACTGATTCTATCTTCGCTTGGCTCTCTTGACTCTGAGCTTAGAGAGGATAGTAAGTAATTGTGAACAATGAAATAAAGTTAATAGGTCAAGGAACAATGAATTGGAAAATTATATCCAACTTCGTGTTTTTTTATTAAAAAAAAAATGTTGCAAAGATAAATAAACATTTCATAAAAAAAATGTTATGATTTGACATCGGGTTTTTAAGAAAATTGCGATTATACATATATTTATTTCACAAGTTTTTTTTTTCATTAAAAAAAAACGGTGACAATGTGCTGTTCACTCTTCACTCTCTGCTCACAGGTGTTCTGTCACAATGATCTAAGCAACTCTGTCTCCCCGCAGACTCTTTGCTCGTATTTATATGTGCCGCAGGGACGATTCTCGCATGTTCGAGATACTTCCATAATGGATGGTACTAGAACATTGTTCCACACTATACTAGAGTGTTTGACACTATACCAGCGTGCCTAGGCTCACGTACGAAGAATCCATTGATAGTTAATACAATATTTAATACCATGCCTAGAACCAAACACGTGTTAGTTCGCATAAAAAAACATACTTCATCTGTATTATTTATAAAGTAAAAAGCCGAAACCTAATTAACGTAGGCTCTTAAAATATTACCGTCCATCCATGAACAGGGGTAATATTAGAGAAATGAACCAGTTTTTACAGTATGCATATCATGATCAATATGCGTACAAGACGCATATCTACATCACTGTAAAGTCACGGTTTCCAAACTTTATGCTTTTAAATCAAACAAATCAAACTTAATTTTCAAAGTTGCCTTCCAAAAAATATTTTTTGCTCGCGCCTCCCTTTCTACAAAATTAACTACTACCCAAATTTTCTTATATTATGTGAATTTATGTGAAGTTGGGTAAGTGATAAAAAATAGTTTCATGCAAAATAAATAGAAAGTATATGTTGATTTGGTTCTCTAGGTTTTATTCCAGGTTACTCTAACGATCTTTGTAAAAATATTTTCCTTCTTCCACTTTGATGGTTTATATAAATGCATTCATTGGTTCCTACCATTGACGTATGATATCTGTGGACTAGAAGTTGTTTGAACGAAATCAGACATTATATATCTGTTTCAACTTACATACTTACAAAAATGGTCCTTAGTAAGAAAGAGAACAAAGAACTTCACAGTTGCATTTCCATGTATACAAAAAAACTCAGTCGAATGTAAAATATTTCTAGAAAGGTGGCAGCATTGCCGCGTGCGTACTGTGCCCGAACCAGTACGCTCGCGTCATACATCTTGTGATCTATAAAATAAACGAATTTTAAAGTAAAAATACATTATTTTAAGATATTATGGCATGTGTTTTACTAAGTGTCAAAACACAAAATAGAGAAAGCACAAAAACATAGAATTTGACATGTTAAAACATGTTTTGTATGACTATACCTCTGCAACGTTTGACAGGACTGAGACAAATGTGGTCTATAGTATTTATCAATGCAGTAAGTTAGTTTCTGCTCTTCTATGTTATTACTAAACGGCTCCCACATAATGTTATTTGTATGAATGCAAACAATGAACCAGGAAAACTGCTGCAGAATTCTCTCATAATTGAGGAAACGTTTATTTTGATTGTATTTCAATTACTTATTGAGTTCGATTTGTGGAATTTGCGAGTATGAAAATGAATGAATATTTACAGATGTGAATATTCAAGAGTTTAACTTGTGGAGTTGGTAAAATATTTTTGTTAACATCTGTAATGTTTTTTTTCTTCTTCTCTATCGATGGTTCATTTGCGAAATTCATGACTCATTTGCTACATTAAGAAAATTTTCAATAGAAAAAAAACAATGACCTATGGTGATCGGTCTTTGGTAAAATTAGTTTAATTTTTCAACCCAGCGATGAGCAAGTTTGAAAAATTAAATATGTTTTTATGCTACGCCAGGGCTAGAACCCACTACTTTTTAATCATGAGTTTAAAGTATTTTTTTAGGGTTTGGTGGTTTACACAGTGAAAGTCCATTGTATATTTATTAAAAAACACACTGTTTCAATTCACTTATTATTTATTTTAAATATGCCAAACGCTTACGCCTAAAAAGGCATCCTCAGGACAATGACAATGACAAATCAAAATAAGAGGAGAATCAAAACAAATCAAAATTAGGAAGAAGAAGAGAATTTTAATTTTGATTTGTCATTGTCATTCTCCTGAGGATGCCTTTTTAGGCGTAAGCGTTTGGCATATTTAAAATAAATAATAAGTGAATTGAAACAGTATGTTTTTTAATTAATATTAATAATATTATGAGTTTAAAGTGTTAACCACTAGACTACGGAGCGGTCATTGTTGAACTATGTAGATTTCTGATGACAAAATAAAATAAGTATTTGTACAACTTAAACCCTTATTTTGTATACGCAAACATAATTCTAATAAAAGTTTTAAAAAAAAAAAATGATAGAATTTCAAATTGTCTTTGGAAATGAGCGACAATTTGACAGATTTGTTTACATTTAATTTTGACTGTTAGTTTGTGCTACTGACAGGATTGTTCCATTCCCAGGACATAAAACATCAAAAACAATATTTTTTCGTCTCATAACAAAAAAATCTAACAGTATAACATCGCTTACTAGTGCGTATCCAGATCGGAATCTCATATAAAAAAATGTAGGTCGGAAATCTAATCGGGGGTTGTAAATCAGGGCAGGTTAAATTCTTACCTACACGTTGCGTGACTTCTACAAATAATTTGTACGTAGAAACTTTTTTTTATATTGCTGACCCAAGTGCATTATAGCTTCGAATTCACACGGTCCGGTCGTGAAATGTACGGAATCCCCGTACAAATCACGCCGGATTGTGTGAAAGCTTACATACTCGTATATTCATATTCACTATGCACACCACCTTTACAAACAATTAATAAGAAGGAAAGCTCTGTGATTAACACTGAAAGATAGAGTGAGAAACGAATGGGTTCTTAATGAATGCGGAGTAAAAGAAAGCGTGAAAGTGAAAGTTCAAAGAAGTGTGATGCGATGGTTTGGACATAATGAAAGGATGAATGAAGACCGACTGACAAAAGAAGTGTATAAAGGGAATGTAATAGGTAAGCGCTGAAGGGGAAGACCTAGGGAAGAATGGATTGATCAGATAAGTGAGATTACGAATGAATGGAATTAACAGAGTGGAAACAAAAGAAGAGCATGCATGAAAAGAGTGATGAAATAAGATGAGATGAAAGAAGTATGCAAGGACAGAGTCAAGTGGAGGCACTTGTGTGGAGGTACCGGTCACCCCTAGAGGAACGGCGGCAGGATACAAGAACAAGACACCGTTTTTTGCACTTTTCTATGAACAAATGACTCGTTCAAAACCTTTTAATTTATTGAATAGTAGATGTGAAAAGGCTAACTCAATGGAAATGAATAAAAATGACCCAAAAAAATAAAATAAATTATAGACAGTTTTATGTTTATATCTATATAATCCATAATATAATCTTTAATAATCTAAGTAACAAAAAAATCAACATTTAAAATTCATATTAAATGTTTGCCCAAAAACAGGCACGTGTAAGTTCACGCTTATAAATGCTGCATGTGTTAACGTCTTCCCTGAAATTGAGGTAACATTGACAAAGTGACCCATTTTTTAAAGTATAGGTGCCTCATACCAATCTATAAGTGAAGGAATTACCAACCCTTAAGTAAGGAATTTAACAAATTTCCATTGTCACATAGTGTATTTAAAAATAAAGAAGCCTTTTTATTTATTAAAAATCAAAAACAATTTGTACATACATTTTTTTTTTTTTAAATAGATTTGTGGAAAGGAATGCAATCCACCAACCTATTTTACCTGGCCAGTTGTCTTCATGCGAAAGCAGAAGCTTGTGTGCATTCAACGGCATCTGTTGAACCAGGGTCGAAGTTATCGTCGCGGGATTCGAACCAGCGTTATCCGGTTCCAAATAACCTGTCATGATCCCCGCGGCTATAACACCGAAAACTGAAAATTGATTTTGAATTTTAAATTTTGTATTAAAAATGAAAGGTTACAAAGTGAATGCCTCATCAATTAAAGCCTTTTATTAACTATTGGTGACTGGTAATGTACAAAAAGTGTACAGGCAGCAAAATTCAAATCTTCCCATTAAACGGAACGTGTATCTTTATTAATATAATCTAAGCGCAATCCGGCACCGACACGAAGCGTGTGAAAAGATGCCAACAGTGCAATGGAACTATAATTATTGTAAGGTATGGTTCCCCAAAAACACAGCTGTTTTAGCTAAACGCAGCTATTAGGTAATTATCAACACCACATATTTTTTTTATCACGATCAAGAACTGCCCAAGTTTTAGGCAATAAATCAAAACGGCCATTACAGTGCACAGGCACGAGTTAAAAAACAGTGTAAAATTTACCAGGTTCAAAACAGATTTCTGAAAAAACAAGCTGAACTTTTCAGGGTTTTTTTGTTTGTTTTTTGTTGAAGATAATTTTTTTATGAAAACAAAATTGACCCCATTGCACAGATGAACTAAGCTTTTCTTAAATGTTTTGTTGAAAAACAGCTGTTACGCCGTCAAAAAAATTAATTAATTTATCGTATAATTTTGAAAGTAAACAATAAATCAGTATTGGTTGTTAGTGCCAACCCTATTTCAGGAAAGTTCGGGAAGCGTTGTAGGGCTTATGTTCATTTGAGATTGGGTTTTTATGTTGTAAGTCCACATGCGGCATGTGTTAGCGCGAACTTACACTTGTCTGCTTTTGGGAATGCATTTAATATGAATCTTAAATGTAATATATCTCTGCAAATTAGATTATATAGATAGATAGTTAGATAGGTACTTAAAAGTTTTCAATTCGGTGAAAAATAAACTTGAAATTGTAATTTTTTTGGTTTATTTTAATTAATATACACGAACGTTTTCGATCTCTCGATCATCTTCAGGTACAAATAATTTTATTGACAGTAAATAATACCTCTGAGTGGGGTACTCCACGATGTTTTTAGCGTCACGGCAAGAAAAACATACTTTTGCATTCACAGCAGCGAAAGGCATAAGACTTTGAAAAATCCCTTCGACTTGGTTTATTTTACTCAGTGCACTAGTTGTGTGTCGTCTACGCCCTATAAAGCTGATGCAGTGATCTACGATTCCTTGCCTCTACGACTCTAAGGTACATGGTCTGAGAAAAGAGTTCTCAAAGATAGTTACCTCGAAGACTCTTTATCAAATCATGATTTTCCATAAACTTCTTGAGGAACTATTTTCTTGGCCTCGTGACTCTTTTTGAATTTACTTAAATTTATCAGGATCAAAATTATCAGTGATTTGATTTATTACTAATGATCGCAGAACCCCCCGAAGATTTTTTTTATGACGCCGGATGATCCACGCAACGAAAAATAAGCTTCAAATATAGTGCAACATATACCGTTGTGTCTCCAACGGTAGAGACCTATCTATTTTCACATGTAAGGGAGCCAGTCTTGCAGGTCTCCTGACAGCTTTCGAGGTGGCAAGGTTAAATGAATGAGTAGGCCTTGGTGCATTTTATTTTAGGGTTGAGCCCTGAAATAGGTCAACCATTCTTAAGTCCTTGGTGGGGATCAAACCCTCGCCCTCTGGCATGCAATATAAGCATTCTACCCCCTAAATATAGCTACATTACACAAAGCTCTAATAACACACCGGCCCATTAGCTGATTAATCTTTTAAATTCATTACGTAATAGAACAAAGGCCTGACTTCTCGTTAACACAATATTCAAAGTTACGGGGGTATTTCTGCTGAATTTTTGAGAATTTCTCTGATAACATAGTCGACAGACTTTCCAAAAATTCGAGCTACTGCAGAATATTAATCAAAGGTGTTATAGACAAATAACTCAGTACAGCACCAACAGACTAAGAAGGTCTCAAAGAGCCATTGAATGGAGAATACTGGGAATCAGCCTCAGAGACAGGGTTCCAAACCAGGTGATCCGTAGACACACTGGTGTCGCTGATGTTCTACATTGAGTGGCCTGCTTAAAGGGTTGCTGGGCAGGTCACGTCGCAAGGTAGGACTATGGCCGAAAAATGTCATACAGTGGCGGCCCAAGATGTTCAAGCGGGAACAGAAGAGACCCTAACTGAGGTGGCTGGACGATGGCTGAACACAGCAGCTCATCCAGAAACACGGGGAAGATTAGAGGAGGCCTTCATTCAGGACTAGATTGAAAAAGGCTGAGGCAGTAGAAAAAGAAGACACTGTAGGAATTCGAGTTAACTGAATGTGATTAAAATAATATTCTCTCTCGTAGACCCCATCTAGTAGACGAATATGGCTCCAGAATTCTAATTTTCAATTTTCACTGACCCCCAGCACGATGAAATCGATCCCTGGGGGTCTATTTAGACCACTTTGGGAATCACTAGTCTCGGCTTTATGGTACATTGCGCGTGCCGGCCAATAGAAAGCAATAAAAACGGGATTTTCTCGCAGTGAAATATGTTATATTTTGTAATCTCTCACAAACATTACCCGCAAGCTTGTTGCCTTCGTGCTGAATTACGGAACGCTCTTAACAACTACAAATGTAAACCACAAATTTACGGCGTTTTTTTTTCAGATAAAAACAAACACAATACACACGATGTTTTTATTTTGCCTCATTCAGTTCAACAACACACATGCATTCGTAATTTAAAAAAAACAATCAATATTTTTTTTGATTTAAGTGTCATATTTAATGCATGTCTACAAGCAGGCATATGTAAGATCGCGTTCACACAAGCTGCATGTGTACATACAATATAAACCAAACCTCACATAAAAATACACCATGAAACTTCTGCCACGTTTCCCTGAAACCGGGGTGGTATTGACCATAGTGAACAAAGTTTTTACAGCATGGGAGGGTCAGCCTCATACCAACCCATTAGTCAAATAACAGTAAATTACCATATTTGGTTGATAGCGCAAGGGTTGTGCTTCCACATTTGGATTAGAGATTTTGAGACCTTACAATATTCTGAAGCATACCCAAGACGTTAATGTAGTCCAGTCGATAAAAATCCGCAGACTGCATTAACTGGGTCACATCTAGCGAATAGACCTTCGGAACCTTTAAAAGATGGTTCTTAGTACAAACACAAAGAGGTGCAAGAAAGTGGGAAGACCCAGATTATGGTGGCTGGACGGAGTGGTGACAAACCGCCGTGCGGTAGGAGTATGAGACTGGAAGAAGAAGTCGTTGGAGAGGCAGCGATGGCTGCGGCTGATGAAGGAAGCCAAAACCCACCCGGTTATGCGTCATGTTATTGATTACGATGATGATGATTTGCTATAAAACTCTTTTGCATCAAATGATTTGTGTAATACTTTTCTCTCAAAAAAAAATTGTTTTATTCTTGAACCTTCAAAAAAAAATCGGTTAAAAATTTGCTTATTACTAATGGAATTGTAAAATATTTATTAAACAAAAATGTATTTCGGTTTTAAGAGATGTTGTCTCGAATAAAACAACGATAACCGCTGACTGTAACGAAAAGTTAAAATTTAATTATAAACCCAACACCAGTTATTCCAGTTATATTGTCATGAATTTCTCTATCTGACAAGGCATAAATTTCTCGCGATCTTAAAGAAAGCCTTTGCGATACCAGGACATACTTGTTTTCTGTACTCCAAGCATAAAATTTGGGGTAAAACTCAATCCTATCATTTTACTAGAAATGCATTGAAGCTAAATCATTCGCTAGAGACGCTGTTTTGGTTTTTAAACATCTTTAGTAAACGCTATTATTGAGTTTAACCGTTGCTGTACACGATTTTGGTTACTAAGCAAGATAGTTCGACCGCTTGGGGCATTTCATTCAGAAACGCAAAGGCATCTGAAAACTTGATGTGCACACGAGGAAAATCGGTAAGTGGTAAGTATATAAGGTAAGTACTTAGTAGGAAGTAGAGTGGGTAGATATTGAGGTAAGTTGGATAGAGGATAATAAAAAATGCTTCTCTGTTGAATGATTGTTATTTAAATTTTTTTTAGAATAAAAAGCAGATGCACACGTCAATTTGGTACCTACAAAACTACCTTTTTGAGCAAACAATGTCATTTTTAATGAAATCTTCAGCCCTTCCATATAATTTACGTTACCATATTTCATGTTTATAAATCTAAATCTAAGCTGCAAAGATATGTATCATTTGAGATTCATATTAAATGCATTCCCACAAGCAGACACGCATAATTTCGCGCTCACACATGCCGCATGTGGACCTACAATAAAAAAAGCCCAATCTTAAATGAACATAAGCCCTGTAACTCTTGCCGACCTTCCCTGAAATAGGAGTGACATTGGCAAAGTGAACCATTTTTTACAGTATGGGTGGTCAACCTCATACCAACCTATCAGTCAAGGAATACAAGTATGTACCAATAATTGCATTTTTTCCCTTTGAAATAATTTTTCAAGATAATTGAAATCATAGTGAGTAGCTTCAAGAGATCGAATCCCACCGAGGGTGTCAGAAATGATTTTCCGTTTCGGTATTTATTTCAAAACCAAAATAAAATACCGGCAAGGTTTACTCAGCCTTCAAAAGTTATGAGTAACAACTCACACAAGAGCTAGGAAACCTCCACTTAAACTGAAGTGTTTGGCGTTGAACCGGCCTCCTTACCTGTAAAAATAAATAGATTCACTCGCCACATGTGACCGCTTCGGGGAAAACGTGACAAGAGGTTACACTTATAAGCGTTTTTGGCGTAGCTTAGTTTTATTTAGACATTCAACAACTGTCTCTTTTTCAAGTAAGAGCCTGTTCCCACTTGTGGGATCCGTATATTCATCGGAGGTTCCAGTTGCATAACATTTCAGACAAAATCGGTTTCCGACAAGTGTAAATAGCTCCACACATAATGTTCTGCCACTGGAACCTCCGATTAATATACGCATCCGACATCCGACAAGTGGGAACGGGCTCTTACCTGGTGTGAACGGGGTGTTCTGGCGTAGACAACCTTTTTCAGTTTTAATTTATTCCTGGATAAAGCGCCTCCTGTTTAAGACAGCGAAATTATTTACACCCCCGTTTTATTATTGTCTTAGCGCTTTGTGACTCGATGGTCGATAATTAGCCAGGCTGTCCGCGTTCCCCATTTTGGATGATTGCTTTTGTATTGAATACAACATTAGGTTTCTAAATTTAAATCAACATTTCGCGTGAAAAATAGCTCAAGAATAATTAAACTTGGTTTTTGTAGTTAACGCACTTTTGTTGAAGGTTGTAAACTGAATTAATTAAAGTTTAACAGCTTGAATGAGAATTTCACTTAAATTGTTGTAATCTTACGGTTACTACCTAACACTCTTTTTCAGAAAACTAATAGATTCTTTTAAGGCTCTACATTTTTTTAAGTATCGAAATTTTATTTATTATTTGTATTCCTAAGCTTATAGGTCAGCATGAGGCTGACCAACCGTACTATAAAAAATGTTTCACTTTGCCAATATCACCCCTGTTTCAAAAAAGGTCGGAAAAGCTGAAGGGTCTATGTTCATTTGATGTTCGGACTTTAATTTGTAAGTACCTACACATGAAGCGTTTGTAAGCATATTGCCACCTTACGACCTGGACTCAAAACGAAATAAAAGTGACGATTATTATGACACATCAAATCACAATGATTATCTCCGTCCCAGGACACGCAGTGGTTTGCGTCAAAAAATCAGCTCATCCTCAGTCTTCATGCAGAGAGAGTAACTCCTGAAGACGTTGGCTACTTCACCACCGAAAAATCGTCAACGTTGTAAGTTCTGCCGTAACGGTTCGTCTTATACCCAAAAAGATTAATTACCTGTGTAGTTGCTGTACGATTGTAAATATGCCAAGCGACCGCAATTCCAGCTTAAACATAACAAGTACATATGAAAATTGAAGGGCTTGTCAAATAAATCAACTCGTGAGCAAAGCTTTGTGTTTTATTTTTACACTATTAAGTATCTATATCTATAAAGAAGGATGTGTGTATGTATGTATGTATGTATGTATGTATGTATGTATGTATGTATGTATGTATGTATGTATGTATGTATGTATGTATGTCCCCTATAGACTCATAAACCGCTCATCCGATTTTGACGAAATTTTCAGGAAACATGTAACATATTCTTAGAACGAATCCTGTGAAGTTTGATGGTGATCAAATAAACAGTGGTTCTCAATTCTCGATATTTCAGCAACGAGGTCGGTAAATTTTGAAACCACCCAATAGAAGAAGACCATTATATTCAACTACAATACATAATCTTAGTTGCAAATATACATTTACATTAAAGATTCATATAAAATGCATGCTCACAAGTAGACACATGTAAGTTCACGCTTACAAATGCTGCATGTGTACCCACTCATAATTTAAAATCCAAATCTAAAATGAACAACCCAGTAACTTTTACTTTACGCCTAAAAATGGGAAAAAAAAAAAAAAGTTGGGAAATTTCCCCAAAAGTGGGGAATTTTTTTTTTCCCCAAAAGTCGGGAAAAACCTAACCTAACCTAACCTAACCTAAGAATGGGAAAAAAAAAAAAGTTGGGAAATTTCCCCCTGCGCATTGTTCCCACTTATCCCCCTGCGCAAGGTTCCCACTTTCAAATCTGGGAAAAAAAAAAAAAAGTTGGGAAAATTTTTTTTCCCCAAAAGTCGGGAAAAACCTAACCTAACCTAAAAATGGGGAAAAAAAAATAAAGTTGGGAAAATTTCCCCAAAAGTGGGGAAAATTTTTTTTCCCCAAAAGTCGGGAAAAACCTAACCTAACCTAAAAATGGGGAAAAAAAAAAAAAGTTGGGAAATTTCCCCAAAAGTGGGGAAATTTTTTTTTCCCCAAAAGTCGGGAAAAACCTAACCTAACCTAACCTAAAAATGGGAAAAAAAAAAAAGTTGGGAAATTTCCCCCTGCGCATTGTTCCCACTTATCCCCCTGCGCATGGTTCCCACTTTCAAATCTGGGAAAAAAAAAAAAAGTTGGGAAAATTTTTTTTCCCCAAAAGTCGGGAAAAACCTAACCTAACCTAAAAATGGGGGAAAAAAAAAAAGTTGGGAAAATTTCCCCAAAAGTGGGGAATTTTTTTTTTCCCCAAAAGTCGGGAAAAACCTAACCTAACCTAAAAATGGGGAAAAAAAAAAAGTTGGGAAAATTTTACTTAACTTTACCCACTTTACTTAACTTGAAATGGATGTTATTCAGCTCCTGAGTGGCTTGACACTCATTTCTTATGAAGGCTGAGTAAGCCTTGCCGGTATTTTATTTTGGGTTTAAAATAAACACTGAAACGGGAAATAATTTCTGACAACTTCGGTGGGATTCTAACTCGAGATCTCGGCATGGAATGCAATCTATAAAGAAGGATGTGTGTATGTATGTATGTATGTATGTATGTATGTATGTATGTATGTATGTATGTATGTATGTATGTATGTATGTATGTATGTATGTATGTATGTATGTATGTATGTATGTATGTATGTATGTATGTATGTATGTATGTATGTATGTATGTATGTATGTATGTATGTATGTATGTATGTATGTATGTATGTATGTATGTATGTATGTATGTATGTATGTATGTATGTATGTATGTATGTATGTATGTATGTATGTATGTATGTTCCCTATACTCATAAACCGCTCATCCGATTTTGACGAAATTTTCAGGAAACATGTAACATATTTTTAGAATGAATCGTGTGAAGTTTGATGGTGATCAAATAAACAATGGTTCTCAATTCTCAATATTTCAGCAACGAGGTCGGTAAATTTTGAAACCACCCAATAGAAGAAGACCATTATATTCAACTACAATACATAATCTTAGTTGCAAATATACATTTAAATTAAAGATTCATATAAAATGCATGCTCACAAGTAGACACATGTAAGTTCACGCTTACAAATGCTGCATGTGTACCTACTCATAATTTAAAATCCAAATCTAAAATGAACAACCCAGTAACTTTTACTTTACGCCAACTTGAAATGGATGTTATTCAGCTCCTGAGTGGCTTGACACTCATTTCTTATGAAGGCTGAGTAAGCCTTGCCGGTATTTTATTTTGGGTTAGAAATAAACACTGAAACGAGAAATAATTTCTGACAACTTCAGTGGGATTCTAACTCGAAATCTCGGCATGGAATGCAGTTACTCTACCAACTAAGCTATAGACCGGACTTTTTACAAATATGGTGGATCGATATCGGTTTGGTTAGGGGTAAGCAACCTGCGGCTCACCAGCCACATGCGGCTCTTTGGGTGTGAAGTTACGGCTCTTTAGCTTCATACGCAAATATAAAAAAAACACAGAATTATACTTCTGATCGAAAAAAACTAAATCGTTCTGAATCGATTAACGATCTCTCCGCTACTTGTACTCGCTTTTCACCCCCCACCCTCCCCCCAACTACAATATAAAAACCCAATCTTCAATGAACATAAGCCCTGCAACTCTTGCCGACCTTCCCTGAAACAGGGGTGACATTGGCAAAGTGAACCATTTTTTACAGTATGGGTGGTCAGCCTCATACCAACCTATAAGTCAAGGAAAAACTTTGAAATTTGTAAATTGTAATTTTTGGCTCTTCCGACTCAAAAGGTTGCCGACCCCTGGCCTAGACAAAAGTTCCAAATTAAAAAATGTTATTCAAGTATTCCAAGTTGAATTTTAGAAATGTAAGAAAGCTTTTATATCCCGCACTTATAAAAAATACGATAAACAAAAGTTCGTAGGTCACAACTAGAAGACCATATTGAAATATATTATTATTATGAAAACCTTTTATTGAAACATACTTTTAATTAAAATATACATAATATAGTTGTTTTTTCAAAAAACGCATTTCTGTAAAATTATATACTCACCACAAATTTAAAGATCGTTTTTTTCTCGGCGGTTAAACGTCTTTCTTCTATGTGACAATGGTCCAAAGCAACCAAGATAAACAAAATGTTTGCCTTTTACCTAACCCGGCCGTGCGACTTACAATTTTGTTGTCAATAGAAAATGTTCCGTGTGCACTACCTAAAACTTTCACTTATTGAAATAATGGATAGAGCACATTTTAAATGTGGGGAAAAAATGTGAATTCACTTGGCCGGGATAAAGACAGGACAGGGAGTCAAAAATTCCACATAAATTAAACACTTTCATGGAGATAGTTGAAAAAACACTTAAGTGCATCATATTGTATGAAGCATTTTCCCCAACTGCATACGTTTCACAGTGCGGTTACATTGAAAAATATTCCTGATTGTTTGGAATACATTTATTTCTTCACTTTGCTCAAAGAGTATAGTGAATTTTATAGATTAGTTCTTTAATTGTATGATTATAAAATTTAATGTATTGTTTATATTCTTTTCTTTATATTCTTTTCTCGTTCCTTGACTTATAGGTTGTTATGCGGCTGACCACCCATAATATAAAAATTGGTTCACTTTGCCAATGTCACCCCTGTTTCAGGGAAGGACGGCAAGAGTTGCAAGGCTTATGTTCATTTGAGATTGGGTTTTTATATTGTAGGTCCACATGCGGCATGTGTTAGCGCGAAATTATACATATCTGCTTGTGGGAATGCATTTAGTATAAATCTTAAATGATATATATCTTTGCAGCTTAGATTAGATTAGATTAGATTAGTATAGGTCAATATGCATCTGACCAACTATAAATAGAAAATGGTTCACTCTGCCAATGTCACCCCTGTTTCAGGGAAGGTCAGCAAAGAGTTGCAGGGTGTATGTTCATTTGAGATTTGGGTTTTTATGTTGTAGGTTCACACGCAGAATGTGCAAGTGTGAACTTATACGTGTCTGCTTGTGGGCATGCACTTAATGTGAATTCCAAATGTAACAATTATATCCATGCAACTTAGAATAGATTAGATGAGTGACGTTACATAGCCGATTTTTTTATCTTAAATATAAATGGAGCACCGCAATCGATTTTCCCTATGCTTGGCTCTGCTGCTTAACAGTTGTACCTAGACCTTTTTTTTTAGAAAACGTGAAGATTAACCTAGAGATAAATTGTGTAAAGCTTGATTCCGATTAGCACACTTTTTTTTTTGATCCTGTTGTTTCCTCTTTTATCTGTAGAAAAAAATTGATACCACATGCCCAAATGGCGTAGTGAAACACGCCGGGTACTGCTAGTATAATATAAAGCCTAAACAAATAAAAAAAAACTTATTTAAATAAAATATATACAAATTTTATGACAAAAGCAATGTGGCATTGATTTAATTTAAAAAAAAATGAAGAGTTTGAATTTTTAAAATCTAGAACACGTTGGAATAAAAAATGATGCTATATGTGAGAAGATGTGTGAATAATAAAATGACGATTTTTTTTTTAAATATAAATATAACAGTATTACTTTCCCACCATCATTTTTAGATGTTTTATCGTACGTATCTATGTACAAAAGCTTTCGTGTTTTTATTAATTCGCCAGGCACTGAACCTCTGGGTGAATTCCTTTGATCTATTTATACACGCAAAAATTTAAACAAAGAAATATCCATCAATGAATGAAATACGGCTTTATTCGCGAACAACACGCAAAAAGTACGTATAGGAATAATTAAATTTTCATTAAAACGAGCCTTTAAATTGATATTGCCATTTTGAAAATAATTATGATAAAAAACAGTTGAAAAAGATTAACTTTTCAAAAGGAAAACCGTAGCAAAAAGTGTGAAAAATTCATTATCATCATAATTTACGAGTATCTTTGGGATTTTACCCTTTTCAAGAATGGCCTCCCTAGACTTAATTTTGTGAGATGTGGGTTGAAAAGAAGTATGCTTCTATCTATGTTTCAAATGACGTATTCTTTAAGTTTAATATTTTTTTCAAGCTGTGATACTATTTTTCTAACATTCATATTTTTTCACTGACAATTTCATTTTTGATTCTTCAGTTTCTCACTATTTGTGATCCTAGTTATAACTTGCTTAATCTTTTATTTATGAGATATTTTCGAAATTTAATTGATTTAATATGTATTTTATTTCCATATTTAAAATATCGTGTATCAAAATATTTGAAAATTATTATCCAATACATATTTATTGTAACGTTTTCAACGTCTTTAGGGTTTCGTAACAATTAGTATTTTTTTGGGACAAATAAAAAAACCTAGCTCTGCTTTATATTTATATACCAGATATTTATTTATTTATTTATTTATTAACAGCACTTAGTGCCTTTTACATTAAATAGATACAGAGTTTCAAAAATAATACAAATACATAAAAATACCAAAAAGAACAACATGTATTAAATTACATCAACAAAAAATTATATCAATTACTGTTGATTAATCTCTTAATTTGCTAGAAGTACAGCTCGTATTGATATCCTAGTACTAGAAAACAGACAATAATCCAATTTTGCTTATCTAGAACCTTCACACACACTCCTAAAAAAATTAGAATGCTGTGCTAGAATCTAAAACACTATAGTCATCCAAATAGACTAATACTTGAGCGTTAATATAACAACCAAACATATATAAATTTAGCAAAGTGTAAAAACTATTAAGAAATCAGAAAAACTTTTATATAATAGAGAAAAATACTGTTTTTGTTTGGTCTTATGTGGAACTATTTATATAACTGTGTAAAAAAAGAATTTGTAAGTTTCTCGAGTATTTTTGTTGTTATTTGTTGGTGTCATTAATATGTCATTTCCAAAACCACAAAAATACTACACACACAGAAGAGGTAAAAAAATATTTGGGAAATGAGTTTTCCATGTCAAACGTATTCGATAATAATCGTAATGAATCTAAAAAACGAAAATCAAGTTCAAATATAGAAAATGAACGAAGTGAAAAAAATAAAATAAAAACACAATAAAGTTTCATTAGTCTTTTAGAACTGAAATAATATACATGTGAGAAATGGCGTACTTAATTTCTCTTAGAAAAGTTTCACGGTCGCACGCAAGCCATTAGTTGTCGATTTGCTTTTATATGTATATATATTCACAGGAAACTAAGATTTTTTCACTTTAGTATTATGTGAAAGTAAATGTACCTAGTATCTCCTTACATTGTACTTCCCTTCTTCGTTAAATGACCCATTAGTGAGAAGGAACGGTGAAGGGAAAAAGGTGAACAATCTCATGAATTCTTATAAAAACCTATTTGATTTTTTTTCTAGTTTAAAAGCTTCCTTCTATTAATAAGAAATAAGCGTATGTAGCAATTTTGAGATTTTGATTGTGTGAATTATTTTTTCAGATTAACAGATTTGAACTAAGAATGTTTAGATGGATGTTGCGTGCTTGGGTCGATTAAATTTTTATAAAGGTAGAAAATTAACGATACCTTTATTTTTAAATGTGGCAAGGAGATTTATCACACAATAAACCTCATCAAATTCACATTAAAATGGAAATTATTAAACAAATAAAACACACCTTCAAATCTTAGTTAATTATCATCCATAATCTTAGTTGCAAGGGTAAATTATCATTATTAAGTATGTAAGGTTTGTTGTTTCCGGTCGATAGCTCAGTTGATAGAGTGCTTGCATTCCATGCCGTGAGTTCGGGTTCGAAACCCACCGAGGGTGTCAGAAATGATTTCCCGTTTCGGTGTTTATTTCAACCCCAAAATAAAATACCGGCAAGGTTTACTCAGCCTTCAGAAGAAATGAGTACCAGCCCTCTCGGGAGCTGGGAAAACCCCCACTTCAACTGAAGTGGTAGGCGTGAGCCCAGCCCCCTTACCTGTAAAAATAAATATGTAGGTTCAACTCGCCGCATGCGACCCCTTCGGGGATAACGCGGCAAGAAGTTACACTATATGTGTATCTTAGTTGCGTTTTTTTAAGGACAAAAAAAAATCTCGGCCAATCTGCAATGTTGATTTGTAATGTTGGCAGCTGATTCTTTCATTATTTTGACGTGGTAAGTTCATGGTCACATATTATAAAGGTGCACTTACAAGATAGGGCATAAAACTCAAATTAGCACATCCCAGCAATTTTTGCCACCTTTCCCTAAAACTAGAGTGGCACTCACAATAGTGCACTAAGGCTTACAGCAAGAATGGTCAGTTTCATATTGATCTTCAAAGAAATAAACAAGTGAAATGTTGGCTTGAGCACTGGTTTTAATTTTCCTTATTAATTTGAGTTTAATGCCTGGAGTATAAACAAAAATACCACGAAAGAGATCTCATTTCGGGAGTTATGGTATGCAGTTTTTGTAGGCCTATGCTCAGTTATGGAATTACTGAAGGGTGTGAGAGGGGTAGAAAAATAAGGAGAAAGAGTAGGGGGTGGTTTTTTTCCAGTTGAGTTGAGTTCAGAAATGAACCAAAGGGTGTTAAATGTGAGTTAAAAAAAAGTGAAGTAAAAAATAAGTGGAAAGCAAACGTGCTTCCTCATAAAATTTAGAGAAAATATCGTACAATTTGTTTTGTAGTCTCTACGGATAAAGTGTTTTTTTTTTTAAGAAAACTGCATTCTGTTGTCATAGGAAACGATATTTCAGAGACTTGTTGGGAAAAATGAAGAGTTAGAGAGAGTCGTTAGTTCTTTCCTACGATTCAACTTAAGCACGTTTAAGCTTGTACTTTATAATTGGAAAAAAAATATCGTTTTTAAAGAAACATGTTTTAGTATTTTTATATGGCTTTGCAGTTGAAGTGATTAAATTAAAAAATAACGAAGCTTATCTAAAAAAATTGCTTACTTGAATTATTATAAAAAAATGATACTTAGCAAAATACTGTTACGAATGTGTCTGTGTGTTTTACTTGTGTGAGTGTATCTGTGTGTGTCTGTATTTCTTGATGTAGGTGCTTAAATAATTGTACTTGTGTTCGATGGTGTGAGTGCTCGAATATTCTAAATAAAATATTCAGGGAAAATCTCGAATGTCCTAGTTCCCAATGTTTTATGAATCATCCTTATAACATGCCATAAAAAGGGCCAAAGCTGTCTGTAGCGCAAGACTTGTATCAGAGTTGTTGAGCTTAACAGATAGCCAAGCGACCGTGGTGTGAAGTAAACTCTGTGAATGAACCAAATGTGAACGAAATCTTAGAATAAAATGTGTGCAGTTTTTATTAAATTCATCCCGTAAACTATAACAATAAAGTTAAAAGAACATTTTTATCTAATTCTTCTTCTTTTTCTTTTGGTTCCGCTACTATCAAAGATGGACGATCATCGGGGCTTTTTTGTCCTTGAATGCTGTGGCTCAAAACAGGAACTTGGTGTTTTTGTTGAACCATTGTTTCAGGTTTTCAGCTACGATGTCTTTCAGTGTCCCTGAGTTCTTCTCCCCTCAATCTTACCCTATATGATAAGATGAAGAAGGTGATATTTCTCTCTCTCATAGCGTGACAGTTTATATAATTAACACATGATAAAAGAGCGCCGTTTTTGTGTGTGTCAAACCTCAAGGGTCCTACTTGCAGACGCTTGGGAGTTCGCGCTACACAAGATGTATGTGAAGTTGCAAAATAAACCATAACCTCAAATAAAAGCTTCGGTTTTGTTCCTTTTTTTCCTTCATTTATAGGAGATGATTTTTTTAATCTCAGACAAAAAAAAGTTCAATAAAAGAAAAATACGAATTGCTTTTATGGCTTGAAGTGTTAAAATGCTCCAAGGCTTTTTTTATTGTATGAAGATGTTTGTTTATTATATTTTTTTATTGCTCATCAAACTCAAAAAGAAAAGTAATTTCAGGATTCTCGGTAGGATTCATTTTAATTTTTCAGTGCTACTAAAAAGTACGCAAAGTAAAAATCGAGGATTTCAGTTATTTGTGTAATGAACGCCTATTCCCTTTTTGAAGCAATAAAACGAAGCATCGGTATTTTCAAAAATGTTGATTAAAATATAAACAAATATGGGAATAATTTGTTTTTAAATCTGACTTATGGGAAATGAAAAGCAATTTATTTTATTTTTGATGGTACATGCAAGCTGTACTATTTATAAATAGTATTCAGTACCAGCCAGAATCTCCTCTCTCGGGAGCAGGGAAACATCCACGTCGATTTAAGTGATTGGAGTGAAGCTGAGCCCATAAACGCAGTTGCACATAATATGCAGTTAAGATGCTTGGATTCATACTTATAATTTGTCCTTTCCTCGTTTAATTTGTATTATTCGATCCGTGGTTTAATGGTTAACGTTTTGAAATCAAAAGTTTGTGGGTTTGATTTCCAGCAGAGTATAAAACTGTGATTTTGTTTCAAAGTATGCTTTTTGCTTGTTTAAAAAATCACATGCCTTTACCAAACACCGGTTATTAAGGAATTTTACAGTGACAGGGTGCTTTGTTAACCCAATATCAAGCTCGCAGGAAGCTCTTGAGGTGTGATTCGTACAAAATGACACTTACAAAATAAACAAGTCGCTGGGATGTTCGAGGGGCTAAGGCGTCGTCGCTCGTATTCGCGTTATTGGCACTAACGCAGGTTCAAGCCCCGCCTTCCTCATGTTCTATCGACAATAACTTCAACCCAGGTTCAACAGATGTCATTGGGTTGTTATTAATTAATAATTAATTAAAAATATTAAATAGTAAATTCGGGGGTAACGAGATAAGAAGTTGGTCTTATTGAAGCTTAGTAAGTTTTTTTTATATCTAAAAACGATAATCGGGGGCGTTCATTTTTTATAAGCTTTAGCAAATAATATAGGCATGAGTTCCATTTGCTCATGTTTCTCATGTCTCACTTTCTTTTCACGCCGATTATGGTGTTTTCTGTTTTGTGATGTTCTGTCATGTGATGTTTTGTCTTGTGATGTTTTGCCTTGTGATGTTTTGTCATTGTGATGAACTTTACTGTGATTTTTTGTCATATTGATGCTTTGTCATGTGATGTACTGTTCTTTCATGTGCTGTTCTATCATGTTTCATTCTGCCATGTATCATTCTGCCACTGTGCCATTCTATCATGGAACCGTTCTCTCCCCCTCCCTCTCCATGCACAGCTTTGTAGGGCTCGAGCAGCTAGAGACCTCTCATGCTGATGGTCCATTCACTTAATCAGAGAGACAGCTCCCTGCAAAGCGTTACCAATTACGCTAGTGCCACGTAGCTCGCTAAACAAGCGATGTTGCATGGTTACATCCACGCTGCCTGCCTTGTAGAGTGAAATGTGTATTCTGTTAGCTGTTATCTAACTGATAAGTTTATTTTGAAATTATATTTCTTGTTATTTTTCTTAGATTTTCATTAGTCTATAATCTAAGTTGCAATGATATTGTAATGTTTTTGGTTCGGAAAGTCTCAAAATTAAAACATACTGGTCTTCTTTCTCGATATTTATTTTCACTTAATTTATTTTACAAATTTACATTTATTTTATATAACACTTTTTGCAATTCAAATTTATTTTCGCAGTTTAGCACCTCACACACTCTTCAATCAAAGGCGACTATCGATCTGACTTGGTGCACCCAATTTTGCTCCTTATATACTGTAGTGACAGAAGTCTCTAGGGGCTAATTTGCCAGCAAACTCTCGAACGTTCTACCAGCTTCCAGAGTACAAAAGGATCATTTAATTTCTAGATTTCTTAAGCCTATAATTATTGCTACCTACGATGTACAACTATATTAATCTACTTTCGACATAACTTTATAATAGTTTTTATTACCTACGATGTACACCTATATTAATCTACTATTTACATAACAATATATTACTTGTTAAGTTTTTTAAGAATAAATAAATAAATAAATAAGTTGATGTTGGAATTATGGTCATTTGACATATTTACAATATTAGTAACTACACAGTTATTTTTTTTACTCGGATATTAGACAAACCGTTATAAGACAACTTACATATGAGCAACTCTTATAACGGTTTGTCTAATTTCAGACAGAAACAAATCCTGGAAAGCAACTCTCCAGTCAAGTTTCTATTTTCTAAGTGGAAAGCTTACTGTAAATGATTTAAATAGGTATCTAGGGAAAGAAAAGAACATAAAAAAATTTAATACGAATAGAAAAAACAAAAGAGTATCGACCTTGAGAAAAACAAGGGATTGCTTTCATTGTTTCAGAGCCACAAGCATGTGAATCCTGTTATCATTTATAAGTTGTATTTTATTATTTATTGTGACGGTGAAACAAATACGGCCTTATTTATTAGATTGGTTGAACCTAAAACCAGAGATAAACCAGCTTATAAGTATGGGAAAACTGACTGTATACTGGTTTAAAAATTAAAACCCTTTTTTGAATACCTAAGGAGGATAAAGTTCAACATTAAATGTGATTGTTGTAAAACATATTGTGTCGTTCGTCTGTCAGTAGAAAGTTCGCTCGTAAATAAAACTGAATATTCCTTCTAAACTGCGATGAAGAAATCTTCGAAGCACGGCTGTAGTCTTGAAGCAAATTTTAAACAAAGACCTCGTTGAACTTCATCATAATTATACTTATAGTAAGTATCGTCAAACATTGAATCACCATTGTTATATTGTCATATTATTATATCTACTTAAGTACATAAACATCAATAACAATGAGGTCATGTTCCTTTGTCCAGTAAATCCCAAATTTTTAAGAAAACCTTGGTGTAAAGCTGGATAAATTAACTGTGAAAATAAATAGTCACCTCAACGTTTGGATCGTGTCTAGACATTATTTGTTAGGGAAATGGAAAAGCAATCCTTTATTATATTACCCTTCGTCGTCGTCTTTCGTCGTTATTCGCTTTGAGTTTCGATTTTCAAAATTAATGCCATCACAGCAGATGAAATACATTTGCAATCATAGAAAAGAAAATTTTGTATATATGCTGCAAAACAGGACCATTCATGTATGTGTTTGAGAAACACACTCCAATACACTATAACTTCTTTCAATATTTACAAAAAAAAATTTTTTTTTCGTAAAACAGTAGTTTTTAGTAGAAGTAATTATAATTTCTGAAAAAAGTATTTTTTAAAAAGCCGCCACATTTTTTTAAACCTGTTTTTGTTTTGTATTGAAATGTAAGAAAATGTATGCAAAATGGAAAAAGACTAAATAGACATCTAGCGGCAAAATTCGAAAGTTTTTTTTTTTTTACGATATTTTTTTTTTATTTGATACAAATCAAAAAAACAACAAACAAAAAAATAAAAATGGATTTAAATCTATAATCTTAGTTGTAAAGATATATTACAACATTCTCACAAGCAGACACGTATAAGTTCACACTTACACATGTCCCATATGGACCAAAAAACCCAATCTAAGGATATTATGTTGAGTTAACAGATACTATAATATAATCTATAATATATAATCTAAGTTGCAAGGATATATTTATTTACAGCTCTCAGATGCATACCCATAAACAAACACGTGTAGTTCGCGCTTACAAATGCTGAATGTGTACTTACAAATAAAATACAAAACTCAAATGAACATAAGCCCTACAACTTTTGCCGACCTTCCCTGACACAGAGGTCTATAATCTAAGTTGCAAGGATGTATATAGATTCAAAGCTCATATACGATGCATGCCCACAAACAAACTTTTGCCTGTAACTTTTGCCAACCTTCCCTGGAACAGGGGTCTAATATATTTTAATCTAAGCTGCAAAGATATATGTCATTTAAGATTTATATTAAATGCATTCCCACAAGCAGACATGTATAATTTCGCGCTAACACATGCCGCATGTGGACCTACAATATAAAAACCCAATCTCAAATGAACATGAGCCTTGCAACTCTTGCCGTCGTTCCCTGAAACAGGGATGACATTGGCAAAGTGAACTATTTTTACAGCATGGGTGGTCAGCCACATACCAACCTATAAGTCCAGGAACATACACGACAAATTACATTTTTTAAATCAACAAATAATAATATGTCTGGACATCAAAACTAAAAACAAAACCAATTCCTATTTAATTTAAATGTTAAGTCTAATTTTACTTTGAATCTGTTAGTGTATAAGTAATTAAGAATTTTTGTACATCATTTAAATTTTTTTGTGCTCCTTAACTGTTGGTGTGAGGCTGACCCCCCGTGCTGTAAAAATCGGTTTACTTTTGCCAATGCCACCCCGGTTCAGGGAACGGCGGCAGGAGTTGCAAGATTTATGTTCACGTGAGGTTTTGTTTATTTTTATGCACACATGCAAAATGTGTAGGCGCGAGCCTACATGTGCCTGTCTGTGGGCATGCATTTAATATAAGTCTTAAATGTTAACATACCTTTGCAGTTTAGATTATAGATTATAGATAGATAGCCGCCAAAATTACAGACCAACCGCCATTTCTTTCTGTCCTTACATACTTCTTAAATTTCCTCCAGAGTAATAACCTTCTTCATACAGGCTCTTCTTTTGTTGGGTGACATTGGCAAAGTGCAACATTTTTTAACAGTTTGGGTGGTCAGCCTCATACCAACATATAAGTCAAGGACTATAATGGAGCAAATTAAAACCGGTTTCTTTTTTTTATTTGCTTTTAGTTTTCTTTCTTTTGTTAAAAGACTTAAAAATTTTTTTTTTTACAAAAACTGTATTTTTTTTACTGATTGATTCCCTAGATGCAAAACTATGTGCAATATACACATTGCCTAATGTTAAGGGGTTGGGCTGCGTAGCAGCCAGGGGCGGAGCCCCTAGTAATTATACAATTTGCTTTTATGATTATAACAATATCAGGGGCTCCTTGACTTATAGGTTGGTATGAGGCTGACCACCCATACTGTAAAAAATCGTTCACTTTGCCAATGTCACCCCTGTGTCAGGGAAGGTCGGCAAAAGTTGTGGGGCTTATGTTCATTTGAGGTTTAGATTTTATTTGTAAGTACACATTCAGCATTTGTAAGCGCGAACTACACTTGTTGGTTTGTGGGCATACATCTGAGAGTTTTAAATGAATTTATCCTTGCAACTTAAATTATAGATTATAGGGGTGGAAGTCTCGATGGCTGATGGTAGATATTACGTTATTTATTTGAAAATAGAACGGAATAAAACATGGCGGTGCCTAAACATCTGATTGTTGCTCCATGTCAAATGTATCAGCTGTTGATACGTCGGCATGTTTTATTCTATCCTATCTTCAAATAGATACGGTAAGATCTACCGACGGTCGTTGAGACTTCCACTCTAGGACTCTTGAAGTACGATTCACAAAAACAGCGCTCACTAAATAAATCAACCTAATATCGATGTTTCAAAGGCAGTAGGGCATAAGCGACATTTTGGTCAAAAATGGTTGTGAATGCTAATAATAATCTAATAATCTACTTGAAATTTGCCGCTCTTTCTAATGCGCTAACTCTCATAGCTTTACGATGATTTTTGTGTTGTTTATGCCCAAGCAAACAACTGCGTATTCGAAGTATGGTTTTGGTATAACCGACAAGATTTTGTCCTTTTTTGTCCTAAAGGCCCTTGTGACTTAAAAAATCGTAAAACATCGTAAAATCACATTACTAGGAATGCCAATAAATATCTTATTTATTTTTTTTATTTTAGAGCTGTTTTGATTTTAACGATAAGATAAAAAATAAAAAAGTTACACTATTTTTCTACAATCTCAAACTTTAAACAGCTCTGATAAAGAAAAACAGTTTTGTTTTCGATTACGTGAGTATATTTTTATATACCACAACCGGTTTCGCAAACATCCGTTCGCATCATCAGGTGGATAAATTAATGTATTAATTTATCCACCTGATGATGCGAACGGATGTTTGCGAAACCGGTTGTGGTATATAAAAATATACTCACGTAATCGAAAACAAAACTGTTTTTCTTTATCATTAATGATGAACGATTACAAAGTTAATGCCTCTACAATCAATAAAATTTAAACAGCTCTCTTGAACAATTTAGTTCATATCGCTTATGCCCTACTGCCTTTTAACCGTCGATATTATTATTATCAGTACCTCTGTAGTAAAACATTGTGTAAACTCCACAGATCAAAAAATAAATATTATGTTATCTATGGTAAACTCATTTCGATTGCGATAATTAAGAAAATAGTATCAAAACTAAATCCCTCTACAGGAGTGCCGTTGTATATTCCATACATCTTTGATTCCTCGGGGCACAGATTCTGTTTAGTGATGATAAATAATATTGAAATACATTTGTCAGATTTGTAGAGCACTCAAGTTGACGCTTATTTAAGGGGTTTATTTTATTCCGGGAACATAAATAAATCATTATTCAAGGTTTGTACAGTAAGACACATCCTTGGAAATAGATTAGATTCTAAGAATGTTATTAATTTTCAGCATGACATAATTTCACTCAAGAAATAAAATGTCTTTTTGAAACAGCTACATTTATTTAAATTACAAATATTATATAAGTGAAAGTATTTTTTGTTATTAAATGTAAAAAGATCAGAATAAAATTATGTTTTATTTTTTTCAATTGCATTAAACGATTTGTAAGCATAAATGACAACATAAAATCTAATCTAATGTAATATTACATGGTTCTATAATATAATATTTACTCTTAGGTGCAAATATATGTATATTAACAGTAAAAACTCATATCAAATGCATGCCCACAAATAGACACGCGTAATGCTAAATTTGTACTAACAAATCAAAAACCAAATCTCATTTGAACATAAGCCCTGCAACTTCTGCCGACCTTCACTGAAACAGGGGTGACATTGACAAAGTGAACCATTTTTTACAGTTTGGGTGGTCAGCTACATACCAACCTATAAGTCAAGGTGCAAATATAGTACATTTAAATATTATTTATATTACATTTAAAATTCATATAACATGCATTCCCACAAGAAGCCAAGTGTAAGTTGGCCCTTATGATCTAGGAAACCTTCTGTTGAGGCTACCTCTGGTGACTGCTTTGTTTTTTACAGGTAAATGAATTTTTCAACGCAGCGAAGAGCATATTTCAAAATGTAAATTTATTGTGCTCCGCCGGGAATCCAACTCACAACCTCGAGCCTTAACCACTAGACTACAGACCGGCCCGAATTTATAAGTCAAGGAACAATATCATCTGAATAAAACTGTAAGGGTTTGTTTCCTTAATAAAAACAAAGCACAACTACACGGTTTTCTTCTCGAGTAGATATATTTCCTCGAGCGTTTTCGGTATTATCGCACCATTAACACAAATTATTATCTTAATAATTCCTTGACTTATACGTTGGTATGAGGCTGACCACCCATACTGTAAAAAAGGGTTCACTTTACCCATGTCACCCCTGTTTCAGAGAAGGTCGGCAAGGTTGCAGGGCTTATGTTCATTTGAGATTGGGGTTTTATATTGTAGGTCAACATGCGGCATGTGTTAGCGCGAACTTATACATCGTACGCTTAATAATAAAGAGAAATTTGGCTTTTTAAAGTTTGTGTATTTATTTCCCTCAAGTACTTTCGACTTATTCACGTCATTATCAAGAGGATACTAAATTACAAAAATTGACAAGACAAAAACCATAGAGAAATAAAATAAAAATAATGATTTAGGTACGACAAATAGGTACAATAAGGAAATGACACATAATATAATTACAATATTATATAATGATATAACAAATTGACAAAACAAAAAACCATAGAGAAATCTAAATAAAAATAATAATTTATGACAAATAGGTACAATAATGAGATGACACATATTATAATTACAATATTAAAAAATTGACAAAACAAAAACCGTAGAGAAATCAAATTAATAAGTCTCGATAAAGAAGCACAATTAGTTAATAACAAAGGTGAGGCAGCAGGAATTTGGACATTGACCAAATTGTAAGAATTAGAATTTTTATGTTTGTGGATTTCTAAAGTTTCTAGGGCAATTAGTTGTCTGCCCTTGCATCCGGAATGGAGAACCCTGACACCGTCATTATTGAACGAGTGGTCATTTTCGATACAGTGGTCCGCCATCTTGAGGGAAATAAATACTCAATTTGTGAAAATAAAACTCTGTGTTTTTTATAATTTTTTATAATTATTTATAAAGAGAAATAACTAAAAAAATAAGAATGTTGGGAAATCACGTTTAACCCCTCAAGCGCCCGAACGTGGATCTACGCTCATAGTACTAAATGCGATTTTTTTCATTTTTCTTTAATTGTTACACAGCAATAAGATCAAAAATCGCATGAAATACTGCTATGCCAGAAAATCACTGGCACTCCAGGGGTTAAAGTTCAGACAACCAGTAAGACGTCCGATGTTTTATCTCGGTCATATTCGTCCAAATTGAACGGCTGTCGCATTCTACCTATTCTTCTCGCATTGTTCTTGCGTTTTATTATAAAATCTCGATTTTCCCAATTTTTTAGTTATTGCCCTTTATTATTAAACGTGCGACATGTCTGCTTGTGGGAATGCTTTTAATATGAATCTTAAATGATGTATATTTTTGCAGCTGAGATTTAGATTTAGATTGGTTGTACTCCTTGACTGATAGGTTGGTATGCGGCTGACCACCCATACTGTAAAAAATGGTTCACTTTGCCAATGTCACCCCTGCTTCAGGGAAGGTCGGCAAGAGTTGCAGGGCTTATGTTCATTTGAGATTGGGGTTTTTATATTGTAGGTCCACATGCAGCATGTGTAAGCGCGAAATTATGCATGTTTGCTTGTGGGAATGCATTTAATATGAATCTCAAATGATACATATCTGTGCAGCTGAGATCTAAATTTAGATAATGTTGTGATAACACTGAAAGCGCTTGGGTAAATAAATGTACTTTTTAAAAGGAAATATACTTCATATTATGATATATCGATTATTTGACAAATGAATTATTTTCTAACTTTTGGGTGCGGGGTGGAGAGTGACTCTCCAACTATTGCATGTTGACGTAAAAGTTGAAGAACCAGACTGCATTTTTAATTAAATCTGAGACTCTTGCCGCCACTCCATATCTGAATAGTAATTACACGCGATATAAAAATCTACATGGAGTTTCTTTAAGCTCTATTGATTTCAAGCAGATGACACTCATTTTCATAAAGAAAAAAAAAAAAATTAAAATTAAATAAAAATTACAATTTGAAGTAATTTTGAAAAATTAATTATTTTCCCAAAGTCAGGTACGTGTATTTTTTTTTGAAGAATGATAGAAGTTTTTCGTTATTTTTTAGCTTCATCATTTGTAAGTTTTAAATCTGATACAATCACAGTTGGACATTTAAAATTTTATTTTATTCATATCAAACACCCAGAGAGGTTTTACAGGTATTTCACTCAAAAAAACAGAAAACTGTTAAATAAATTAAAACATACACTACAAAATTATTGAAATTTTATAAATAAAATATAATTTATTTTCTAGAAACTTACCTGCTCACATTAAAGTTTTATAAAAACCAAAGCACCTAAAACATTTATGCTTCTATTGGTTTTTTTAAAGCTTATTTCATTTTTACTCTCATTCGACTGATTTTAGTCTTTGTTTTTCATTTAATTGAGACAATCCGATCCAATCCTAAATGGTAAATCTTTAATCTATGTCGCAAAGATATATTGACAAATGAGACTTATATTTAATGCATACCCACAAGCAGATACTTGTTAGTTCACGGTTACAAATCCTCCAGTTGTAAAAAAAACAAACCTCACATAAACCTAAATGCATCTTGGAAGTCTTGTAGACTTTCCCTAAAACCGGGGTGACATTGTAAAATATGAGCCAAATATATAAAGTGTGGGGATCAGCCTCATACCAACATATTTGACAAGTATTGTACATTTCAAAACACATTCGGTTTCCATATTTTAAATGCTTTTTCTTCGGAAAACAATTAAGGTTTTTTTACTCTCAATAATTCAAAAACCGCCAAAAAATGGAAATTTATGATTTCCACTAAATAATTGTGACGATTTTTTTCTGAGAAATCTAATTATATGAAAACATAAAGTATTTATTTTTTATAGGCACAAAAATGAAGATGGATTCCATGGAACCGGGAAAAGGAGATTCTCATGTATTAGGAGTATATTTTCTCGCAAAGGATCATAAAAGAGTGTTATTGCACATATATAAGTGAATAAAAAAATACTCTTACGCAGTATTATCGCCTCCATCATCCCACATATGAGAAAATAATGAACAAATTCCAAAATTTTACGATCCGAAAGTGAAAGCGTAAATATTGTGTGAGAGATTTTCCGGGGTACTTTGTTAAGCCTATCTCATTGATCCTAGAATTTCACTTTTGTCGATATTTTTATTATTATTTTATCAAAAAAAAAATGTAGCAACCATATAAAGAAAATACAGTCTTTGATATTAAAATAGTGAAGGGTAATTGAGTCAGATAGAAATAAAGATGCCATCTAGTGAAAACTCACCGTGAAGTGAAGTGGTTGGTGTAAGGCTGCTTCTATTTTAAAACAAACAAAAACAAAAAATTCCATTTCATCTTTTTAGTAATTGTGTAACAAAATTGTAAAGAACCTCAATCATCCGAGGCATTAAATGGTAAAAAAAAGCAAAATTTACATCAGTTTCAAATGCAGGTAAGCTTTTATAAAAATTATTTCTCCTTTCAAACTTGTTATTGGAATACTTTAAAAAACGGCTAGTTGTATTCCGAACTCGGATAATTGAGGTTCTTATTCACCTAGAACATCTCTTGATAAGTCAGTTGGACCGGAATCTTCATTAGCACAGTTATCCCTTGCACCCGCCTGCCTCACGAGCAACTCCTGAATTACGGAAATTAGAGCCGGCCAGTGATTGGTGCGGACCTCCGATCAAGGGGCGAACTCGAAATGAACCCGGAGAATCGAGTTCGCTACGCTGTCTTGGCATTGAAAATTTAATTTGATGTCGTTAAGGGGAAATTAAAGGAATTTCGAATCGCAGGGAGTGAAAAATGAATAGAATATTATGAAAATTATTATGAGATTTTTTAAAATCTAAATGCAAGAGTTGCAGTGCTTATGTTCATTTATATATTTGTAAAGATATTATGATACCTTTTTGAATTTGCCGCGCAGGGCGTTGATTGGTGCAAGCTATATTCTCGTGTGATTGGGTGGACGACGGCCATGATGAAGGACGGCCATGATGTTTTGTTTTTGGAGTGTTACAATTTCTAAAGTTAAATTTTTAATTTCATTAATTTATAAAATAGTAACAAAATTAACTTAATTGTAGTTTCTTTGGTTTCAGGTAATTTTGTTTATAATTGATTTGTAAGAGCTTATTTGTTTTTAGTTTATTTTATGTAAAGTGTTATTTTAAACAAATAAAAACTTTGGTTTCAGAGCAACACGAGGAAGTTTAATTTTGAGGAAAAAAATAAAATAATCACCAATCAAATCAAATAAGATTTCTTATATATAAGTATATGTTCATTTATATATACATGTTCATTTATATATTATATATGTTCATTTATATATAATTCACAAGATATGAGAAAGTCTCAAACAATAAATTTCAGATTTTCACATGGTTTATATGTAGGTACGAGTACGGTTACACAAATTCACTCTTTTAAAAAAATATGAACACTAACACTGTTTGATTCTACATATTTTGTTCTACTTATTTCAAGCATGTATTTAAAAAAAAAGAGTTCTACAAAGTTTCTGCTGAAACCTTTCACTTCTTTTACATTAATTTCGTAATATTTTGATGATCCTATTTTACTGTAAGCATTTTATATTTTTTTGTAAATTTAACCAATAAATTCAAAATTAATTGAGTGAACAAATCTCTACCTTAGGACTTGGGGTCGACATAGTGACCTGATTTACTGAAAAACCACCAATCCAGAACAACACGCGCTCTTTAGCATTAAACGCAAAACGCAACTAAACGCAACTAAGCTACACATATAGTGTAACTTCTTGCCGCGTTATCCCCGAAGGGGTCGCATGTGGCGAGTTGAACCTATTTATTTTTACAGGTAAGGGGGCCGGCCTTACGCCAACCACTTCAGATGAAGTGGGGGTTTCCCAGCTCCCGAGAGAACTGGTACTCATTTCTTGTGAAGGCTGAGTAAACCTTGCCGGCATTTTTATTTTGGGGTTTGAAACAAACACCGAAACGGGAAATCATTTCTGACACCCTCGCCTCGGCGGGATTCGAACCCGAGCTCACGGCATGGAATGCAAGCACTCTACCAACTGAGCTATCGACCGGTCTCTTTGGGTTTTTCAAGTTTTTCAAGTTTTTGTGTTGCCACTACGGACTACGGACCGGTCCAAGATGCCAACGACACGCGGTGTACCTGAGCGGTTACCCATCCAAGCACTGACCACGCCCAATGTTGCTTAACTTCGGTGATCTATGGGAACCGGTGCTTTCAACATGGCTAACGTCGTTGATAGATATAAATGTTTTTATGTGTTTTGGTTAGAAAAACTGTCAATTTAAAAAAAATAATTGTAAAATATTATATTGACCGGTCCGCAGTCAAGTGGTTAACATTTCTGACTCGTAAATGGAAGGTTGTGGGTTTGAATCCCGGCGAAACACAAAAAAAATACCATTTACATTTTCAAATATGCTCTTTGCTGAGTGACAAATTCATATACCTTTACCAAAGACTGGTCACTAAAGCTCCTTACAGCAACTGGATTTTTCTACAGCGACGATCATGCTCGCAGAGGGCTCTTGAGGTGTGATACACACAAACTTGCTCATCGCTGGGTTGAAAAATTAATCTACGCTTACCAAAGACCGATCATCATAGGTCCATCAAGCATTACACTTAACTGGGTCTTGCTTGAGAATTGTCGCCTTCTACAGCGACGACCAAGCTCGCAAAGGGCTCTTGAGGTGTGATACACACATAAACAGCGCTGACCAAATCAATCACTCTAATATTATTATCATTATTATTATAGCTTGTGTGTTGGGTGTCGAAACACAAAATGGAGAAATCAAGAAAATATAGAATATTACATGATTATTAGGTATTCTGTGGTGTTTGATAACTCTGTTGTTGACAGGTCCGGTTGACAGGTGAACCGCATAGTGTGTATCAATGCTGGGAGCTGCTTTCTTCTCCATCAATATGTTAACTCAATATTAACAAAACAATGAAATATGTATGATCTAGAAGTACTACACAACGCAAAGCGCTATAAATCAATACGTGAAAAATAAAATACGAATTATTTCGCAGGAATTTGTGTGAATCAAAACAAAACAAGCGCGAACACACAAAAGCGCCTTCGCGCCAACATCATGCATAAAACATTAGATTGGTTGTTTCAATGTCAGATGTCGATAAAAATTGGGTTTGTTTCTGAAAAGCAATACGAATGTTTTACGTACAAAATATACAATGTAAAGGTACGTAAGAGTGAATGGGCGTGATCACACATACTTACTTACAGTTAATATCGACGGTTAAAAGGCAGTTGGGCATAAGCGATATTTTGTTCAAAAATGAGTTATGAATGCTATCCTACTTGAAAATTTTGGCTCTTTCTAATGCGCTAACTTCCATAGATCTACGATAATTTTTTGTTTTGTTTATGCCCAAGCAAACAACTGCGTTTTCGAAGTATGGTTTTGGTATAACCGACAAGATTTTGTCCTAAAGGGGCTTGTGACATAAAAAAATTGTACAAACACATTAATAGGAATGCCAATAAATGCCTTCATTTTTTTTATTTTAAAGCTGTTTTGATTTTAACGATATGATAAAAAATAAAAAAAGTAATGCCATTTTTCTTCAATCGTTAACACTTTCTCTTGAACAATTTAGTTTATGTCGCTTATGCCCTACTGCCTTTTAACCGTCGATATGTAATATTTTTCTGAAATACTTTCAAGGTAAGATAAAACTTTGTAACGCGATGAATCGGTTATGTAGGTAGAATGGAACATGTAAACATTTGAATTTGAATTTAAAAAAACAAAGGAACGCAGAAAGGGGGTTGAAAAAAAGGCAGGGAAAGAAGGGAGACGGAATTGCAGGCCGTCGTGTTAGAATTGTTAAATTGTAAAAATTATTCTATGTGTGTGTTTGTAACAGATTATAAGTTCAAATAAAGAAAAAGTAAGATGTATAAAGTGTTTGTGTTATTTAGTAAAGTGATGGAATGAAAAAAAACGTATGAACCCGTGTGAGGAATAATTTTCTTCTGGATAAGGACTGTCGTAAGATAAAACTAACTACATATATAATATAAAATAACCGTTACAACTTTCATTATGTAAAAACTGTACTGAATAGTTTATATTACAGTGAGTACAGAAGAAATGTCAAAGGAAAGCGTGGAAGCGTAAGACCGAGCAAAGAATGGGTAGACCAAATAGGTGAGATTGCGAAATAATGGAACCTGCATAGTGAGAATATGTATGTATGAAGAAAGTGATGAATGTTGAAGAAATGAAAGAGGTATGCAAGGACAGAAAAAAATAGAGACGCATCTGTGGAGGTACCGGCCACCCCTAGTGGAACGGCGGTAGGATACAGTAACAGTAACAGAGTCAATTGCATTATTATGTATTAAAACCTAAACCTTAAATAAACATACATCCTGAAACTTTTGCCAGCCTTCCCTGAAACATAGGTGAAATTGTCGAAGTGAACTATTTTTTTCGGTTTTTGTGGTCAGCTTCATGCTAACCTATAAGTCAAGGAATATTAAAAATAAATGACATTTATGGATTTAAAAAAAAAACAGAACTTAAAAAAGAAATACATACAAAAACACTCAATAGGTGTATTATTGAAATAAAATTCATTATTATGAAAAAATAACCCGCCAACATTACAAATCAACATACAAGTAGGGTTTTTAAACTAGATTTTTTTATTATCCTGTAGTTTTGATGACCATACATACTGTTATTTGTTGATTTAAAAAAAAAATGTGTATGTTCATTTAATTATAGGTTGGCTGACAACACATGCTGTAGAAAATGGATCACTTTGCCAATGTCACCCCTGTTTCGAAGAAGGTCGGCAAGAGTTGCAGGGTGAATGTTCATTTGAGATTTGGGATTTATTTTGTAGGTTCACATGCAGTTTAGTTGCGTTTTACATGCGGAATGTTTAAGCGCGAACTTAGCCGTGTCTGCTTGAGGGTATGTCTGAAAATGCATTTAATATAAATCTTAAATATAATATATCTTTGTAACTTAGATTATTACTATATTATGTAATCAAGAAAGCTAACACCCATTGTGGTTTGTCGATTAAGGGACTTCTAGTTAAAGGATTAATAATATATTATATTAGATGGGGATGGACGGTACTATTTAATTAATATAATCAGGTTACACTCAATTTATCCCAAATAATATTGATTTGCTATAGTCAATTATACATTTCATCGATACAATCATTTAAGTTTGCAGCTTAGGGGTATTTGAACAGCACCTCTTAGTACAAAACTTCACGTTCAAACTAAATCGTAGAGTAAGAGAAAACGTGTATAAGAACTAAAGCAGTTCCAACAGCTTGCGTTTGTGTTTCAATCAACTTTTTGGTAAACGAATTTGGTGAGTTGAAACGTAATTTTAGGGTGCAGAGGTCTCGTGGGTTTGTTAAGACCTTCTCCGGTTCGTAGCGATCCAAGGCGAACGGGAAACTAGATAATAATAATGTGAGACTCGACCTCGGAGTCCGAAATCGTAACTTAGTGATCGCTAGCAGTTCAAACAAGGATTCTCCAGTCGCAAACGTTGCTATCGACAGGGTTCATCGGGCGCACATAATTCTCTGTGTATTGGTAGCTGCGGTAATTGCCGGGTACGAAGATCGAATAACAAAATATTCTACGCAGATAGGATTATTATAGTGGTTATCAACGTGGGTGTTTGATCAGAAGGTGCGAAGTTTAAGGTTAAAAGCTTAATTTATATTTGGCTCATATACATAGATGCATTAGGTAAAACTAATTATTTTTCTGAATCTTGTTTCTGATTGCTGAGGATTGTGACCCTTGTGGAAGCAACCACTCTTCTCAAGTTCTCCTTTGACTCCGCTGCCCGTAACTCTAAAACCACCGAGGTGCCTGTTGCTGTCTTCACTTGATAAGTCCATCATGTGGGGTCATCTTCTTCTTCCTCTCTTTTTATCCAAGCCACTCATCACAATTAAAATGTCGACTCATTCTCGTATAAAAAAAATACACTTCCATAACATACCGACTGTATTTAAAAGGCAGTAGGGCATAAACGACATTTTGGCCAAAAATGAGTTATGAATGCTATTCTACTTGAAATTTTCCGCTTTTTCTAATGTGCTAACTCCCATAGCTCTACGATGATTTTTTTGTTGTTTATGCCCAAACAAACAACTGCGTTTTCGAAGTATGGTTTTGGTGTAACTGACAAGATTTTGGCATTTTTTGTCCTAAAGGCGCTTGTGACATAAAAAAAATCGTAAAACATCGTAAAACCACATTAATTGGAATGCCATTATTTTTTTAATTTTAGAGCCGTTTTGATTTTAACAATATGATACAAAATAAAAAAATTATGCCATTTTTCTGCAATCTAAAACGTCACAAAAAAAAAACTATTTTACTCTAAAAAAAGTCATCTTCAGATGGAGTACCAAAAAGGTGAATTAAAAAGTAGAGGCTTCCACTAAATCTTCAACTTTAGAAAATTGCTTGATAAAACAATTTGAAAGGTTTCTCGTCAATGAAAAATAATTGGCCAGCCTTTGATTCAATTTCCAATCATTAACTGAATTGTTTCTACTTTATTTATTCTGCTCTCTGTATATTTTTACTGTTCATTTTGATTCGATTACGGCTACACAACTATTGTAGCGAAGAAATTCGTTACGATTTGGCCGGCACCCCACCACCCCTAAAGAAAATAACAATAGGCACAAAGGCTTTATCGAGAGATACAAAATGTGACACAGACATGGGTTAGGAATTTAAGTTTTCTATTGCTCGATTAAAGTAAAATCGAACAGTGTTACGAGTATTATTATTTTTTTTAAGAAATCCTGTGCGGGAGACTCCCTAGATTCTAGAGACTCTAGGGGTCAATGACACTTGTTGTAGTGCCGCAAAGGTGTACGAGCTTGGTCGTCGCTACAAATCGCCAATACTCAAGCAAGACCCAGTTGATGTAAGGCTGGATGGACCTTTGGTGACCGGTCATTGGTAATGGTTTATGAATTTTTCAACCCAGCGAAGACGAAATTTGAAAATATAAATGGTATATTTTTGAGCTCCGCCGGGATTCGATCTCTTGCCATTCCATTTAATAGTCCGAAGTGTTACCACTACGTATAGACTAATAGTTGTCGTAGACAAAATTGCTTCGTCACCAGGTTGGGTAGCTAGGGAAAATGCATACACATATTTTGTTATTTTTTTGCTGCTTCGCCGGGATTCGAACCCACAACCTTCCCATTCAGAGTCCGCAGTGTTACCACTGAGCTACGGACCGGTATTGTATTTGTTAAAACCTAAAAAAAACAAAATATCAATGGTCTCAATACATTTAAGAATGGGTGAAAAAAAATACCGGTCATGACGTCTGACGTCTAAATTTATGAATTGAATTTCAATGGATTTTAAGTTGTGAACATTCCAATATACAATAATTTTCTGACAGGTTCGTTTTCCAGTGGCAACACTTCTGACTCGAAAATGGAAGGTTGTGTGTCCAAATCCCGGTGGAGCACTAAAAATGTACTATTTATATTTTCAAATATGCTCTTCGCTAGGTTGAAAAATTCATAAAACCTTTACCAAACACCGGGCACTAAAGCTCCATCCAGCCTCACAGCAATTGAGTCTTACTTGAGTATTGGCGCTCTATAGCAATGACCAAGCTCGTAAACACCTCTGCGGCACTACAACAAGTGTCCTACACCCCTAGAGTATCTAAAATCTAGGGAGTCTCCCACACAGGATTTCTTACAAAAATATAGTTTCAGTTACCTTTCAGGCAAGGTTTACTCAGCTTTTACAGGCAATCAGTATCAGTCCCCTCAGGAGCTGAGAAACCCCCACTTCAACTGAGGGGTCAGCGAGATGCCGGCTCCCTTACCTGTAGAAATAGGTTCCACTCGCCATATGTGAAACTCTTCGGGAATAACGCGGCGGGGAGTTAAACTATATGCGTAGCTTAGTTGCGTTGAGTTCTACACTCCAAATGTATTTTTAAAACACAAATCCATGCAGTAAATCAAGTCATAAATCCTTGGTATTGAAATAGCTGTGGCTTGTCTACACTTGAACCCTCGTACCTATTATTTATAGCTCCAATACATCACTACCCCAGCTTTACGTTTACACTCAGTCTCATCGTTTTTTCAAAAATGTACAAAAACTAAAACTCCCATTAGAGGCGCTGTTTTTTTCTGTATACGTTTTCGGTAAATCGCTGCGGTTGAGTTGGAAGGTTATGTGGTATACTTGGGGTACAGATGTTCTCTAGGAAGGTTGTTTTGAGGCTTACATTGGACAGGTACGAATGCCCTGCAGACTTCAGGTAACAGTAACCCATCGCGTAAATCTAACCTCGATTGTGTAAATCGAAAATGTATGGAATATAAGACAGCACTCCTACAGAGTGAATAAGTTTGCATACTTTTTTTGATTCACGCAATCGAGGTGCGTTTACGCAATGTCTTATACTTGAGGTACTGGCCTTGTAAGGGTGCTTTCCTCCAAGTATAAAGCTTTATGTTTAATCAAAACCATTGCGTTTAACCGAAAAATATGAAAAATTGAAATAGCGCATCTGTTTGGCGTTTTAATTTCAATAGTTTATTTTTTTGGTAGGCACAACGCTTTGGTTTAGTTGACTGTGGAAATCCTCATAGCAGAATGAACTTGACCTCAGATTATCTGGAACCATCGGTAGCATCGATCAGTACCATGTTTGCGTACATGTTAATGTAAGGCTGGATGTAGGTATATGCATGTTGGTATGAAGCGAGGAAGAATTTTATTTGCTTCTTGACGACATGAAGTATCAGTTATGCGATTTTTTGTTTCGTGACCATAGCAACGTATCACCATGGTTACAACACCCACCTTTAGGCTGGTTTTAGTGTCGCGCTGACAACGCGCTGACCGTCAGCGCTGACCGTTCAAAATATATGAACTTGTAGGAAGCGTTTTGGAATGGCGCGTAGCTGTCAGCGCGACAAGTTCATATATTTGGCTGTCAGCGCTGACGGTCAGCGTGTTGTCAGCGCGACACTACAACCAGCCATAGTGTTGGGGTCTCCCCACTCCCCGCTTGGACATCCTGGGCCCCCACTGGACGATCCTTTTCGGCCACTTGTCATAATCCTGCCTTGCGACGTAATCAGCCCAGCGCCACTTTATGCAGGTCACTCGCTGCATGACATCAGTGCGTCTACGGATCTCCTGGTTTGGAACCCTGTCTCTGAGGTTGATTCCCAGCATCCTCCTTTCAGTGGCTCTTTGGCACGTCCTCAGTCTGTTGGCGCTATACTGAGTGAGCCCTTTTGTTTCCAAGTCTTTTGTGGATACTGGAAGCACGCAAAAATGAATATTAAATATAAATATATTGTAATGTTTTTGGTTCGAAATGTCTCTAAATTAAAACATACAGGTCTTCTTTCAGGATCTTTATTTGCACTTAATTTATTTTTACAACTTATATTTATTTGTAACACTTTTGGTAACACAAATTTATTTTCACAGTTCAGTATCGCTTACACTCTTCAAATCAAAGGCAACTATCTCACTCCCTTAGTGCACTCAATTTGGCTCCTTATATAGTGTAGTGACAGAGCTCTCTAGGAGCTAATTTTGCTAGTACACTCGCGAACATTCTACCAAGTTCAAGAGTACAAAAGGATCATTTAATTTCTAGATTTCTTAGGCATATAACTATCACTACCTACGATGTACACCTATATTAATCGACTATTTACATAACAATATATTTGCAACTAAGATTACATGTAGAATAAAAATATAAATTATGCATTGTAAATTTTTTATTTGTTTTTAATGTTTATACATGTTATTACTTGTTTATTTTTAAAATGTAAATTGTTGCGTATGTTTCTTGACTAAAAGGTTAGAATGCGGCTGACCACTCATGCTGTAGAAAATGGTTCACTTTGCCAATGTCACTCCTGTTTCAGGGATGGACAGCAAGAGTTGCAGGGTGTATGTCCATTTGAGATTTGGGTTTTTTTATATTGTAGGTTCACATGCGGCATGTGCAAGCGCGAACTTGTACATGTCTGCTAGTGAGAATGCATATAATGTGAATACCCAATGTAACATATCTTTACAACTTAGATTAGATTATATTAATTAAATAAAACGCAGTTTACATGATGATGCCTGATGATGCCTTTTTAGGCGAAAACGTTTGACAAAGTTAAAAGAATATTAACGTGAATTTAAACTGTGTTTTATTTAATTAATATACAATGGACTTTCACTGTGTAAACCACCAAACCCTTAAAAATATTAGATTAGATTAATTTATTTGAGAAACCAGTTGTGAAATTATACTCATAGGCAATCGAAAAACGAAGTTGTTTTATTACCATATTTTAATAAAAGTATTCAGAATTTTTAAAGTAAAAATGATTATCTTGTAAGTCATGGGTGTAAATAACAAGTTCAATCTAATTTCCAAAGTGATATTTTAACATCTTAAAAAGTCTTTACTATCCAGCCGTCATAAAACGCAGGACCTACGTTATGGTTAAAGTTTTTACTAGTTGCTGACGCGGCTTTAGAGTCTAAATTGTGATTATTTGCGGTTGGTATTTTATTCATGACAAAGATCTCTTTGGAAAATTTCAAAAGTGTAAGTTTACCGAGACCCGCAAAGTGCTGGCAAAGGGCAAACGGGCTTAAAAAACGAAAGCTCCGAGGGTGAACAAATTAAGTTCACAAAAGTTTTTTGCACTACTCTGCTAAAATTACGCGAAAAATATGAATGAGTAAATCGAAGAGTTATGAGAAAATTGCTTCACCCATTCTAAAATGCACTCACTTAAGTGTAGTCTACAGGGTTGGCATACATTCTTGATTTCATTTTAAGTAGTTGCTAAGGAATGGATTTTAATTATGTAATATAGAACTACGATCTCGCCCTGCAAGACGCCACAAAAGCATCTGCTTCTGCATGAGGGTAAAAAAAAAGAAAAATTAGCCATTGTAATTTTCTTATTTCTCATGTTTTCTGTGTAAAACATGAATAAGAAAAAAATCTGAAATCTGGCGAATACCTCAGCAGACAAGTCTCCACTTAGGTCTGTCCATCACAACCCTTCCATCTATAATCTAAGATGCAAATTTAAATTAATATTAAAGGCTCATATTTAATGCACGCTCATAAGCAGACGTACACAGGTTCGCAGTTACACATGTTACATGTGCACTTCCTTTTTTAAGGGAGCACTTAATCGGCATCTTTATATAATATCAAATTCATGATAAAGAGGGCCCTTGAGGTGTGACATACATAAGAATGGCGCTCGATTATCATGTTGTTAATAAAATAAATAAATAATGCCAAAATTCACATGAACATAAACCTTGAAACTCCTGTCGCCTTTCCCTGAAACCAAGTGGCATTGGTAAAAGTGAACTAAGTTTGTACAGCAGGACAGGTCAGCAAAATATATCATACCAACCTACCAGTCAAGGAACTTTTGTTTCAGAATAACTGTTTATCTCCTCAATATTCTTGACCCTCTTTAATTTTAATGCATGGTCTTTTTTTATTTTCAGCCGTTTCAGAAATAGCAGATTCTCACTTATTGTGAAGGCTGAGTTATCCTTGATGGTTCTTTGATTTTGAAATAAGCACCGAAGTTAGAAATCATTTCTGATACTGATTGGTGGGGATCGAACTTTAGGTTCTGGCGTTGAACGCAAGCGTACTTCAAACTGAGCTATCGACCGAAGTGAATATTGTTTGAAATTTAAATACGAATAAAAGTGTTTTTTATTTAATTTTCTTTTTAAGTAATGCATAGAAAATAAATCGTACAAACTTTATTTTTCTTTTTGCCATTTGAATGAGAGGTGCATTTTCAAACAATGGTATTATAATGGTTTGTAAATCGTGAAGGTTGAAACTTCGTTTTTTTTTCTTTTTCATTTCTATAACGAACTCAGTTTTATTCTTCATTATAATAACAACGAGAATTTCAAACAAAAGTTGTAAAGAGTGTTTGCCGCTTTTGTATTGAGAACAATCATAACAAGCGTTGAAAAGTATTTTCACAAATTAAGTAATCAAATAATTTAAGAAAAATCATAAAATATTTGTGTTACAACACATTTTTTTCTTTTCGAATTTTTTTAAAACAATTTTTCTAAGTGATTTTTAATTGTGCTTTTAAGCATGGAGGAAGTATTAAATATCCATGCTTTTAAGTTTATTATTTTTGTATACAGAGACCATTGATTCTTTTAATTTCAATAAAATACAAGAGTTATAAGAAAAGAAGGTAATATTCTTTAAAAAAAATGTATCAACGATTGTCAAACTATCTTTCATTTCATTCGTAACAACACCTTACAACAACTGGGTCTTGCTTGAGAATTGGCGCTTTCTACAGCGACGACCAAGCTCGCAGAGGGCTCTTGAGGTGTGATACACACAAAAACAGCGCTCACCAAATAAATCATCCTAATATGATTGATTATTGCTCAACGCTTTATAGTGGGCAGCCAAAGAAGCATTTCAACCGCTTTCAATCCGTGTTAAATTCAGCAGCAAGGCTCATATTCGGGATATCCAAATTCGCTCACATCATCCGCTGTTAAAAAAACTACACTGGCTTCGTTTCCCGGAGAGGGTGGTCTACCGTGTTTGTCTGATGGTATATAAAGCCATCAATGGCGTGGCTCCACCTTATCTGACTGACATGATTTCGCCTGTTGAGATGAGTGTGAGGAGGCAGACACTCAGATCTGCGGGCGATGGTGCGATCAATTTGGTTCAGCCGCACCGTCAGATCCGTACACATTTTGGAGACCGTGCTTTCTGTGTTGCGGGTCCGGTGGAGTGGAACAGACTGCCACCCGGAGTGAAGAACTCCAAATCTATGGGCATATTTCGCGGAGCTCTCAAGACGCACCTTTTCAAAAAGTCTTATCCGTGATCGGAGAGGGCCCTTGAGGTGTGACACCAAAAAACGGCGCTCTCTTATCATGTGCAATTAAAAATAAACTAGGGGCGTTGCCCCTGGCTGCTACGCAGCCCAACCCCTTAACATTTGGTGAATGTGTATATTGCGCATAGTTTCCTCGCGTTAAAATTCGGAAAACATGTAAAATAAAAACATGCAGCCTTTGTAAAAGAAAATCGACCACCCATAGTTTAAAAAATGGTTCATTTTGAAGATTTCAGCTGTGTTTCAGGGAAGATTGGCAAGAGTTGCAGGGCTTATATTAATTTGAGATTGGGTTTTTATGTTGTAAGTCAACATGCATTATGTGTAAGCGTGAACTTATAAATGTCTGCTTGTGGGAATGCATTTAATATGAATCTCGATTGGTATGTATCTTTGCAACTTAGATTATAGAACTTAACAAAATAATTTCCTTGACTTATAGGTTAGTATGTGGCTGACCACCCATACTGTAAGAATGGTTTACCATGAAAATTTTATCTCTGTTTGAGGAAAAGTCGGCAAGAGTTGCAGGGCTTATGTTCATTTGAGATTAGTTTTTTATTTTATAAGTCCACATGGGGCATTTGTAAGCGCGAACTTATACCTGTCTGCTAGTGGGAATGCATTTAATATGAATCTCAAATGGTATGTATCTTGCAACTTAGATTAATGAACTAAACAAAATAATTTCCTTGACTAAAAGGTTAGTATGTGGCTGACCACCCATACTGTAAGCAATGGTTCACAATGCAAATTTTATCTCTGTTTGAGGAAAAGTCGGCAAGAGTTGCAGGGCTTATGTTCATTTGAGATTAGTTTTTTTTATTTTGCAAGTCCACATTGGGCATTTGTAAGCGTGAACTTGTACCTGTCTGCTTGTGGGAATGCATTTTATATGAATCTCAAATGGTATGTATCTTTGCAACTTAGATTATAGAACGAAACAAAATAATTTCCTTGACTTATAGGTTAGTATGTGGCTGACCAACCATACTGTAAGATTGTTTTACAATGAAAATTTTATCTCTGAGGAAAAGTCGGCAAGAGTTGCAGGGCTTATGTTCATTTAAGATTAGTTTTTTATTTTATAAGTCCACATGGGGCATTTGTAAGCGCGAACTTATACCTGTCTGCTTGTGGGAATGCATTTAATATGAATCTCAAATAGTATGTATCTTTGCAACTTAGATTAATGAACTAAACAAATTAATTTCCTTGACTAAAAGGTTAGTATGTGGCTGACCACCCATACTGTAAGCAATGGTTCACAATGCAAATTTTATCTCTGTTTGAGGAAAAGTCGGCAAGAGTTGCAGGGCTTATGTTCATTTGAGATTAGTTTTTTTTATTTTGCAAGTCCACATTGGGCATTTGTAAGCGTGAACTTGTACCTGTCTGCTTGTGGGAATGCATTTAATATGAATCTCAAATGGTATGTATCTTTGCAACTTAGATTAATGAACTAAACAAATTAATTTCCTTGACTAAAAGGTTAGTATGTGGCTGACCACCCATACTGTAAGCAATGGTTCACAATGCAAATTTTATCTCTGTTTGAGGAAAAGTCGGCAAGAGTTGCAGGGCTTATGTTCATTTGAAATTAGTTTTTTTTATTTTGCAAGTCCACATTGGGCATTTGTAAGCGTGAACTTGTACCTGTCTGCTTGTGGGAATGCATTTAATATGAATCTCAAATGGTATGTATCTTTGCAACTTAGATTATAGAACTAAACAAAATAATTTCCTTGACTAAAAGGTTAGTATGTGGCTGACCACCCATACTGTAAGCAATGGTTTACCATGCAAATTTTATCTCTGTTTGAGGAAAAGTCGGCAAAAGTTGCAGGGCTTATGTTCATTTGAGATTAGTTTTTTTATTTTGCAAGTCCACATTGGGCATTTGTAAGCGTGAACTTGTACCTGTCTGCGTGTGGGAATGCATTTAATATGAATCTTAAATGGTATGTATCTTTGCAACTTAGATTATGTAAAGAAATACACAAAATAATTTTCTTGACTTATAGGTTGGTATGAGGCTGACCACCCATACTTTAAAAAATGGTTTACTTTGCAAATTCACCTTTGTTTCAGGGAAGGTTGGCAAGAGTTGCAGGGCTTATGTTCATTTGGAATGGGCTGTTATGTTGTAAGTACACATGCAGCATATGTAAGCGGGAACTTATACATATCTGCTTGTGGGAATGCATTTAATATAAATCTCAAATGATATATATCTTTGCAGCTTAGATTAGATTAGATTAGAACTTATACATGTCTGCTCGTAAGAATGCATGTAATATGAATCTCAAATGTTATATATGTTTGCAACTTAGATTACAGATTGAAATCCATTTTTATTTGGCTTTTTTTTTATTTTTAATTTGCATGAAATAAAAGAAAATGTAAAAAAAACTTTTACGTTTTGCCGCTAGATGTCAATATTGTTCCATACATTTTTAGTATGAACAAACAGATTAATTCCTAAAAGTTTTCATACATTTGTAAACACACACGCGTAAGCTCGCCGCATTGCAGCATATATACAAAAATTAATTTGCTATAGAGCATGAATGTGTTTCATCTGCTGTGATGGCATTGATTTTGAAAATCGAAACTCAACGACGAATGACGACGACGAAGGGTAATATAATAAAGGATAAGCCTGATATATATATATATATATATAACAATTGCCAATTTTAATGTCAAAACGACAATGAGTAACAAAAACTCGACACAACTATTAAGCTTATAGAAAGCTCTCCAAGTGTTAACTGATCCTCGGAAAATCAGCCAAAACCGCAGACCATCAGGGAACAAGGATAAGAGTCTGGAATTATCAGAGACGACTCACCTCACTCCCGAATGATCTTTTTTATAATCGTTTATCCCTGTCGGACGCGCTGAAGAAACTTGTGAAGCAGCCGAAGAGACGAAACACGTCCCTTTGCACTCGAGAATTCACAAGCACTTGGTGGAGTCAAACTTGAATATACAGTGAATTAAACTAAACTTAAAAATGAATTCCCATAAAATTGTCTTTTACAGTTAGAGTTAGTTCCCACTTGTCGGGTGTCGGATCCGTATATTAATCGGAGGTTCCTGTGGCAGAACATTATGTATGAAGCTATTCCCACTTTTCGGAAACCGATTTTGTCCGAAATGTTTTGCCACTTGAACCTCCGATTAATATACGGATCCGACACCCGACAAGTGGGAACGAGCTCTTAATAAAAAGTCACTTAATTAATGTCGAAACAGCATTCGCTACGACAAATATACGCACACTTAAGTAATGTTCTGTCTACTTGAACTGAGGGAAACCCTAAGAATGGCGACCCAGTTGTGCCATTAACCTAACGACCTGCTAATAAATAACCCCACACGACTCACAAGATTTTAAGAGGCCTGTAAATTCTAAACTTTCTGGAGTACGTCTTGACCGTTTAACGTATTTTAACTGCAGACAAAATTACGACAATTTCAAATGGGTTTTATTTGTATTTGATGTAAAATTGTTATGGATCTTTAATCTGAATAATCTAAGTTGCAAAGATTCAAAACTCATATCAAATGCATGCCCACAAACAGACACGTGTAAATTCACGCTTACAAATAGTGCATTTGTACTTTCAAATTAAAATCCAAGCCTCAAATGAGCATCAACCCTGCAACTTTTGCTGACCTTCCCTGAAAAAAAGGGTGACTTTGGCAAAGAGAACCATTTTTTACAGTTTGGATGGTCAGAATCATATCAATCTGTAAGTCAAGAAATACTGATACAAAAGAAAATACAGCAATTTTATTGAAGGTATTCATAAAAGCATGATTTTTACAGATTGTCCCTTTTGTGCTCGTTTGTCTTATGTCCATCGGAGGTAATTTCTCACGAGCAATGTCTGTATTTGTACTGGACTAATGTGTCTTACTAAAACCGGAAATTGGTTTTAAAAATATTTCAAACCACTCTCACTTTACCATGCTTTACGTTTCATCCTTGGCTCAGATTGTGTAGAATGTGATTTTAAAGATAATTTCATCACAAGGTCATCTTAAAATCAAATGCAAGATAAGCCAAACAAGCACTGGATGGATGGAATGTCAAAATAATTATTATGAAATGAAATCTTCAAAGATGATTTCGTATTATTAATCTTTTATGCAAAAGAAAAGAGCTTTCTTGAAGGGTTCAGTGTCGAAGAGCAAAAAAGCTATGAAATATAAATTAGACCTATTTGGCTGCTTTCTGAATTTCAGTCTAATTTTCATTGCACAAAGCTTGGAGCCCTTTAGTGCATCATTATTCTCCCCTCAGCTTTCACACCCCCCGACAGACACAAAAGGGGCGATTCATTTTTTTCACATCAATTTCTTGCACAGCACTTCAAGCCTAAAGCTCTCCAGTCAAAGAGAAATGTGCTCCATTCTAATGTAACTTAAAATTTCATCTAGTTATGAAAATATAAATAGAATACATTTTGACGAATTACTTTTAAGTTTTTTTTTTTTGGTAAGCCGTTTTTTGTTTCTTCAAAAATACACGTTTTTTCGTGAGTCTGCTATGCTGCAATTATATGATATAATTTATTTATTTATTTACGGCACAAAATGACTTTTACAGAAAAAAAACACAAATATAAACAAGTAGAAAAACAATGGTTAAATTCAAACAAGCAAGAAATTTACGTACAACTTTTCACAAAGATACGTAGATGGTCATACCACGTAATTTGGTTACATAAATCTGAGAGCCGTAATGTAATGAAATGCAACGAAAGAACAACCGAGAAATTCTAGATAAAATGAATGATTGAAATTATCAACTTCTTCAGCTCTTGCCAACAATTAAGCAGAGAAAGCTATTGTATTTCGGTCGTACCGTCTCCTTCATGTTATCATACAGGGTAAGATTGAGGAGAGAAGATCCTAGGGACACTGAAGGACATCGTGGCTGAAAAACCTGTGACGAAACAGGGACGGCAGAAGCCCCAAGTCCCTGTTTCGAGCACAGCATCTAAAGTCAAAATAGCCATGATGATCACCGATTTACGATAGAAGTGGCACAAAAAGAAGAAGAAGAAGAATCAACTTTGAAACAAGGATGCAGTTTGATTATGTTTGGCAAGGTTAGTAATCATTATTGGCAAAAAACGCCTTTGGAAAAAATCAGAGCCAAAACACGGGTTGAAGAACCGAGAAAAAGAGATAACACAATGTTTGGAGAGCGTGCATTTGCAATTGCTGCTCCTCTGGTCTGGAACCACCTGCCTCATCAATAGATAGATAGATGTTAATGTTCCGAAATGCACAGAAGACCAACGAATTTCTGGCATCATTTGTACGAGCGACCTTGGAGTGACTACATCACGAAATGTCGGTCTGTAGAAATCATCGGCTCATCATCATATTACGTAAGAATGAAATACAGGCAGAGTGAAAAAAATTAACGTACAAAAAATTACACGTGAAAAATTCACCACACAAAATGGTGACGGATAAAAAGCTTCAAAATTTATTGGAAAATTTACAATAAAGAAATGTATGCAGCTTAAATATTATATAACGGTATGCTCATATTCAATACTCGCACATACATGTATGTTCATGCGAAAGGTTAGTGCCAATGCCTGTAGTACGTTTTCGCTAAAATATTTAATATGTTAGAGTTTTTGTGGTCGGCATAAATCTTATAAAGGTCCGAAACATACATATTAGAGGCATGGATTTATTGCTCCTACGGCGTTGAGTGTGAACGAAAATGAAAGGTTAGATCGGAACACGAAATAAGAGTATTAGTAGGTACAGGTGTTTTTTGTAATTCTGATTTTTTGTAAGAGAAGATTTTGTAAGTTTCCGTCATGTTTACTTAAATTTGTTTCATAATCAAGATGGGGAAACTAATAAAAATGTGTAAATCAAAAGAAAAAGTTTAAAAATCCTACAAAGGTATGTCCAATCTATAATGTGCAATAATCTATAACCTAATTTATAAAGAAACATTAAAATTAATATTAAATGCATCTCAGAAACAGACATGTTCACGTTTACAAATGCTGCATGTGTATTACATATTGAAATCTAAACCTTATATAAACTTACACCCTGAAACTTTTGCACACCTCCCCTGAAACAGGGGTGATATTCGCAAAATGAACTGCGTGAAAAAGATGTGTCTGTTTACGTATATTTTACAAAAATAAAAGTTTTTGTACCTCGAAACCTTTTATTTTTATTATTGTAGTGTTTTCACTGTCCATTATGTGTATGAGTGAAATATGTTGACAGGCCGCTGATAAAAAATAAAATAAAAAAGCTAAAAATTCAATGTCATCATAATACAAATGTGACATAAAGTGACAAGGTTTTTAATGCTTCACATGGAGGAGACGAGACATGATAAAGTCGAAAGTTAAATTTTAAAGACCGAAATAATTTCATAAAAAGACAATGAAATTATAATGGTCTCCAAATAAAAGCTTTTTTGTATTAAGTGAGCTTAAAGCTCTGCGCCCCAAAGAACGATGTCAAAAGAGGCAAAAGAATAAAGAAGGTTGAGGTCGACGCGGGTCAAGTGTAATTTTTCCATCAAAAAACATTGTAATTAAAAAGAGGACGTTGTAATTAATTTTGGAAAAACCTTGTCTTAGTTTGTATGAAAATATTTGCGAGATTTTCGTCAACAATGTCTTCATTATTGTTTTTATGAGATTCTTTCTGGCACGGAGTCAATTTTTTTTTACGAAAATTGTGTTGTTATTAGTACTGAGAAGATTATTATTATGCGAAGGTCTTAAATATTGTTTTGAAAATTTTTCATCTCAAGGAATCCAAAGCTAATGAAGCATGATAATTTATTGGTATGCAAAAAACAAATAAGTAGTACTTAAATTATCTTTTTTTAATTTTTATTCTGCCGACAAAATGAGTATCCCAAAAAATATTGCTTGGAAATGAACTGGGCAGGAATGGCAAAAATTTTGTTATTAAAAAGCAAAACTCGAAAGCTTACTATTTCTTAATTATTATTATGTTAATAATTACATAATATTATTATATTTCACATTTTGTATCTTCTCATTTTTAAAACCTTTTTATAGTAGGTATATTATACACTTTTTAAACTGTGTGAATTTTTTTAAGTAACCATAGAATGAAGTGGTAGTATGTAGGCACACGTTGAAGTTATTATTTGGAAGAAAACGGTAAGACGTTTTATATTAAATGGACAAATTCAAACCTTGTACTCAAGATTTCCGAAAAAGTAAACACTTAAAAAAATCATACACGAAAATCACCTTTTACGAGAATAAGTTAATTTATGTTCTACTTAGATTCATACACAATTTATAGCGGTTTCTAGAATTTTTAACAAGAATAAGATACATACTGTAATGTAAATGGTAGATTAGGTAGTTATTACATACATAGTTATTATAGCAGGTAGGTTATATATAGCTGTTATATTAGCATTATGTCATAAGTAGGGTTATATATGTGTATTGCTAGAAATGAATGATTCTCGAAATTGGTTGACTGTTCGGGAATGGGCTGGCGAATTTACTCACTGGAATATTCCGTAGTGTAAAGAATATAAAGCTGAGAGTCACGTACAGCCGCGCAGTGACATTACCGGCTTTGATCGCCGAGTGTCAGCGATACATAACCTGTGAAATATAAATTTGTGTAGTAGAAGACTTAAAGATAAATATAAATTGGTAAGAAATAAATCACGTGTAAATAAATAATTTAAGAAGACCTGTGTATTTTAATTTGTAGACTTTTTGGACCTTAAAAACATAACAATACAAAAAACATATTTTTTCTCATTATAAACATGTATTTATTTAACTTACGGCAAACACATTACTTTATTGTGAGTGTTATGGCAAAGGGTACAGGCGCAGTATTTGGAACCGGATAACGTTGATTCGAATCTTGCGTCTAGCCCACTTGACCATAACTTCGACCCTGGTTCAACAGATGCCGTTGCATGAACAAAAGCTTCTGCTTTTGCATGAAGACAACTGGCCAGGCAAAATAGGTTGATGGATTGCATTTCTTTCCACAAATATATTTAATAAACAAAAAAATAATCCTCATGTTTGAGGAAAGGTCGGCTAGATTTGCAGGCTTTATGTTCATTTGAGGCTTGGGTTTTTATGTTGGAGGTTCACATGCGGCATGTGCAAGCGCAAATTTACACGTGTCTGCTTGTAAAAATGCATATAATGTGAATCTTCATATAACATATCTTTGCAACTTACATAAAATTAGATTTGACTCTAGATTGCTGTTGTTGATTCTATGTAACTTAAATAGTGATTTGTATTTGTTCGAAATCTATCCATATTTCGAGAATGATCTTAAAAATCCGTATGAATTAGAACCAAAATTACTCGGAATGGCATATTTAAATCAACCGTAGTACTTTTCAAGTGTCATAACTATGCCCGAACCGAAAGTGAGATTGTGTAAAATAAATAAACAAATGTTTTGATTCAATAGAAACTTCTAAAAACTTAACAATACAAAAGTTAATTTGTACTAAAATATACTTTTTGCTGTTGAATAAGTAACGCATTATTACATTGTATTCTTTATGAAAAAAAGTGTATTTGCCTTAAATTTGGGGCACAATAAACTTCGCTCCCTAAAAAGTCCCTCGTTCCAATACACGAAGGGTTTACCTGGCCCCATGTTAAGTTACCTTTGTACGAAAAACGACTTGTCATGTGACTACATAAGGTGAAAATACCTTATTTGACTTTTTAAATTTTATATAAATAAAATTATTGTCAAAATAACAAAATAGGACATTCAAGGTAATGTAGAAGAGTTCACAATGCAAATGATTTCACCCTGGCGGAAATAATTTGAAGTCATTGATATCATCTTATAATTGATATTTTAATTTTATTATTTTACTCAGTAATTGTTTGTTTTAAATAGTTAAATGTGATTAATTACCTATATGTATTCTTTAACTTTACGGGGATTACCCCCATACTACAAAACATGGTTCATTTTGCTTATGTCAACTCTTTTTCACGGAAGTTCAGCAGAAAGAGTTGAAGAGCTTATGTTTATTTGAGATTGTGTTTTTATGTTGTAATTTTGCATGCGGCACTTGTAAGCGCAAATTTCTAGGTGTCTGCTTATGGGAATGCATGAACAATATCTTTACAACTTAGATTATAGAGCTATGACTTATTAATCAATTTAATTTACATATAACAACTGGTCGGAATCTAGATGGGGATGAGAATCAGGAATAAAGGAGGAATACCGGAGAGGACTACAACTCGCAGAAATTAAAGTCAACGCCATATATTCGGTAAAGTTACACACGCCAGCAACACAACCTTCCAGGCAGGAGGTCGACACAAAAGAAAAAGAGGCTACATACTGTTATGTTTTTAGGGTTCGAATATTTTTTCAAGCTAAAATATTGGTCTTTTTCTTGATTAAAACTGCCGGCGATTTATTTTAAAGTAATTTATTTTGTTCACAATTTATTTTACAATTCACATGGATAGTTCACTTTTACTGGCCTGTAAAGGCTGTTTGTACTTGAAGACTGACTGACTTGCAAGCAATTTGCGCTTTATATAGCTAGGAACATGAAGTTTCTAGAGCTTAATTTCGCCTGGAAGCTTCTACGGTCTTCCAAAAACTTCGAATACAATTATTTCTTATACGTAATAACTTATATTATATTTCCTTTCTCTAGGTACTTAATAATAATTAATCCTACTTATATGACAGCTACAATCTATGTCATCATCATCATCATCATTGGCACGACAACCCGTGGTGGGTCTTGGCCTCCCTCAGCAACCGCTGCCAGCGCTGTCTATCCAACGTCTTCCTCCTCCAGTCCCACATTCCCACTGCACGGTAATCCGCCACCACTCCATCCAGCCATCTTGAACGTGGTCTTCCCACTGTCCGGCGTCCCTCCGGGTTCGTCATCACAATCGTCTTCTCCAGGCTCCGATGGTCCATTCGCTGAATAGCCCCAGCCAATGCAGTCTGTTGACCTTTATTGAGCGGAACTTTATTGAGCGGAGCTACAATCTATGTACCCACCCTATTTATTTTCCTTATACCTACTATTTACATAGCACTACGATATTACAGAAGACACAAAAACGTCTTCTTCTTTTTAGTTTTGATGCCGATTAGAGCTATATTCATCTAGTTTGACAAGCTGTCAGGCTAAATTTAGACCAGTAACCAAGAGTTATTGTTAAGTTATTCGCTGCCTTAGTTCTTGTTTATCGTATACGCCATTGAGAAAAAATTACATGAGCAATGTTTGCATGTGTACTGGACCAATGTGTCTTATGAAAACAAGAAATTTATTGAAAAACTATTTAAAAGAACTGTCAGATTATCGAGTTTTACGGTTTTTCTTAGCTCAGATTGTGTAGAATTTGATTCATAAGACAACTGCATGAAAAAGTCATTTTTGACAAGATTGGCGTATACGATAAACAAGAACTGGGGTAGCGTATTGTCAAGAATACATATCGGGGATCTTTGTTTGCAAATCACCCAGAATTTTGGTAGAAGAGACATTTAAATTATGGATAAAAATAGGCATAAGTTTCAGAGAAGCTAAAATTAGCTGTAAATGAAACAACCAACCGACGTCGGCTATTTGTGAGGTATTCTCCTTTGTCGTGATGATGAAGAGGTCCCTTGGGAATCTGCCCCGTCGCCCTAATGGATAGTAACGCACTAAGAGAATGTAGGTACGACTTATCGCGCGCTTATGGCACTTTGATTGCCATCTTCTATCATCCCTTGCAGCCATAATGCGCCAGCGGGGGAAAACATACTTCACTGGACTCATGAAAATATTCTTTACCCTACAATAATCACACAGGGTTTTTGCACACTTGTAGGATCGGAAAAATTGTGTATTTTGTGAAGAATAACTATCAAAATAAATAAATAGACGGATATTTGTAAGAACCGTTAGTGGACAAAATCTTTTTTTAAATAAAAAAAAAATGGAAAAAAACTTTGTTTTATTCTACTATTATCCTTTATTATATTGTCCTTCGTGGTCGTCTTTCGTCGTCGAGTTTCGATTTTCAAAACCAATGCCATCACAGCAGATGAAACACATTCATGACCTATGGCAAATTAATTTTTGTATATATGCTGCAATGCTGCGAGCTTTCGCGTGTGTGTTTACAAATGTATGAAAACTTTTAGCAATAAATCTGTTTGTTCATACTGAAAATGTATGGAACTATATTGACATCTAGCGGCAAAACGTGAAAGTTTTTTTTACATTTTCTTTTATTTCATGCAAATTAAAAAAAAAAACCAAATAAAAATGGATTTCAATCTGTAATCTAAGTTGCAAACATATATAACATTTGAGATTCATATTACATGCATTCTTACAAGCAGACATGTATAAGTTCGCGCTTACATATGCTGCATGTGTACTTACAACATAACAACCCATTCCAAATGAACATAAGCCCTGCAACTATTGCCAACCTTCCCTAAAACAAAGGTGAAATTTGCAAAGTAAACCATTTTTTTAAGTATGGGTGGTCAGCCTCATACCAACCTATAAGTCAACGAAATTATTTTGTGTATTTCTTTACATAATCTAAGTTGCAAAGATACATACCATTTGAGATTCATATTAAATGCATTCCCACAAGCAGACAGGTAAAAGTTCGCGCTTACAAATGCCCCATGTGGACTTACAACAAAAAACCTAATCTCAAATGAACATAAGCCCTGCAACTCTTGCCGACTTTTCCTCAAACAGAGATAAAATTTGCATGGTGAACCATTGCTTACATTATGGGTGGTCAGCCACATACTAACCTTTTAGTCAAGGAAATTATTTTGTTTAGTTCTATAATCTAAGTTGCAAAGATACATACCATTTGAGATTCATATTAAATGCATTCCCTCAAGCACACACTTATAAGTTCGCGCTTACACATGCTGCATGTGTCCTTACAACATAAAAACACAATCTCTAATGAACATAAGCTCTGCAACTCTTGCCCATCTTCCCTCAAACAGGGGTGACGTTGGCAAAGTGAACCATTTTTACAGTATGGGTGGTCAGCCTCATACCAACCTATAACACAAGGAAATTATTTTGATTTCTATTCTTTATAATCTGTAATCTAAGTTGCAAAGCTATATTACATAGTTATATAACAGTGACAAAACGATACATGACCAAATAACAAAGTAACAAAACAGCACAGTGACAAAAAAAGCACGGGGACAAATAAACAGTGAAAAAACAGGAAGGTGACAAAATAGCACAGTGACATAACAGCAAAGTGACAAAACAGCACGGTGATAAAACAGCACAGTGATCTAACAGCACAGTGTCAAAACGGCGCATTGACAAAAAAGCACGGTGACAAAACAGCACAGTGACATAACAGCACAGTGACAAAACAGCACGGTGACAAAACAGCACAGTGATATAACAGCACAGTGACAAAACGGCACATTGACAAAAAAGCACGGTGACAAAACAGCACAGTGACATAACAGCACAGTGACAAAACAGCACAGTGAAAAAAAATGACGGTGACAAAACAACACAGTGACAAATCAGCACAGTGACCAAACTACACGGTGACAAAACACCACAGTAACAAAACAGCACAGTGACAAAGCAGCACGTTGACAAAACAGCATAGTGACAAAACAACACGGAGACAAAAAAGCACAGTGAAAGAACAGCACAGTGACACAACAACACGGTGACAAAACAACACGATAACAAAACAGCACAGTGACAAAACAGCACAGTGACAAAACAGCACAGTGACAAATCAGCACAGTGTCAAAACAGCACAGTGACAGAACAGCACTTTAACCAAAAATCACAGTGACATAACACAAGTACACTAGCAGACTCGTAAAAGTTCACGCTTACACATGCTGCATGTGGACTTACAACATAAACACCCAACTCAAATGAACATAAGTGCAACTCTTTTTGCACTTATGTTCATTTGAGTAAAAAAATTTAATATTTGCATACACTATCGATGTATTTATTATATTAAGGTATAACCGTTTACAGTGCGGGATATTCCCAGTATTTTTTTGTAATGGCGGATTTTCATAAATTTATTTTATCAAAGCCTAACAAATCTAAGTAAATGTTCTTTTACAAAAACTGCGTGTTTTTATTTTACATGTTTTTTAATACTACGAAGTTTAACGCGAGGAAACTATGTGCAATATAAACATTTCACAAATGTTAAGGGGTTGGGCTGCGTAGCAGCCAGGGGCAACGCCCCTAGTTTTTATTTAAATTTGTTACAAAATCTAACCAAAATAATCGAGTTGACCGGTTTCGGCCTCTAGACCATCTTCAGAGTAACTAAGTCTTAAAAATAGTGCGAGGCTATATAAAGCAAAATATTAATACCTAAAGTAGAATTAGGAGAAATATGAAGATCTACCAAGAAACTAATGTAAATTTATCAAATTGTAGACTAAGAACATAAGGATGAAAACACTTTAGTGAAGAGTAGGAGATTTACAAGGAATAAATTAAGTAAATTTAACCAGTATTCAAAAACAATATAAATTATGAAAGTTTACCAAGTAATTTTTAAAAACTATATAAGAAAATGAGACATTAAAGGATAAACAAATTAATGAATTAATGTATGTATTATGTAAATTTACAAAGAAAGCTTAAGTTAGTTTACAAAAATTAAAATTAAATTAGGCTGATTTATTTGGTGAGCGCTGTTTTTTGTGTGTATCACACGTCAAGACCCCTCTGCGAGCTTGGTCGTCGCTGTAGAAAGCACCAATTCTCAAGCAAGACCCAGTTGTTGTAAGGCTGGATGGACCTTTTGATGACCGGTCTTTGGTAAAGGTTTATGAATTTTTCAACCTAGCGAAGAGCAAATTTGAAAATATAAATGGTATATTTTTTGTGCTCCGCCGGGATTCGAACCCACAACCTTCCAGTTACGAGTCCGAAGTGTTACCACTTGGACTACGGACCGGTCAAATCAAATACTAAGAAGGATGATACATCAATAAAAGTACTCCAAGTGTAATCTGTCAGGATTAAACCAATCAAAATTAAGTACAAAAGTGTGCGAAAATTTGTAGAAACCTTTATGTACCAAGAAATTAATACATTGAGACCTAGGGGACTGGAAAGATCATTACCCTTATTTACTAAAAATAAATAAGCATTAAGAAACAAATCAAATACAACTATCAGAGTAAACCCTTCGTTTATTACTCAATTAAAGACAGGTAAAGTATTGATCAATGGAGTAAATGGAGGGATTTGGTTATTAATAATATTATCACCCGTTTTTACTGCGTTTAAAATTTCTATTACTTCTAATCTGTTAAGTGCATAACCATTGTTAGACAAATGTAAAAAGGTAGTGTCTTCACTGACAAAAGTGTGCTCATGTTCAAGACAATGGTTGGCCATTTCTGAAAAAATGATCTGTTCTCTCAATGTTTCGTTGGCAACGTAGCCAAAATCTTAAGGAGTCACCCTCTTTGTACTACGACTGAGGATGAACTCACTAATTCTCTACTAACCGTTGGTACAAATATCCGTCTATTTATTTATTTTAATAATACTTTTACAAATTTGTCTAATAACCCGTAACCGTAAATCTAACATTAATTCGAGTGTGTATTTTGTTTCCTTTATGTAATAGATTATAGAATAAACTTAATCCTTGCATGATTTTCTTGATACTAGCATGACTAATGCAGGTTTAAAAGAAGAGAACATTAAAGTATCAATGTTCAGACGTTCGTATGAACAAGCACCTTCGGGATGACAAGCATTATAAAAAAGGCGCTGAATAAACTCCAAATTTTATTATTTAGGGGCTCAAAATCTCCTTGTCATAAAATGGTCTTCTGTACTTTTATCAAAGACTAGCCTTGAAAAATGGGTCTCCATTAAGAAATATGCCCTGACTAGTGACGATCAAGCATGAGGGCTCTTGATTTTATCAATTTATGTTTGTATTGATCGTCCGGTCGACAGCGCACTTTAACTGAAAGCATGCTCTAGAGTTATCCCATAGTCTAAATGTGATTCATATAGTTTTGTTTACAATTACAAATCTTCTGTCTCAATTCTAAGATTGGCTTGCTTCCACTGTTCATTAATTTTTGTCACCATGCTCCTCTATTTATGGCAATCTGTTTGAACTTTTCTTGGGATAAACAGCACATATCTGCAAATATATCCTGAAGAAACTCTCGGCGTGGGCATCCTCAGGCATTTGTCCCCTCGATCATCCCCTCAATTATGGTATGCAAGAGACCTCCCAGGCGTTTATTTTTATTTTGTATGCTCACATTTATAATACGGTCCAATTCATATCCAGCTGTATCTACCTTTTTCAGTAGTACTTGTAGATCTGGTATACTCTCTGCCAAAATTATGGTGTCTTCAGCATTTCGTATGTTGTTGATCACAGCACCATTAACTTATACTCCTCTATTAGAAATTTCAAGAGTTTCAGAGGAAAATAACGCTCACCAAATAGATCATTTACATTTAACTGGTCTATAACTTGAATGACAAGCAGCTTTGGTTTTAAGTCCAAAGTGTCTTGACATGTTTTCCAGTTTTGAAGTTCTTTTAATACAGGCGTTATTACCAAAAAAAAAACTTCCGCCGCACCTCGTTATGTGTTATCATGCACTTCTGAACCAACAACTTTTATAATCCATCGTTCGAGTTATTCAATTTTTAGATTTGTTCGTCTTCTCGGCAAATAGAGCTTTTGTTAGTGTATCGATTCAATTGTCAATTCAACAAACTTCAAATAAACACAGTGCTTTTATTTTTAGATGGGCAACTTTAATATAATGTTAAAAAGATTAACAATAGTAAACTTCGTAAATAACACATATTTTCACTAAAAAACCGACCCGATTTATGTTTTATTATTATTTAAATGAAAACGACTTCTAACTCAATATTTTGACAACAATGCAACTGTCAAAACACGTCACAGCGTCCTAGGATAAACTACCAACATATACAAGAGTATGATCGTTTCAGTTTATTTAGTAAATTTAAAACAGAAATAAAAACTGCTTATTATTACTTAAAATCCTTTAAATAAACAGCTTATAGGTACCGAAGTATATTTAATTTTTTTAAAAGAGCAAGAAGTGCATTTATGATGTTTTTTTAGTAAATATGCATGCAATTGCGACATACCTTGCATTTTCTTCGTTAGAATTGATCAGTCATTTATCTCTTCAATTTCATGAGCTCCTGGTATCCGTGACGTCATCGCAGGTCGACGCTGATTGGATGTTAAAATGTCAACAAGCCAGCGTCCTCCGACAAACTACAAGTATGATCGTAACAATTTATATTTTATTAAAAAAAACATTAATAAAACTACTTATTATTACTTTTGTTTAAGTATCATATTTTGTTATTGCTTACTGAATTTAATTCAAATTTTTTAAAGCATGATTTAACGTTATACCTATTGCCATTATGAATGAAATGAAATACAATACAGGTTTACCTTGTGATATTTCCTTAGAAATATTTTTTCATTTACCTCCTCACATCTCATGTGCTCCAGGTATCCGTGAGGTTATTTTAGTTAGTATTTATGTCCCACAGGTGTCGATGTCTATTTGCTATGGATTATTTCATCATAATTGATTTTCATTAGGTTGTTTTAGTTCAAAAGTGATACACAGATGTCAATGTTTGCAGAAATTTTTGTCATTTTATCTCTTCAAGTTTAATTTACTCCTTGTATTAGTAAGGTTACTCTACTTGTAAAGAAAAATACACGGATGTCAATGAACTTTGGCAAACTTTATCTTCAACGTCCACCGACTTCTGGCACCCATGAAGTTCTTCGTTTACTGCCACTTAAATCTAAGATTGTCGATCATATTGGCGGTTTTTTCTTTAGATGCTGCAACCCTAAATAGGCATTGGTGCTATTATCAGAAGGTTTCATAATATATTATTTTATGCTCTGGGGTTTACTCCTGACTCAGATATAAGCCTTTTCAAAGATTCATGTTTCTCTTTTATGTAAAGTAATGAAAGACTTATAATTTTTCAAATTAATAATCTATATTTAATCAAAATTACTTAATTTAGATACATTTAGCATGTACTGTAACTGTAACTCTGTCGCCATTCCGCTAGGGGTGGCCAGAGCCTCTGCAGAGTTGCCTCCATTTTTTCCTATCCTGACATACCTCTTTCAATTCCTTCATATCCATCACCTTTTTCATGCGTTTTCTTGTTTTACGCTCACTTTGTATATCCCATTCTTTCACAATCTCCTCAATCTGATCACTTCATACTTTTCTCGGTCGTCCCTTCCCTCTTTTTCCTTTCACACTTTCTTTGTATACATACTTTGTCAGTCTATCATCTTTCATTCTTTCCACATGCCCAAACCATCTCATCACATTATTTTGTACTTTAACTTTCACATCCTCTTTCAAATTACATTCTTTTTTTACCCATTCATTCCTAACTCTATCTCTCAAAGTTTTTCCTGTCATACTTCTCAAATGCTTCATTTCCACCGTACATACTTTACACATTTCGCTATCATTCACTGTCCATGCTTCACTTCCATACATCAAAGTCGGTAACAATATGCCATTGTGTACCGCCATTCTCAGATCCATCGTCAATCGCTTGTTCTTTGCTATTCTTCCTATTGCACCGACCACTTGCTTTCCCTTGCACACCCTATTCTCAAGTTCTCTTGTCATCTTTCCATTCTTCTCAAATATACTTCCCAAGTATCTAAATTCATCCACAATTTCAACTTTCGTACCATTCAACATGAACGTGCATTCTTCAGTTTCATCCCTTCTGTCAAAAATCAGTACTTTCGTCTTACTTGCATTAATTTTCAACTTGCTTGCACACAGAGCATGGTTCAAACTAGAGAGCATTGTCTGGAGTTCCGCTGCTGAATCTTAATACTGCGTCATCAGCATAAATCAGAACTCCGACTTTTATCTCTCCAATTTGTATGCCATGTCCTTCCAGATTCGCTTGTTTAACATAATGATACATTATTATATTGAATAACCATGGGCTCATTATGCAACCCTGTCTCACACCTTTGTTCACATTAAAATACTCGCTGTATTCTCCATCCACCCTGACACACGCCCTGCTATTTACATAGATGGCGCGTATTGCATTCAAAAGTGCTTTGTTAACACCATGCTTTTATAGCACACACCACATCATACTTCTATCCACCGAGTCGAAGGCTTTCTCAAGATCTACGAAAGCCGCGTAGACCTTTTTATTTACGGCCAGCTGTTTTTCGACTATCTGTCGAAGCGCGAATATCTGGTTTACGCAACCTCTTTCTGGCATAAAGCCAGATTGTATATCTGAGACCTTCTCCTGGGTGGATAATCTAACCCTATGGATAAGAATCTTGCATAGCACTTTACCTGGCACACTAAGAAGGCTGATCGGTCTGTAGTTACGGCAGTCTTTTTTGTCGCCTTTACCTTTGTAAATTGGCACAATGACCGCCTCTCTCCAGTCCGATGGAACCTCCTTGACACTAACACACAATTCGCAAAGCTCTTTCATCCATTCAATCACACATTCTCCTCCCGCTTTCAACATCTCAGGTCTTACACCATCCACACTTGCAGCTTTCCCATTCTTTAATTCCTTTATAACCTTTCTTACTTCTTCTTTCGATATTTTCAAAACATTATCCTCATCATATTCTTCTTTCATAGTTGAATCACATTCATCTTCACCAAAAACCTCATGTGCAAACCAAAAAAAGGTTAAATAAAAATGTATTTAAATTAAAAAAAAGAAAATAAACTCTGTTTGATTTTACTATTTATTTTATTTTATTTGCTATAAAAACAAACAAAATATCGAGTTGACCGGTTTCGGCTTATTGGCCATCTACATAAGTGGGAGTAGGGGAGAAGAAAGTTGGGGTCCTTCATTACTTTCCCCGCACCAGGGCCCCTGTGGTCTTATGTAATTCGGGCCTGGTCTTACAGGTAAAGGTATAAACCAGTTACACCATCAAACAGCTGAAGAAGAACACCGAAGACATAGGGGAAACGTCCGGAAGTTTCTTCTCCGATCGACTACGGAAAACAATCCTTAAATTGTGTTTTTTTCTTTCTGTTTTTTATCACACCATGTTGCTTTTAAAAGTTTCAGGAGGTGTGATTTAATTTTTTTTTTTTTTCTACGCTGAAAGTTATCAGAAATGTTCTTACATTGTTAAACAATATCTTTTCCATCAGAAACAAACAAAATATTTAACATCTCTTGTTTTGCATATAAGCCTATAAAAAAAATTGAATGACTACATTTGTTTACAAAACGCCTGAACATCGCAGAGTTAAAAGCTTACGAAATTTTAGTGATAAAATTAATTAAGCTTAATAGTTTAACTGACTTTTTTTCTGTTTTTTTCGGGTGAAAATAACTCTTTTGTTTTGTGTTAAATGTTTAACATTAAACATGTAAAAAAACCTCTTGTTTTTGGTTAAATTAAAAGTGTTTAAAAAATGCAAAAACCTATGAATGCTGTTAAATATGTATGCACATTAAGTATGAGAACATAGCTTTTTTAATTAAAAACGTCACGAATTTGTTTGCGTTATTTTTGTAGTTTTGAGTAAACTGTACATAACTAAAAAACAAAAAATAATACAAACGTAACAAACACAATTAAGTTTGTGGAATTTTTTAACGGTTTTTTTTTTCAATTTGTTAAGCTTTTCTTTTGACTAAAGAATATCAATTAGAAATTTTAAAACTTTCCAATATCATTCTTGAATCGTTTTCAATGAAATTTTAGTTTCAAATTTTATGAAGCATAAACTACAAAGTTTAAGTATACGTTAATAAAATAAACTTCCAAAATAAACGATATTAGTAACATAAAAAACTATATACCTTGAATATAATAATTTTATGAAAGTTTTGCAGTTTTGCATTAAGGGTAAGTCGTTAACTATGAAAGCCAAAAATAAGGGTTGTGAAATGATGCGGATGTTAAAAATAATTGGTGTGTTTTTCTGTAAATAGGGTTCTGGCCACCCTTCCCTCTCTCAAATCACAAAATTACCCTTAAAGCTGCACAGATAGGGTAAGTTGCAAGTGGAAAGTGATTACTTGTTAAGCTGTTAGAATTCATTTACTACAAGAAAAGACGGTAGGAAAGAAATAACTATGAGAAATCTCTTAAATTTTGAAAGAAATGTGTTTCTAATTTAGAGATAATAAATATCATGAACAGACGAGAAAAAATCATATTAATACAAAATTAAATTTTCACAAAAGGTGTTGTACCTATATAATGCTTTGCTTTTGGCGTAAGACTGCCATTATAAGTATGTTGTTTGAGAATGAATTGATTTGTGTAAAATAAACCCATTAGTGAATTTAAAATATATATTGTTATGTAAATAGCAAATAGATATAAATATTAAGGTAGGTAGGTATATCATTTGTAGCTGATGAGAGTTGTATATATGTAAGTAGGATTAATTATTATAAGTACCTAGGGTAAAGAAATTTTAGAAAAAAACCACTAGATTATCTGCTTTGAGAAGAGAAATTCACCTCTAGTAATTTCTATTGCTGAGGTAAAAAAGGGCGCGAACGGCTTGCAGACAGACAGTCTTCATAAGACACTCTACTTTTAAACACGAAAGCAGTATAAGTGAACACAAACTATCTGTGTAATAAATATGAATGTTAAATAAATGTAAAAGTGTAAAAAATAAATCTAAGTGAAAAATAAATATCCTGTATAGAAGACCAGTTTTTAATTTGAAGACTATTTAATCCCAAAAAATCATAACAATATTTTATATTGCATTCAACCAGTTGTATATTTATGTGTTTGCCGACATAACTGTATAACTTTTTGTATATTAACGTTTGACATTTTTTTCTCTTATGTAAAAGGCCTCGGTCACTTACAAGTAAATAAATAAAAAAAGTACCTTATTTGCATATGTAATAGCTTTCCTGGTCTGATGGTGTACTCGTGTTTTGGCCTTCAGCCCTGGGCCCTGGGTTGCTTTAGGGTCTCGTAAACCCCAAGGTCCAAGGTTTGTGAATCCAGGACAGTTACGACTGAGCCACGACGGGTATTAATAAAAATAACATTTTTTACTACACCACGCGGCGCCCGTTGGAAAATATATTTTTGCTTTTTCACACTTACGAAAAGTCTGCACATTTTTCCATCCATTTTATTTTTCTCTCTCTACTTAAAAAAATGAGAAAATTATCCGAAATTATTTATAACATATTTTTGACTGGTAAGTTTACAGGATACAAAAGTTTGCTTTAAAGGTACAAATACAATGAGGCTTTTTTGTTTGAAAAAAGTTTTTTATTTTTATTATGTTTGTTTAAATTTTTTAAAGGAAAACTGTAAACATTTAATTATTTAAGAAATAAAGCTCTCAGATTAAGAGCAGAATAACTAAAACAAAATCCTTAATCATAAATGTTTTTTTCTTTGACTGTTTCTTATTTGTTTTTGTTCTATTATTTTCTTGTGAGTATTTCACAAAATCGACATATTATTGAGTTAATCGACTATATTTATTATTTTTCTGGTGCTTTTTTTAAAATTATTATATTAAGTCCTATTATTTTAAAAAAAAACAAAATTACATATATATTAATTCAACCTTCAAATATGTGGGTCACGTTTTTAATATATTTTTTACAAATGTTGCTCATTCCAAAGATTAATAAAAACACGTGGAAAATCTGAATGTTTATTTTCCACCTACGACTTTATTTTTGGGTGTCGATTTATTACGCATTTTGTCAAAAAAAAGTGGATTGGTTTGACGCATTATCTGCCAAAAAACCTTTGACATTTTTCCTCGGAACGTGATTGGTTATAATTTGTTTTATTTTCAAGGATTTTCGGTATGAAACAAGTTATATAATACACAATCATTCTACCAGTTTCCTCGTGAAGAAATGAAACTTAAGGACAGATTGCGATTCTGTGAAAATACACTTGTTAATAAAAGATATAGTATAATTTAATTTGAAAGTAATTCAAATTTACAAAGTTAATTTAAATTGTCAAGACATCTCATGCTTACACTGAAATATATGTTTACAGTTTACTCATGAAATAAAATTATATGTTGATAATATGATATAGAAAATGTAAGCTCGTTCGAAAAGCCGCAGTTTTGGAAATAAGTTACACTATATGTGTAGCTTAGTAGTGACATTGGAAATTATTTTTTAAAGTGCTTCCTTAGAAATATAAAAAAATATATATATTTCACTTATTGAAAAGAGCTTTGCAATTTTAAGGTTTCTAGTTTTAACAATATTTAATACTATGTGGCAGGAAAATTCAAATCATTCTGCCATTTATTAGTTCTGTTCACAGCCACCAGCTGACGCCCTGACTGGTGACGTGACCCAAGGACGCCATCTTGGATGCCGTTCCACGTGAACTTGATGACGATCTCTTCCGTGCCTGACTACCTTGCTAACGACACGTCTTTCCGACCGCGCCGTTCGTCCGCCATTTTTTCTTGTCTAGATTTTCGCAATTTTGAAAAAAAAAATTGTAAATTCATTCTTCTCCACTTGAATAATTATTTTCAATCATTAAAAAATCGATTAATCAACTGTGTAAATAAGGTTCCAAATCGCCGTATGCGACCCTTTCGGGGATAACGCAGGCAAGGAGTTACACTATATGTGTAGCTTAGTTGCGTTGCGTAACTTTATGAAATACAAATCCAAGTGTTCTCAATATCAAAAGTGTTTTATTTCCTAATCTTATTCACAAAACATCTTGTTTTTGGGAATATCGGGAAGTGATTCCTACTTCATCGACCTCAAATCCCCAAAAGTACACCAATACACTTTGTTGAGCGCTTATCTTTGCTAATGATGCAATGAGTTTCCTTAGCAAATACCTACAATATATTTTTAGGATAACACGTGTCTGTGTCAAAGTACATAAACTTTAATTTATCTTTGAACAAACAGGATGATGTTTTAAGTGTCATGGACTTAAAAGTTTGTGAAAGTTTGGGGCACGCGGAAGTAAGGCTCAGGAGTTGTTAAACAAAATACGCTCTTTATTGTGGTTTAACTTTCCACTGGGACCCTGTTCTGAGTAGTCGGCTTACATTTCTCTTAATCAGTGGTTCTAAAAACTCCTTCGAGCAAGGACCACTCGATTAAGCTGTTTTGGACAGGGACCGCATTTCTTCAGGTCCCTGTCCAAAACCTCTTATTATAGGTTGGTATGAGGCTGACTACCCCTAATGTTAAATAATATTAATTTTGCCAATGTCACCCCTGTTTCAGGGTAGGTCGGCAAAAGTTGCAGGGCTTATGTTCATTTGAGATTGCTTTTAATAAATTGTCCACATGCGGCATGTTTAAGCGCAACCTTACTTACACGTGTGTGTTTGTGGACATGAATTTAATTTGAATCTTAAATGTAAACATACCTTTGAAACTTAGATTATAGAGATTAGATTATAGATGAGAAATGTCAATTTTACACAGAAATCCTTGCAGTCGTGTCTACGGAACCAGAATTTTAGAGAAAATATTTCCTGAACATTTTGTATTACCTGGAAAAAATCTTTCTTCAGGAAATATCCCTGAGTAGTCCGTGTGAAGATCCCTACACAGGTTGAGGGCTTATGTTGGAAGAGCCTGCATCAACATATTGACTTGGATTTCTGGAATATGAGGACTCTTGTTCTGCAAGTGTAGTGCTCAGAAAATCATTGTCCATGGACCACCTGCGTTGTTGTTCCTCCTGTTTGCCAAGCTGCTCGGGAAACCAGATAGACGTACCACTTGGCCAACACGGTGTGAGCTAACTCGAAGAAGAAGTTAAAACGCTCTTAAGATGTTTAGATGCATTAGATGCATACTCCACAATTTTGGTTGTTATTGTATTTTTACGATTTACTTGGTTCACTTTAATAAAACTTTGATTAAATTGATTTTACACAATTTATTTCACGATTGCTAATTGTCTCACAGTAAATCTTTCGTACTATCTCGCTCAACGGTTAATGTACTAGTCCCCCTTCAAAGCACTGCGATCCGTATTTATAGGGGAATAAAGATTACTCTGGAATTTGCCAGACTATGCGAGAATCTTTTCAATAAAAAATAATATCATCCAAATACTTACATCTAGAGACACACAATCATTATTCATTAGTAAACATACACAGTATTCGTAGCAGTATGCTGAATGACGCTTGTGCAGACGACTTCTAAGGATCTCACGGACCACAGGTTAAGAATAACTACCTACTCTAAATTATATCCTCCTCTCTTCATCTTTCCCTCTCTGTCTCTTTCTCTAAGGACCAGTTACCCGTCTGATGTATAATTAATTGCAATGAATAATGTAAAATTTTATTGCTAAAATATTCATTCCCAAGCGCTATAAAAAGGGAGGCTTTGTTTATATACTGAGTAACTCATTATCTGACCATATTACGATGTGAAGAAACACTTACAATTTACCAGATTATATTTCCTGAAATGTATGTGATAAATTAATTTAAATTAATTACATAATTGGGTTCATGTAGGAAGGATCATAAAACAACATTTTCAGCCCTCCCAGAGGGTTTTGAAAAAATAATTGTATCCTTTTTAATATTACTCGTATCTTTTATGTCACCGCTATGGTTGTCCGGTCGATAGATCAGTTGGTAGAGTGCTTATTGCATTCCATGCCGAGAGCTCGGGTCCGAATCCCTTCGAGGGGGTGAGAAATGAGTTCCCGTTACGTGATTTGTATTTCAAATCCAAAAAAAAATACTGGCAAGTTTTACTAAGCCTTCAAAATAAATAAGTATCAAGCCCCTCGGGATCTGGGAAACCCCAACTTCAAATGAAGTGGTTGGTGTCAGGCTGGCACCTTTACCTGTAAAAATAAATAGGTTCCACTCGTCTTTGTGTTTTTTTTTCTTTGAATGTTAAATGCTTATTTAGTGACAACATACGCTTAAAGTTATGCTGCTTTTCATGGCAATACTTAAACGCATCTCTCCCGCATGAATGTGCTAGAATGATTCACAGCATCAAAACACTGGCCCTAATTGCAATTTTTTATTTTTTAAGTGGAAAAAGGCTTTCCTGTAATAATCTATAATCTAAGGTACAAAGATATATTTACATTTAAAATTTAATAAATTTGTTCATTTTAAGGATTCAAATTAAACACTGTTATATTTTCACATAATATACAATTATTAATTTTTTAAATTTTATTTTAATACGAGTACCTGATTTAATTAAAAAACAAATAATTGTATATGTGAAAATATAACAGTGCTTAATTTGAATCCCTAAAATTAACAAATTTATTGAATATGAATTTTCACAGTGTTAATACACAAACAATACAAAATATATTTAAAATTTAAATAAAATGCATGCCCATAAACAGACACGCGTAAGTTCAAACTTACAAATACTGCATGTGTACTTACAAATTGAAATCCAAACCTCAAATAAACAAATACTCGGCAAGTTTCGCCAACCTTCCCTGACAGAGGTGGACATTGGCGAGGTAAACTATTTTTTCACAACATGTGTGGTCAGCTTCATACCAACCTATAAGTCAAGGGTATGTCGTTGGCAATCTCTTTAAGTGTGGTTGTACATTCCTATACTCTTTATACTCTTTAGGAAATTGTAACATTTCAACTTCAACTTTTTAATATAACTCTTCCGAAATGTAAAATCATTCTGGGAATCCCATCACTTTTAAATTTGCATTAAACTCATCAGGGTAGCTGTGGTAACATAAATTATTAAAAATCCCTTTGACTCAAAGTGTCGGGATATTTTAATTTCTGTAACGCCAAAATTAAATTTTAATTTTGGCCAAAAAAAACATTCATTGAAAATTTCCCGGCAAAGTCGAAAGTAAAAGTTTTCAAAGTTGGAAAAAAAAATATGTTTAAAATAAAATCTCGTAGGTACCTCCTAAGGGTACAGCGAGCCATCGCATTAAGTAGCTCACTCTGAGATAGGAAATATTAAAAATTTCAAAATTAGGTTAAAAGTTTTTTTTTTTAGTTTTTCTTTTGCTTATTGTATAATCTGTAGGAAATTTTTATTATCCTTGAATTTAAAAAAAATGTTGTAAGAAAATTCTGGTACCTAATATGTACGTTCATTTTATTTAAAAAAAATTGTAGTGAATTTATGATGAAAATTTTAGTTTTGCGATGAAAAAAACCTGTATTGTTAAAAAGATATCTTCTGATTTTTGCAAGGTACCTACTCGCAAATGCAACGCAACTAAGCTACCCATATAGTGTAACTTCTTGCATATTGCGAGTGAACCTATTTTTTTTACAGGTAAGGGGGACGGCCTTACTCCAACCACTTCAGTGAAGTGGGGGGTTTCTCAGCTCCCGAGGGGGCTGGTACTCATTTATTGTGAAGGCTGAGTAAGCCTTGCTGGTTTAAAAAAAAAATTATACTCATACATGTATTTTTTATTGTTTGAATGTGACTGCTCACCAGTCGCACTCCTTGAAAGTTTTCGTATCTCCCAAATGCGTACTTCTTCTTCTTCCTCAGCCTAGACGATCCTGTTTGGTCACCGAGGATGTCAGAAATGATTTATCGTTTCAGTTTTTATTTCAAAACCCAAAATAAAACGCCTGCAATGCTTACTCACCAAATATAAGAAATGAGTACCAGCCCTCTCTGGAGCTGTAAAACCCCCACTTCAACTGAAGTGGTTGGCGTAAGGCTGGAATCGCCACATGCGAAACACTTTGGGGATAGCGCGGCAAGAAGTTGTATTACACAATATTGTTGTACACAATGTATTTGTAACTTAGTTGAGTTTGTGTGGCGTAATTTTTTTTTTTTTTTTTAAATAAATTTGTGAAGAGGAATGCAATTCACCAACCTATTTTGTCTGTCCAGTTGTCTTCACGCGAAAGCAGAAGCTTGTGTGCATGCAACGACATCTGAATCAGGGTCAATGTTATGGTCAAAGGGACCAGCCGTGGCTCGAACCAACGTTATCTGAACCAAATACGCTAACTGAACAAGCGTCTTGACCGACCATACCACCGACATGGTAATGCCTTTTATGATTAGACAAAATAGTTTGGTGAATTGCATTTTTCTTTACAAATCTATTTTTACAAACCGTGACTTATAGGTATGTTGGTATGTTATAATTTAGTTTCCTTGACTTAAAGGTTGATATGAGGCTGACCACCCATACTGTAAAAAATGGTTCACTTTGCCATTGGCACCCCTCTTCCAGGAAAGGCCGGCAATAGTTGCAGGGTTTATGTTAATTTGAGGGTAGGATTTTAATTTGTAAGTAAACATTCAGCATTTTTAAGCGCGAACTTACACGTGTTTGTTTGTGGGCATGCATTTAATCTGAATTTTAAATGTAAATATGTCTTTTGCAACTGAGATTATTGTCACAAATTGATGGTAAAAAGTACAATATTCCAATTTTTAGTAACATGACCATTTAAAAAAAGGTTTGTTTTAAGTTAAATTTAATAAATATATCCTAGCAACTTAGATTATAGATTATAGAAAATAGTGCAGACTTTCCCTAAAACAGGGGTGACATTACTATAATGTTCATTATGCTAATACAATACTATAAATTCTAGACTATTGGACTAATATGCCATTCCAATGCTCAAGTATCTGTCTATCATTCCAACTATGTTTACATTATGCAGAGGTTATCTACAAAATATTGACAGGCATTTCAAAATCAATACTTCAGTATTCGATTTGAATACAAACCAGCAATTGGCTAACTAAGATTGATATATAAAGTGTCATTCATATCGTCGTTGTGAAATCAAACCAGCATATCTGTAAAATGCATATTTTTCACCAGAGCACTTTTAACGTCCGTTTGAATCACCTCAATGCCAATTTATGCATGAATAAAAAATAGAAGATATTGCTAATTGAATCACAAGTTGTAAACCAATAGGAAATTGTTTAAATTAATAAGAAAAAAATGTAGAAATTTTTGAACATATGCCAGTTTGATTTGACAACCACGATATTTTAAACCAGCCTACAAATTAGGCTAATTTATTTGGTGAGCGCTGTTTTTGTGTATCACACCTCAAGAGCCCTCTGAGAGCTTGGTCGTCACTGTAAAAAACGCCAATTCTCAAGCAAGACCCAGTTGCTGCAAAGCTGTATGGACCTTTTGATGACCTGTCTTTGGTAAAGGTTTATGAATTTTTCAACCCAGGGAAGAGCTAATTTGAAAATATAAATTGTATATTTTTTATTGCTCCACCGGGATTTGAACCCACAACCTTCCATTTACGAGTCCGAAGTGTTACCACTGGACTACGGACAGGATATATTTTATTCACCGTCTTCTTCACGAGTTGATTTATTTCCTCGAGCGCTTTCGATTTTATCACACCATTATTAAGAAAACAGTGCTTTATTTGTGCATTATTAATTTCAAATCAATCATCATAATGGCATAACACAAACCCTTAAACTTTTATTTATGATTCATATTTAATACATGCCCACTAGATAACATGTGTAAATATACGCTTGCCCATGATGAGTGTGTATTTACAAAATAGATCCAGTTCATGAATGAACAAACCCCTGTGACTCTTATTGTGTTTACCTGAAACAAGGATAACATTAAGAAAAGTGAGCATACATACATATTATGCATTTTAAAGAAATTTACGGAATTTCAAAAAAAGGAATTTTAAAAATTCAAAAATGAATGTACATTCGGACGTAATTTTTCTAAATATGAAATTGATCAAAGATTAATTAAAATAACATTCCTTAAAAAATAGATAAATTTTTAATGGAGAGATCAGCTTCTAAAGAGGTTTTTTAAGTAACTTTCCAAGTATTTTTATCCCACTTTCGAGTCATTTACAGTTGATTAAGTTTTCATTTCAAAAGCTGCCAATTGAATGTTGAAAATTTTGAAAGTTCTGAAAGTTTATTTTTTTTATTCTGGACGTTTCGTAGACAGGTGCTAAGCCTCGGTTGGTTTCATTGGACCTCTAGTGAGGGGACTTTACAAAGTGACTGCCCCATTAACATGTATTGTGTGACCTTGTCTGCAGTCGCCGCGGCCCATCCCTACCTTTCAGTTTTAGTTACCGACAGTTTTACGCAAACTTTTGCCAAATTTATGCAAAAATAATTTAGAAGTCCCTTGTACTTTTGTTTCACTCGAATATATTTTTACACAAATAATTTTACAGATCTGTTTGTCCAATTTTTTTTCAGTTATTTTTAATGTATTTTATTCAGCGTTTGTCTTTGCTTTTTAAATGTTTTCTGTTAATATTGTACTCACATTATTGTTCTTTGACTTATGGGTTGATAAAAGATTGACCACCAAACGCGTAAAAAATGTTAAACTATTGTCAATGACCAGTCCGTAGCTCAGTGGTAACACTGCGAACTCTGAATGGGAAGGTTGTGGGTTCGAATCGCGGCGGAGCACTAAAAATATACCATTTATATTTTGAAATTTGCTCTTCGCTGGGTTGAAAAATTCATACAACTTTACCAATGACCGGTCACCAAAGGTCCATCCAGTCTTACAGCAACTGGGTCTTGCTTGAGTATTGGCGCTTTGTAGCGACGACCAAGCTAGTACACCTCTGCGGCACTACAACTAATGTCATAGACCCCTAGAGTCTCTAGAATCTAGGGAGTCTCCCGCACAGGATTTAAAAAAAATGTTTACTGTTTAAGGGAAAAGCAGTAAGGTTAGGTATTTTCCACGTTAGCTTATGTGACTTGAAACTGATTAAAAAAACCTACTTAAATTTTGCATTCAGTATAAGGTCTCTATGCTAACAATTAAAATACCCGGGCTAAAAATAACGCATTTAAATGCATTAAATAACGATATTTACCTAAGAAAAATATTTAGACTGTTTTTACAATTTTTTAAATTTTATATATGTTAATTTTAATCTAAATTGTTAAAATATGTTGTTTTTTTCCAAAAAAAAAAAAAGTTTAAAAACATATGTTTATTTGAGACTTGGGTTGTTTAAAAGTACATCGATACATATGTGTTACTGTGAACTTACATTATCTTGGAAATGACACACATGTCATTTAAATATAATTATGATTTATTACTTTTAATGTTTGTATTTCTTGGTAACTTACATGATAGACTATCTATGGATACCAATAGTTCTTGCTTCTTCATAACTATTAAAAAAAATTTTACAACAATTTTTGAGTTAAACTTAATTTTTATGAGAAGTTAGATTTTTTTTGTAACAACACTGAGTTTTATTTTCAAAAATTGAGCATTGATTTCACCTCAAATACTTAAACTTGCTAAAGTCATTTTCAAGAGAACACTCTTAAATGACGTATTTAAAACAAATATATAGATATATCTCTTCTTTATTTGTATGACGTCGTAACACACTGCATATTTTACAGTATTTTCAGTGAATTTGAGTATTTATTTTATTATATAACATATTTAGATTGCTAAGTGATTGTTCGGGTTTTCATATCACTACAAAATAGGTTAGGTACTACAAAACACCTTAGGGTAGGCCCAAGCTCAGCGGCAAGCAATCAATATTTCTGATGTCGAAAACATACCCCTATAGGCAATACATCAATGTGTGACATTATTCTCTATCATGATTAGAGTGACAAATAATCAAACATATATTTTGATTCTTTGATATAAACAACTGAATAATAGTTCTAATAATTATGATAATAATAATGTATGTTGTAAACATACATATTTTCACATTACAATTCAAAGACCGGTCTCTAGTCAAGTGTCTGTAGTCCAAAATTCATAAGCCTTTACCAATGACCGGTCACCAAAGGTTCACACATAATAATTTATTGTTCAGCTGCCGTAAATTTTTTTGATGAGAGAAAATGTGTGACCTCTGATTTTTTTTGTAAATGATACCTCAAAATAAAACCTATTATTTCTTGATTCATTTCAAATTTGCATGTTTAAAGATTGTAATAACCGTTCTTTTATGAGAAAAAACTAAAGATCCTCATCTAAACATCTTATTAAGTTACTTGGTTACTTGCTTGTAGAGAAAATTCTTGGAATCTGAACCTCAATTATGAAATTCCACGTATAAACTCAACCATAGTATTTTCCAAAATATGTATGGAAATCAAAACGTTCCGTAACAACTCTGTTTAAGATTCCATATATAAATTTTCGTTAACGCTATGGTCGCTCCTCGTTGGAACATAAAGTTTTTTTCTAGTAGTATTGCTTCATTCACGAAAATAAATACATTTTTCCCTGAGTATAGAGTACAGAGTACATAATATAGAGGAGTAGAAGCTAGCTTACGGCATTGATGCATACTTTGAGACACAGTTGAACCCAGTCCTGTCATTAAAAATCATGTTGTTACATGTGAAATCCTGTATATTCTTGTTTTTTGCATTATAGTTTTTGACACCCAACACATGCCATAATGTCTTAAATAATGCTTGTTTTGTTCAAAAATAGACAAAATTACCGATCAAAAGATTTAGGTATAACGCGTGCCCACAATTTTCATGCAGGAATGTATATCAAAGCCCCCAACATTCTGGAAATATTTCTTAGTTACATCAAAGTTTTTTTGTACACAAGTAAATGACACAGTAAAGATCTTTTTCCTCTTTCTTACGAAGGACCATTTTAATAATTAAATTGAAACATATGAGTCGTATAAATGCAAACGCCGTCAACTCCTTACGCGATGATTTTGAGAAAATTAAGCTTGTGTTTTGAACGTAATTTGGAACCAGTTGGATATGACAGCGTTTGCACGAAATCATACTTTTTCAATTAAAATTACGAAGGATTAAGTGAGGTTTTCATCACATTGCACACAGCAAATGATTTGTTACACTACTCAGAATCAAGTTCAATAATTATCTCAAAAGTCATAAAATTTTGAGATGACGGCGTTTGTTATACGAAGTTATACGACTCATATATAATGTATATTTTCGTTAAAATAATTTCTAGTCCACAGATATCGTAAATCAATGTCATTTTTATTACTTGTTCTCCCTTTTTAAGGTGTCGGCGGACTTTTACAGCATTATAAGATTTTATTATGTCGTCAACTTGTATCTTGTTAGGAGTATCTGGAGCTTGACTGTCTTTTGGTGGATGTTAAAAAAGACGGCTTAATTATCCCAAAAAAAAACAACTTCAACAGATGTACCTCAATAATGTTTATAATATTAAAAAAAAACACATATTATATTTTCTTTGTATAATTTTTTCTCAGCTTTATTCAGTCAAATCTTGGACGCAGGCTTCCATGCCGAAGTTAAGGATTTAAAAAAATAATAGATTTGTGAAGAGGAATGCAATACACCAACATATTCTGCCTGGCCTGCAATAGGTATTAATTAAATCAAATAATGATTATTCATGATTGTATATTTTAATTAATTATGAATTAATAACTACCAAATGACATCTATTGAACCAGGATCAAAGTAATGGTTAAATGGCCCAAGCGGGGATCGAACCAACATTATTCTATTCCAAATACGCTAGAAAGATCAGCCATTTGATCCCCTCGGCCATAGCGTCGAGGAATGTTTTTATAAGGATAGGTGTAGATTTATTTCGAACCAGCTTTACAAATTGAGTTTTGTATTGTTTTATCATATGTAAATTTGTGGCTAATATGATGATAATCAGTAAAACGAATGTATTCTACATTATCAAAAAAAAATTGTCATTCCTAAATAAAAAAAACATCCAGAAGTGTGAAATCAACTTTTTGGTTTTTAAAGGTCTGTTTCGTTTTGTTTTGTATGAGAAAATAACATGTTTTTGTATTTACGTTTTGTAACGTCAATTGAAGGGCGTTAAAATATTGTAAATCCCAAATTTGTAAAGTTCAAAAGAAAACTGTGAGAATAGCTTTTAATGTGCGTACTAAAATTATTATCGAGCATCATAAAGTTTCCTTTATATGAGACAATTTACGATACTAGTACTTAACTCTGCGATGTTTAGGCGTTTTGTAATCATAAAAGTACCAACTACATAATAAATCAAGACTTTGAGGAGGCTTAAATAATGTTTTTTTTGCGGATAGAAGAGCGCATTATTAGAAACTGTAAACATAATTTTTTAGAGTAAATTAAATGTAGTTTTCTATTGTTCGTAGAAAATTTAGACAGTTAAATCATGCATTCTAGAATACTTCGAAGCAATTAGTAAACAGAACGGTATTTGTGATTATGACACTTAAATATTGTATTCAATGGTATTCCAAATACCAATTACAAAATATTAGTCAGCCATCCCCCTACCAATCTTGCCTTGTGACAGCATACTTTCTTGTCTACTACATACAATGCGCAGACGTCAAGTTTTCACCATATTATCCCCTTTTATACCAAAAAAAGTTTTTTTCTTGTAAATACTCGAAAAGTACTCCAAAAAAAAACTCCACCCTTTTTCTATTCTATTTCATGAATTTTAATCCTTTAGTTAGTTTCTACCTCAATAAGTCCCTGAAGATGGACGAATAAAGTGTATAGACCTAAAATTGTGAATCTAAAAATTACGTATTTTCTAAAAAAAATTGTGCATACTTTTTTCATTTTTTATTAAGAAATCCTGTGCGGGAGACTCCCTAGATTCTAGATACTCTAGGGGTCTATGACACTTGTTGTAGTGCCACAGAGGTGTACGAGCTTGGTCGTCGCTACAAAGCGCCAATATTCAAGCAAGATCCAGTTGCTGTAAGGCTGGATGGATCTTTTGTGACCGGTCATTGGTAAAGGTTATATTAAAAGGTATATTTTTTGTGCTCCACCGGAATTCGAACCCACAACCTTTCCATTCAGCGTCCGCAGTGTTACCACTGACCTACGGACCGGTCCTGCGTATAACTGCATGTACGATTTAAGTACGTTTTTTTTTAAATTTATTTAAGTACATAAAGTACGATTTCAGGAAGTTCCTTAAAGATTATGATGCAAAAAAACAAGCCCTACTTGAGCATTGTAGGGTATAGCTATTATAATTATACGTGTAATAGGAGCTAATAAACTAAAGTTATTACCCGCCGTTTACAAGGGAATTTGTTCCAGTGATAATCACCCATAGCAGAGCTGATACTAAAACTATCAGGGCCGTCATATTGTAGTGCCTGCTTCCTTTGTAAAGTTGTTGCCGAATTATCAGAAGTTCAAATACTCGTGGCAGTTAGCTTGTAAATTAAAACACCTTTATTGTATTAGTGTATTGTATTATTATTGTATATTCGGGATACACAAATTCGCTCCCATCACTCCGCTGTTAAAAACACTACATTGGCTTCGTTTCCCGGAGAGGGTGGTCTACCGTGTTTGTGTGATGGTATATAAAGCCATCAATGGCTTGGCTCCACCTTATTTGACTGACATGATGTTGCCTGTTGAGATGGGTATAAGGAGGCAGACACTCAGATCCGCGGGCTATGGAGTAGTCAATTTGGTTCAGCCACGCCGTTAGATTCGTACAAATTTCGGAGACCGCGCTTTCCGTGTTGCGGGTATGGTGGAAATAAAAAGACTGCCACCCGGTGTGAAGAACTCCAAATCTGTGGATGTATTTCGCGGAGCATTCAAGACACACCTTTTTAGAAAGTCTTATCCATGATCGGAGAGGGCCCTTCAGGTGTGACACACACAAAAACGGCGCTCTCTTATCATTTGTAATTTAAGATAAATTAGCCTGATATTATTATTATTATTATTCTGGGAGTGAGGGGACCATGGAGGGAAGCAGCACAAGACAGAGAGTCCTGGAGGATTGTGGTGCGGGAGGCCCTGAGCCTTCAAGGCTTATGAGCCGAAGAAACTAAAAAGTAAAGTAAGTTATTGTATTAAATTCGTGTCACACGCAACGCAAAAACGCAACGCAACTAAGCTACACATATAGTGTAACTTCTTGCCGCGTTATTCCCAAAGGGGTCGCATGTGGCGAGTTGAACCTATTTATTTTTACAGGTAAGGGGGCCGGCCTTACGCCAACCACTTCAGTTGAAATGGGGGTTTCCCAGCTCCAAAAAGGGCTGGTACTCATTTCTTGTGAAGGCTGAGTAAACCTTGCCGGTATTTTATTTTTGGATTTAAAATAAACACCGAAACGGGAAATCATTTCTGACACCCTCGGTGGGATTCGAACCCGAGCCCACGGCATGGAATGCAAGCACTTTACCAACTGAGCTATCGACCGGACTCACACAACGATTATATTTAGGTACTATATTCTCAGTTGCAAAGATATATATTCAATTTAGGATTTATATTAAATTCATTCACATAAGCAAACACGTATAAGTTCGCATTTAAACATGCCGCATGTGGAATTAGAACATGAAACCTCATCTCAAACGAACACAAACTCTTGCCGATCTTCCCTGAAACAAGAATGACATTGGCAAAAGTGTGCTTATACAGGTATAATAAATGTGACGGAATTACAGAATATTGTTATGATTGTACTTGTGTTCTTATTATTAAACTGCGATTAATTAAATATTTATTTTGCACAATTTCGATGTACACTGTTCTGATTATTTTTCTTGCTCTAGCTCATCGAATTTGCGTCACAATGTTTCAAGCGACCGTACTCTCCAAAAAATTACGGCTCATATTTATACAGTTCATTTGGACGTTTCTCATGTGTTTCAGATTATTCTATGGTGGATATATCCACTATAGAATAATCAAATATCAATCAATCAATCATATCAATCAATCAATCTCCATAGCAGTCTACTATCATCCATTTCATCATTGTACTAGCTGTTCGACACTAATCCAGTTACACATACCAGCAAGCTACGTGCCTAGGTACTTACGTACTAATACTCCTATAATGTATCATACTAGAGCCAGATTGTTTGACACACACTAACGTCCATACGTTCGTAACAATATTATTTTTTCGTTTTTAGAAAAAAAAAACCTAGGTTTGTCGTTTTCTATTCTACACGTCTTAAGTATCAAAAAAATGCTGATATGATTTAAAAAACAAAAAAACAGAACTAACTTTTCTAATATTTTACATCAGAAAAACCTTTGAAAACCAAACTTTTCCTTACGAAGTAGGCGCTGCAGTTAAAAAAAAAACTTTAAATTATTTTTCCCGCAGAAATGAGATGTTAATACTTTCTATCCGTCTTTCGAATTGACGCGGAGCTGGATTGAAAGTTTTTTCTTTGTTAAACTCCATTACAAATAATAATTTCACAATATCACTCGATTTCATCACTTGTCACCACAGATGACAGGCGCTATAAAAAACCCTGCGAAAGTAATATAACAGTACAGCCTCGATTATCCGAGCTATTGTGAACCAATTATACGTGCGATAATCAAAATCTCATATAAAACGGGCTTTATTACATACCTACTGAACAAAGATTTAACATCAAATAACCTTAACGTAATCTAACACATAAATAATAGGTATGAAAGTAGTTATATATGAACATACACTATCAGTATGAAAAGAAAACTAAAAAGTGGTCCGCAGCTTTGTGGTTAATGTCGTGAAGTCGTCATTGGAGGGTTATTGGTTTGATCCTGGTCGGGAAAACATAAAAACACAAATAGACATACAGTTTTCAATATACACTTCGCTGGGTTAAATAAAATATTATCTCCCTTTACCTTTACCTTTTGCTTTACAGCAATTGGGTCTTGCTTGAGGATTGCCGACTTATATGACAACGACCAAGCCTCAAGCTCTTGAAATGTGACACACACAAAGATAGCGCTCACCAAATGAATCATCCTATTTTGTGTAAGATTTGAAAAAATACGAAATAATAGTTTGACGTCATTTAAAGAGTGTGTGCTATGACAGCAATATCTCTCCATTTTTTCATGACAAAAAAGACTGTAGGCAATAGGCATTGTTTTTTATTTCTGCTCCATATCAGCTAAAGCAGTTTCACTAACAGATAAAGTGTCAGAACGACACTTTCCTAAAAACAATGTGGCTGTGGGAACTCATCTTTCCTTTTGCCCGTACATGTGAAGTCGGAACCGCAAGACTGTTATATCGTTTTCGGATAATCGAGTCTCTACGGCATATGACCTGGGTTGAAAGAAAAATATCGTCCTCTATTCGGTGAAATTTATTTATTTCAGAGCTTGTGTGAAATTTTGCATTATTCAATATTTTGAAAAATAAATCTTCCTATAACTCTTCAAAACCTCATTTTTTATACAGCCGACGCCTTCCCCCCTCAACGAAATTTGCTCATAAATTTCATATTATTTAATATAATATATTTCATCTTCTACATAAACGAAGATAACGTCTTATTTTTATTGCAGGATTTTACGAGTGTATCTGAGAGTTTCAAATATTTTTAACAAAGAAAAAATATGAAATGTAATTTTTTAAATGTATTTTTTATTTATAAATAAATTTTGTTTTTAAATCTGTCCGTGGTAAGTCAACATGTGAATTTTATTTGATTTCTACTAAATTTTACAGAACTAAAATACTCCTTATTAAACACTGTTTTTTTCACTCGATTCATTAAGTTTATTTTAATTATTATACACGATCGTTTTCGATCTCTTGATCATCTTCAGGTACCTACATATTTTATTTGAAATTTAAATTTAAAAAATATATGTACCTATACGTTTTTCTCGAAGACGGACCTTGTGAGATATTTCCTACGTACACACACAAAAATGACGCTCTTTAATAAATTGTAAAATTAAATACATCATCCTCGCATATTAATCTAAAATTTTGTAGATAAAACTATTTTTTATTAAGTTTGAGAGGGCAGTCCCTACGTTAGCGATTTCTGTTATTTAACAATTTAATCGTTACGTTGTCAGGTATAGGGTCGATAAACGACAAGCCAGAAAAGCCGTTCGTTATCCGCGATGATATTAAAAAGCGTAAATAGCGCCATAACTCTACCCTCAAAAGACACTTTTGCTGTATCCCACGTATAAAACATAACATACAAAAATGTATCAAAAATAAAACTTTCCCTAGGGGAGCTGTTTTAGATTCTATATATATTTTTTTAATATACCACTATGTTTGAACTAAATCGTTACGTTTCATATTTCAGATTCAAAGGCCTTTCCCTACACCCCAAACAAAACTTTACGTTAAAACTCATATGACGTTTTAACAAAAATGTTTGGAAACTCAATCGTTCAATAGAGGCGCTGTTTGATTTTCTGTATATTATTTGGCAAGTGCTACGTTTGAGTTTAAAGATATTTTTTTTTGTATTTGGGTTACTGTAGCTAGAAAAATACTTCACATAGACCTGCGACGAAAAACTCCAGAAACACAAAATTAATATCGTGAACATTACGTTTTTTTATTTACATTTTTCCTTCAAGTTATGCTTTTTTTTAGCTTTAAATTAAAGTCGGGAGTAGGTGTAACGTTTTCCCGCGTGATTTTTCTTGTATGTAAATTTTAGGCTGTTTACTTTCATAGTCTCGTGTCATTACTCACGAGAAAAAAATGGAAATGTCGAGTTAGTTACGCTGTAATATTTTTTGTATTAACTTCTTTTTTTTCTCTTCGGAGGTCTTCTTAGAATTCTTCTTTCGGTTATGTTTTCTTAAAGCGCTAACGATATTAAAAAGTATAAACGTTGCCTGGATCTTAACATGTTCACAAATTAAAATAATTTACTTAAAAATTCGGAAACTCCATGAAGAGATGTTAAAAATTTAAATTTGTTTCTTGACGTTTCGTTAGCATCGTTACTAATATCCTCAAGAGACAACCTTCCAAACAAGAACTAGGGTTCGATCTCCACCTAGAGTATCGAAATGGTTTTCTTTTTTAGTGCTTGTTTTAAGCCATCAAGTTTTAATAAGTCTTCGCAAGAAATATTAATGTAGAGAGAAGGTGAACCCCCCCTTCAATTAAAGTGGTTTATGTAAGGCCTTCTCCCTTATATGTGAAAATAAAAAAGGTTCCTTAATCACATAATACCAATTTTGGACAACCCGGTACGTAGTTGCACTCTATGTGAAGCTTAGTGGCGTTGCGTTGCGAATTCAGTATTTTATTGTTACGAATATGAGTAGATGTGTTTGTCTGTGTGAGTGTACTAAGAGTGTAAGTACATATCTCTAGATAAAAAAAAAACACTTCAGTTTATAATTTTTATTTGTTTGAGATTGGTTGAATAAAATGTTCTGGTAAAATCAAGCAAGAAGCGGTTCATCATGTTTAGAGATCTTGTTTAATGATCTTGATTTTTAGTAAAAAATAAGGACCGACATTTCATGTGGCTTCAGAAATATCTCAGCCGTTTAACTATATTGTGCAAATGTAACCTCGAACCGCAAGTGAATAAAATTAATTGTGTGAAATAAATAAATTTTAGTTTTTTATCCATAGAACCCGCGTAAAATCATAGCATTATTTTACTTTATGGTTTTATTTTTCATTATTTTCAACATTTTCATTCAATGCACGCATTTCTAATTCAAAAAGCAAAAAGAGGCGAAAAAATATTTTCTTCAATGGCGTCTTGTATTTTTATATTATGCCTTCTGATTTGTAATACAAGATTTTCAAGCAAATCTAGGCACACTTTAATCGGGATAGTTTGTTTTCAAATTCTCGTCGGACTCAAACTGCATACTCCATCGCATTCACAAATTATTGTTTTGCCATTTTATTGTTAAAACAAAAGTAAAACATAAAGTTGCGAGCAAGCAAACAAGCAGACAAGAAACAAGACTGATGAATAAAGTTTCACTTACTAAGTAAATGTTTATTGCTATGCATCAGTAACGATTATAACTTAGTTAAGACTTGTGATGGCTGTACGCCAACATCATAGCAAATGGTGCAAAAAAAAAAAAACTAGCAACTGACGCTTTCAAGTTTTCAACATTTTGATGCGGAAACTTGCATAATGTTGAACTCATAATTGATTTATGAATTTTGCAACGGTTTAATGAAAGCACGAAGAAATGTAATTAAAAGTTCTATTTTTTTTAAATAGAAAAAATTAAACAAAAACTATGCTGTAATAAATCATTTTCCGAAAGGAAGATGAAGAAAATAAAAATGCACCCTGCTCTTCTTGCCAATTTCTGAGACAAGTTACTCTATATGTGTAGTTTAGTTGCGAACGTATTGAAAAGAATGCGCTGATGGAATATTTCAATAAATACTTCCTTTTTGTTAAACAATTGCAAATTTTGCATTGTCGTGATAAGTTGTGTTGGATTACATTTTTATAAAAGTTGCTGTAATTTTAGAATTATGTACGATTTTTTAAGCACCAAAGAAGAATATTTTATGACTTAATAAATGATTGGAGTTTTTATTTGCTTGGACCAGTGTTTGTTCTTACGACGACATAATTGAATTTGTGTACTCGTAAAAAAATGGTCCTTTGAACCGTAAATATAACCCACCATTGGATGAATTAAGCCGATTTATAAGATACGTGTGGTTGGCCTCGTACCAATCTGTAAGTCGAAGAACAATTTTCATTATAACTGTAAGAGAATACATATTCTCTTTTAATTATTTTTGTAAAAGTTGGAATTACTATGTAGGTACTTTATTTTAAGTTCAAAAACTCATTTTGTAATGAGGTAAAAAATGAGTTTTAATGTTCCCCCAAATAAGGTATTTAATTTTAACATTATGGTTTAATTCTTCCTAAGTGTGAAATAAAACTCATCCAAAAAATAAAGGTCAGATTTTAATGCCTTTTTTTCGTAAAACAATATCCTTGAACGGAATTTTTTATATCTAAAAGCTTTCATCATTACCTAAATGAAGGGTTAGCATTTCCAAAAATTGGAAAGATAATCAATTTTGTAAATTCCATTTTTCTCTAAGAAGAAATACCTGTTTGTTTAAGGTGGATGAAAAAAAGAACAACGTCAAAAAATGAATTCTTTGCTAAGGCGAAAAAACTGAAAATAAATTCCTCGGCAAAATAATATTGGATATTTATAGGATGTCGTATCAAAAATGGTAAAAAAGTCAACACGGCGTGATTTTCATAAAACAGAAAATTCAACGACATTTTGGATAAAATATCAAGAACAGAATAGGAAGAGTGTCAAAGGCAAATCCTCTGAGAAGAAATATGAATAATGTATGGGGTGAAATAAAATGAAAACAAGTCTTTTAAAGCTTTCCGAGAAGGGCGCAGTTTTGTCTTATCCATGTAACATTCAAGAAACTTAAGTTTCTACTTGTAAGAACTTTAGTGACCTAACAAAGTCAATGATTTTTTTTCCGATGAATATGGGATATTATTCACCAGCTTGGTTTATATGAGGTATAAGGCTGATAAACCATATTGAAACAATTTTTTTTTTCTTAATGTTGATAATAATAATAATATCAAGAAGATTTATTTAGTGACATATGTTTCTTTGTGAACCACATTTCAAGATCTTCTGCGAGCTTACTAGTCACTGTTGAAAGTGCCAATTGTCAAGCAAGACCCAGTTGTAGAAGGTTGAATGGAACCATCGTGACAGGTCTTTGGTAAAGGCAGATTAATTTAAAAATAGTTTTGGTGGTCCGTCAGGATTTGAACCTTTTACCTTTCAATCAAGAGTCGGCAGTGTTAATCACTAGACTACGGAACAATCAACCCTGATAAAGGAAAGGTGACAAAAGTCGCAGAGCTCAAACTCATTTAAGCTTTAAGTTTTATTTTGTAACTAAGCATGCAGCATGTATAAAAGTAAACGCACTTGATTTTTTATATACCCGTGATTGTAATATGATTGTATTCCTACCTGATGATGACCTATAAGGTCGATAACGTTTGTAATTTATAATAGATCAATATATGTGAATAGAAACAGTGTTGAAAGAGAATTTTGTTTGTAAAATATATAAAAATCAATCAATATGAATTTCACAGTGTTAATACACAAAACATAAAAAATGTAAACGTACTTCGTTACGAATCTCGTAAGGAAATTGCAAACATACGTATTTGCATATTTCTTTGAAAAACTGGTATTTTTTGACAATGTTTCATGTGCAAAATGTAGGAGCTCGTCGATACCTTATGACTCCATTAAGAAGTCAAAAAATCTTCAGCAAAAGAGTTCATACTAGGAGGACAATAGGTACTCCGAGAACAAAACTTCAAATTCAAACTCAATTAAAGAGTTTCGCAAAAAGTGTTCAGAGACTTCAACGTCAGCTAGAGGCAGAGTTTCAGGCTTCATATAGGTTTGTTGGGGTGCAATGGTTTGAAATTACGGTAGAATGTGAATTTAAGGACTTTTTTTAAATTTGAAAAGGGCCAGTGAGTGGCCTTTCGCGTACAATCGATCACTGGACCCAACCTTTTCCGCCTGATATACTTTCCATTTCCCCTAGATTATATTTTGATACGCTCTGGTTGCGCCACTGGTTCCATGAAAGAACGACTCAGTGACAAAACGACACATGACATAACGACACATTACAGAACGAAACATGACAGACCATCACAATGATAGTACATCACACGAAAAAACACCACTATGACAAAACGTCACAGGAAAAAGCATCACAATGGCAAAACATCACAAGAAAACACCATAAATGGCATCATGAAAATTTTATCATGACATGTCTTGATATGTCATTTTTGTAATGACATTTTGTCATGCCGACATGAGAAAATGGAACTCATACATATTATATTATATAGAATAAAAAAATAGCGCCCCCTTTTATCATTATTAGATAAATAAAAATAACATAGCTGTACATACAGAGCAACTTCTAACCGTGTTATCCCCGAAGGGTTCGCATATGGCGTGTGGAAGCAAAATAAATGTTTGTGATGTTTCATCAGTGATGGTTTTTCATGTGCCGTTTATGGTATGTATGTTCTATTTTAAGAATGTGATGTTTTGTCATGTGATGTTTGGTGCTTGTGTTTTTTGTCATAGTGATGTATTTTCTATGCTGTTTTATCATAGTGATGTTTTGTCATGTGATGTACTGTCATTGTGTCGTTCTGTCATGCGTCGCTCTGTGATTGTGTCGTTATGTCATACGTCGTTTTGTCGTTGTGACATTCTAACCTGTCACGTGCGCTACTGTAGAGATATTTTCACGGTTCCTTAGCGGGAAGGAACACGTGTGAGCTTTGACCTGAAGGCAGACTAATTTTCAAGTTTTTTTTATCGTGAAATCTACATACAAGGATCTCAAGAAATCAAGGTTTTTTAAAAAAAACTAGATATCAAGGCTTTGAAAAACAAGAGTATTTCTTTCTTTGATTTTCACCCAATTGGATGTCAAAGTATATATTTTTTGCAAATTTTACCAGCCCTTTTATGTAGCCATTTTTTCTATACTATATTATTATTATTATATATCCGAATTGTTATTATTATATGTATATCTGAAGTAATTTTCCCGATACAAAAGTCGAAATAATCATGTACAATATTTATGCTTTTCTAAAATAATGAAATGTCGAAATTGCGTAAAAATGGTAAATTACAGTAAAAGATTTATTTATTATTAAAAAATGATAACAAACTTTATTTATTTTTATTTAGTTACAAACAAAAATAACGAGTTGTGACCGGTTTCGGCCTCTTGGCCATCCTCAGAGAAACTGAAATCTTAAAATAATGGGAGACTATATAAAGCAAAATGAATATTATACACACAGTAGAATTATTTTCTTCAATTTGAGTAAATAAACTAATGGATTATTCTGATTATTTGTATTTAATTTGTTTCTGACAGATACACTTGGATTGATTTATTGATTTTTTGTTGTTGTTTTTTTTTTTCTCTCTTTGTATTTGATTTGGTACACTCACTTTAGCTCTCTTTGGAAATTTACATAAAACATACATTCCTTCTTGTTTGTTTAATCCTCTTAATGGTTCATTTCTCAGAACATTATCTTACACTTGTAATTTTTCTAGTATTGGTAAATAAAGTTACTTTATAATTGTTCATAATTTTGTATTGTTCCTTGTTACGGGTTAAATTTACTTAAATATATTCTTAGTAAATTTCCTACTCTTCACTTAACTATTTGTTTTTGTCCATATTGTTCTTAGTATACAACTTGACAAATTCACAAAGCTATTCTTTATAATTTTTCACATTTCTCCTAATTCTACTGTGTGTATAATATTCATTTTGCTTTATATAGTCTCCCATTATTTTAAGATTTCAGTTTCTCTGAGGATGGCCAAGAGGCCGAAACCGGTCACAACTCGTTATTTTTGTTTGTAACTAAATAAAAATAAATAAAGTAGAACTAAACAAGTTTGTTATCATTTTTTAATAATTAAAATGGAGTTCTACAATGTTTCCGCTAAAACTTTTCAAAAATTGATTTATTTATTGATTCATATTAAATGCTTTCCTGCAAACACACATGATTCGTGTGATGCAGCATTTGTAAGCGCGAAGTTCCTTGACTTATAGGTTGGTATGCGGCTGACCACCCATACTGTAAAAAATGGTTCACTTTGCCAATGTCACCCCTGTTTCAGGGAAGGACGGCAAGAGTTGCAGAGCTTATGTTCATTTGAGATTGGATTTTTATATTGTAGTTCCACATGCGGTATGTGTTAGCGCGAAATTATACATGCCTGCTTGTGGGAATGCATTTAATATAAATCTTAAATGATATATATCTTTGCAGCTTAGATTAAGTTAGATTAGAACTAACACGTGCATGTTTGTAGGCATGAATTTAATATGATTTTTAAGTGTTAAAATATCTGTGCAACTTGGATTATAGAAATTGATTGTTAGAATTTCATATAGATTCAACTTATTTTTTTAAAACTTTAGAAGTCATCGACTCAACAACATTATTTAGCGTAGTACAACTTTTAAACTTGCGTGAAGAAAAAAAAACAGATTCCTTGTCGGTTGTATTTTTACGTTTACCATTTTCATTCACAAAGTGTCAACAACTGATGGAATAATCGTGGCAAGAGTTGTAAACTTTCCGGAAGAGAAATTGGGAAACGCGAAAAGAGATAAGCTGCTGGGATGGATTTTTTTTCGTTCTCCTAGAGCTTTAAATATAATGCGAACAATTTTGCATTACAAAAAATACCATACACATCGTAAATAACTTTTTTTTTTTCAATTCAAGTGCTTTCCTTCAAACTTTACTGATTTAAACAACTTTTGACATTTAAGAATTAAGTATCTACTCAGTAGGTAAAATCATGTGTTTTTATTCAAAAAATATATTGTCTACCAACATTTATAAAACTTTAACAAAAAGTTACACAATATGTGTAGCTTTGTTGCGTTAAGAATTTCTTAGAATATGCGAGGTGTAAATATATGAAATTGACGAAAAAATATTTCTGTGTTTCCATAGATGCATTTACTTCTAATATAATCTAATATAAGTCACACGGATAAACTACAATAAAGATTCAAATTAAATGCAGCCCCACAAGCAGACACGTTTACGCATGCCGCATGTGGACTTACAACATAAAAACCCAATCTCAAATGAACATAAGCCCTGCAACTCTTGCTGATTTTCCCTAAAACAGGGGTGACATTGATGAACCATTTTTTACAGTATGGGTGGTGAGTCTCAAAGCAACCTATAAATCAAGGAATCGCACAAAAATATTTCAAGGAAAAAAAAATATCAAGGAATACAAACAATAGAACTTAGATTATCAGATCAACACTAAAAAATATAATAAAAGTTAGTTTTGTAAAAAAACCTTCATTGACGTTTTTGGTTCCAAGTGACTCAAATACTGATAACAAAAACAGGCTTACCAAAAAAAGGTTGTTTTGGTAATCATGGTTATAATTTATACAGTTTTAAAACAGAACTTTTTAGAAGTATTTTTATTTGATAACTTTGTATATTTTGCGTCCATAATTATCCTCAATAGATTAATCTTTTCAGTCAAAGAGTGAACGACCTCGTTTTTATGTTTAACTTATAGGAAACATGTATGAAAAAACTTTAAAATGAATGGTTTGAAAATAGTGAAAGTATTCTTGGTTATTTACGCCGAAAAAAGATGAAACTTAATCTCTTGCGATTGACTGCGTGTAACTTGTCAGCAATATAAGAAATGCCAAATGAAAGACTATATACAAGTTAGCGAAAAAATGCCAAGCTGAAAAAGGATCATTATAAAGAGCTAATCTAATCTAATCTAATCCAAGTTACAAAGATTTGTTACATTGGAGATTCACAATACATGCATTCTCACAACCAGACACATACAAGTTCGCGCTTGCACATAATGCACATGCCTCATGTGAACCTACAACATAAAAACCAAATCTCAAATGGACATACACCCTGCAACTCTTGCCGTCCTTCCCTGAGACAGGGGTGACATTGGCAAAGTGAATCATTTTACAGCATGGGTGGTCAGCCGCATACCAACCTATAAGTCAAGGAACAAGCTAAGGATCATTTATAATCGGAAAAATATGTTACTAGTGCGAAATATTTTTATGTTTCATTAATGAAGTCGACAAAATTGACGAAGGTTATTTTTTTTACGTCATGTAGACAGATTGCTAGGGAAACATAAATCAAATTTGAGCAAATTGTGAATAGGTAGTTTTTGTCTATGGTTGTAGGCCGTTAATTTTTTTACTCCTGTAGCAAATTAATTATAAGCCCTGTTCATCTTTACTTCTCACCTGTAACTCGAGTACGAGTTGCATGTTAAGTTAAACTTGAGTAAATGAAAAGTTTACGGAAATATTTAAACTTCGGTTTCAGTACCCCGAGTACGAGTTGCATGTTTAAATTTGGAAAGTTGTTTAAAGTTGCGTGTTGAAAAGTATTTAAATGTATGCTAAGCATGCAACTCGTACTCGGGGTAATGAAACCGAAGTTTAAATATTTCCGTAAACTTTTACGTTACAAAACTGTGTCAAGTGTCAGTGAGCTAGTGCTTGTTAATTTTAGAGAGCAAAGGGACGTGTCTGGTCTCTTCGGCTGCATCCCAAGTCGTGCTCGATCGATAGGGAGAAATTAAAAGAAGAGATATTGGGAATGAGGGGAGTCCTTTCAGGTCCTTGTTCCATAATGGTCTGCAGCTTTGGCAGATCTGTCTGGGATCAATTTGCTCAAACGCTTATTTAAACTAGAAACAACACTCAAATTCTTTCTTTCTCTGGCACATGGTGGAGTCTAATTTGGCTCCGCCAACTTATATTTCGTGAATTGTTTCTAAGAAATCAAATCCCCTAGGCTTGTGACGTCACCTCACTTGGTGAAATTATTGAAATAAAATTTGAAACTTTGTTTCGTCTCTATGAAGATAAAAGGTTATAAAGTTGAGAAAAGGGTTGGTATGAGGCTGACCACCCATACTGTAAAAAATGGTTCACTTTGCTAACGTCACCCCTGTTTCGGGGAAGTTCGGCAAACTCTGGAATACGAATTTCTTAAAAGCCGAGAAAAATTCAAATAAATTGAGTTTTTTTAAACATTTAGTACAAGATAAACAAATCTCTCTGTGATATTAATAGTAAGATAAATAATTTTTGTAAATGAGATCGGCTAAAAACATTTTTTAATTAAAAATTGAAATAAAATCTCACCTGAAAAAAATAAATAAATTTCAAATCACAATGTGTAAGATTTTTTTATAAAATATACTAGCTGACCCGGCAAACGTTGTTTTGCCATGTTCATAATTTTAAGTAAATATTATAGTTTTTAAAGAAAAATAACATATGTAGGTATTGTGAGTGTGTTAGAATGAGATGTAGACAAAGAGAAAAAAGGAGTGCTGTAGATGATAACCGCCGATAAAAACAAAAAAAATAGTAATTCTTTGTTACATAAAGATGGAGGTGTTCTGAAAACGCTATTAACGATTAAAAAATAACAATCAAAGTGGTATAAGACAAAGTTTAAACTTTTTACTTTTTATTTTTACAAAGATTGAAAAAATAACCAATCAGGAAATTCATGTATTTCATTAAAGCACCTAGAATATTCATTGCTTGAACTCTTAAAAAAAAACAATGTACGGGCAGATGATCGAAAGAACGATACGTTAACTCTTTGTTTAACTCTTGAAAAATTGGATTCGAAATGTGAAAATTTCAGATCGTATGTATGTTATGATGACTAAAAACAGAAAAATAGCAAAAAAATATTTCGTCGAAAAAACTGATAGAAGAAATCTGTGTACGCTCTTCTTAATCATATGGCTGTATGAAATATACTTGTTGTTCGATTCTGATACAAATCAAATAAGCCTACAACATTTCATGAGGATCCGTAAAGCCGTTTCGGAGGAGTTCGACCACAAACATTTAGAGGCGAGAATTTTATATATCAGATTTTCTATTAACTACCGTTTTTTCTTAGTGAACTCTTTAAAAGGATATGTTAGGTTGATAAGGCAAAAGGTTTTATTGGATAGAATTAATCTATTTTTACGGGTCCTTCATGTTGGCGAAATCATTTATCACACGAAGAAAAAAAAACTCGTTTAAACTCAACCTAAGCGTCTTCAGAAAAATGTGAAATAAAAATTAGCGTTATTAGTGAGCGTTAAAGTTTTCGTACATTTTTGGTTAAGCTCTAAGTTGAGTGCAGACGTAAGGCTTTAAACTGGGAGAACAGGTAGAATGAAAGGCAGGTTGTACCTACACGCCCACCTCAAATGTGATGAAAGCTCGCAAAAACGTGTAATGAATCCAAAAAACTCCATTATGACGCCGAAAGCAGTTATTTATCTTGGTTTTTGCTGAAACGAGAAGCTGATTCTTTTTTAATGTTCATTCTCTGTTATGATAATGTGAAGGTTCAGTTACTTTGAAGAATACTTAAATTAAAATTGCTCCAACTATTCTTCAAATTAAACCTGTCTGTAGTTTAGTCGTTAGCACTTCGGACTCGTAAGTGGAAGGTCATCAGTTAAAATTGCTGTTTTTGTGTGAATTAAACCTCGAGAGCCCTCTGCGAGCTTGGTCGTAGTTATGGAAATTGCTAATGCTCATGTAAGACCCGTTTGCTTTAAGGCTGGATAGTGCTTTGGAGATCGGTCTTTGGTTAAGCTATGTATATGAATTTTTAAAAGTGACGTAAGCAAGTTGAAAGTACTCGAGGTAAAATAAATACTCAACTTGCGAAAATAAAACTCTGTGTTTTCTTAAACACTATTTTTAAACTTTCTCATAAGGGAGATTATGTATGTTTGTATACCCATATGTGTACGGAAGTAAAAAAACTTCTACATAAAAAGATCCAACGGTTTTTTTTTTATTCTTCTTTTGTTAGTTATAAAACTAGTTCATGATATAAAGCTACAATAAAATTTCGACCAAAGGTACAAATTCGTATATGGGTAATGCGTAGGATTTTCTTTGTGTGGCTGATAGATAATTGAATGAAGGAGCCACAGCTAAATCACATTTTTTCACTGAGGAGATTTCCTCCTAGATCCGTCCCGCTCCTCAAAGAGTCGTACGGCATTTTATTGAAAAGAGTTGAATGGGCCCCTGGCGCCAATTTTACTGCTCCTACCCTATGAGCTTATAGTATACAGTGTCCCGCCATATTTGTGTCTTTTCGAAAAATAATTAAATAATTGGGTTTTTCTGTTACTTTTTGCTTTGATAAATAAAATAACTGGAATGAGATGTTTTGCGTTAGTTACAGAAGTGTTTTTACATTTAGGCACAATGATTTCCGATTTTTGTTATTTGTGATTTTTTGACATTTATTCAACATTGATTTTAAATAAAGAAACATATCTGAAAAATTGTTATTTTGTAAAAATGGCACGTAAAAGACCGAGCGCACATGGTTATTTTTTCAAAAAATACTGTTGTTAAACTCTCGGGAACCTAATTTTTTTTAAATTAAAATTTTGCAATAAATTTTCAAAATAAGATCTTGATTTTTTTTTACCTAAGTACACCTCACATGGAGTATAATTATGTACGTGTGCAAATCATCACAATATGTCTATATTTGCAAATTTTCAATTCAAACATTTATCTGTCGTCCCCTTAGTGCTAGATTGTTTTATATCCATCCGGGGTAACTTCACATGAGCAATGTTTGTATGTGTACTGAACCATTGTGTCTAATAAATGTTGAAATTTTATTTTGAAAATGCTGAAAACAACTCTTAAATTATCGTGTTAAACTTTTTTTTCCCAGCTCAGATTGTGTATAATGTGATTTTTGGGTTAATTACATTAAAATGTCATCTTTGAATCGAACGGTAAATAAGCCAAACAATCACTGAGGGGAACGCTGTGTAACGACGGTACATTTATTCTATAGTTTTTTTTATCGGTGACAGGAATATGTCGCTACCCTGTAGTATATATACTGAGTTAAACAAACGGAAAAAAATCTTTCTACCCCGTCCTAGGGGTTGATACTGTGGTCTAAGGCTTTCTAGGACGATGCTCCAGCTTGGAAAGACTAATAGGATTACGGCCACTCATTAGGTTCAGATTTAGTGCCCGTCCCCTTTTTCCGTGGAGACCTCCTCATTACTGAAAGACCTCTTGGACGTTTTTACTTGCAAATCAAGGACTCTTTCTTTGGAAAGTTATTTTTGGAAGAAACGCTGCAGGAACGTAGGGAATACACTGAATAAGAAAATTTCCAATAAGTCAGGAATAGCGCTTTTTTCAGTGAATTTCGCTTTGAGCGATTGATCAGAGAGTTTCAGGAGATCATTACTCTTAGAACGAGTTGCAAAGCTTGAGTAATGTAAAGTTTACGTTTTAATTATTAAAGAGTGATTTCCCCCAAAATTTGATGTTTTTGTTTGTTTGAACTAGATTTTCTTTATCACTATAACTCTTTTGCTAAGACCATAAAGTGTAAGAAACAAAAACGTCAGATTTCGGGAGAAATCGCTCTTTAATATTTTTCGTAAACTTTATTTTTCTTAAGTTTTGCAACTCGTACTAAGGGTACAGTACTCTTTGTATAACACATTGCATAAGTACCAAACTTTCGTGTAAGCTGAAAAATTCAGGAAAATAAATACTGACTGACAACTCTTTTGCGTCTTTAATGCAATTTATTGGAGAAGCAGTAAGGAGCTTAAAAATACTCAGAATGAAAAATGAAAACGAAATTGTTCTTGTTATAAATAAATCACCATGACAGTGTCTGTACCCGAGAATAAACTGAAGAATTGTTACATTTGGATCAATGTTCACATTCCTCCTGGTTTGCCTTTGTTATTGCCTAATTGCACCTCTTTGTCGTTACTCATCCTTCTCATTTCTCTATGGTTTTTGTCTTCTCAATTTTGCAACAGTGTCCTTTTGAGAATAAAGTAAGCAAGTCAAAAATACTAAACGTGAAATAAATGCTCATCTTGTGAAAAAAAAATTCTTATACTTACAAAAAATAATTTTAAGCATTACATAGCTTGCATCTTTCTCGTGTTCTTGAGGTACTATTTTAAGTGCATTTAATACTTTTTTTTTAAAAGCTCTTATATGAATAATTTCACACTTGTTTCAAAATCGGTCGAGAATGATTACTTTTAACAGTTTGTTACTTATGTTTACACACAAGAAGTTCCTCGGCCTTCATCGACCCGACGTAAGTTCGAATTTTTGTAAGTTACAAGTACTACGTTATGTTGGTATAAAAAATGAAAATAATACATAAGTTTCCGCCTTTTCTTGAAATAGAAGAGACAAACGATAAAATGAATCAGTTTTTTGTGGAAAACACGACACGTAGGCACCAATAAATTAAAATAAAATTTGATTAGACCCATAAAAACACACACGAGTACAACATATGAACAAGCATTTAAAAAAGATGCCTTTCTTTTGTTGCTCTGAAAACATTTTTTTTACATGAAAGAGAATAAATGGTTTTCTATTGTCATACCAGTATCGCGATTCTTATAAAACTTTGCCTAAATACTCAACCATCTCGTCAAAAATAAATTCAAATTAGCAAAAGCGACCCTAGTGCGTGTTTTAGTTTTCATGTATTTTTTATCTGTTAACATGATAGTTGAGTATTTACGCAATGTTGTATACGTGGGATACATAATTCTTTTACGTGTTATTTTTCTCTCGAAGCGTATTCGTAGAATTATTGTAAATATATTTTTTTAAATTTAAAACACTTGTACGAATTTCTACTTAAAGAAACAAAGCGATAAATTATAAGGAGAAATAGAAAAAACAAGAAAAACATAATAAACTGAAGACGTATTTTTGAGTAATAATTCCGTTGTATTAAATTCTTTACATTTTCGTCTCGTTTTCAGTCTGCTATGTAACGGGAGATTAAGGCAATCGACGAAAACAATTGTTAATTTTTTGCTTTAAAAGACCCATCTCTGAGAATTGTTTACATCGACGGTTAAAAGGAAGGAAAAATGAGCGACGCTTAGGTAAAAAATAATTTATAAATGCTATCCTACTTAAATTTTTCGCTTTTTCTAATGCGCTAACACCCATAGCTCTACAATGATTTTTTTGTTGTTTACGTCCAAGCTAACAACTGCGTTTTTTGAAGTATGGTTTTGGTGTAACCGACAAGATTTTGGCCTTTTTTCTCCAAAAGGCGCTTGTGACTTAAAAAAATCAAGAATGCCAATAAATAAATATGATAAAAAATAGTCTTTATTTTTTTAATTTTAGAGCTGTATATTGATTTTAACGATATGATAAAAAATAGAAAACTTTTGCCATTTTTCTGCAATCTCAAACATTAAACTGCTCCTCTGAACAATTAAGTTTATGTTGCTTATTTTTTTATTTTTTTCACGGTGTTTTTTTAAGGTGTTTTAACACTTTTGTTTAGTATTAATGGGCTTCGATATGAAAAAAACAAACAATTGTGATTTTCTCGAAAGTTAAGGGGTCAACAAAAATATAATGTTCTACAATATTATGGACAACATAAATTTCTACAAATTCACAAAAAAAATTTTTTGAAAAAATAAATATAAAGCACCGTTTACACGACCTGAAATTTTAAATCGAAAATATTACAAAAACCTTTTAAAATGCAAGATATTTAAATTTGTTTTAGATTTGATAGAAAGAACAAGCTTATCACTTTATTTCGTAATCATTTTTTTTTTACTTTTTTGAAAATTCAAGATGGCTTCCGAAGAGCTGAAAATTTAAAATGCGATTTTCTCAAAAACGGCTCCGACGATTTTCCTTAAATTTTGTGTGAATCTTTTTATATAATAGTGCTATCTAATAATTATAATCATTTCTTCATCATAATCTCGGTTTAGGGAGTTGCCATATAAAAGAAAAAAATAATGGAAAAATTCTCGGCAGTTAGAGGGTTAATAAAAAAATAATGTAGCACAAATGTAAAACAATAATAATAACCTATATATTGCCATCATTATTTTTTCCAAAAAGTGAATCAAAAGTATAGCCGCGATACAAAGTGAAAATTTTCCATACAAAATGTATTAGCAATTTTCTTGGTAGTCAAAGGGTTAAAAACAGATTAAATGCTGCGATTCTTACACTTTTATAAATACCAATAATAATCAGTCGTTACTTTTTCAAAATATAACTAAAAAGTTTACCCACCATACAAAGTACTAGTTTGCATACAGAAGGGTTCAATGACCATCTATAATAATCTAGAATATAAGTTGCAATGAAATATAATCATTCAAAACTAATATGAAATGCATGCCTACAAACAGGTACGTGTAAGTTCGCGCTTACGAATGCTGAATTTGTACTTACAAATTAAAACCAAATCTCAAATGAACATAAAACCTGCAACTCTTGCCGACCTTCCTTGAAACAGGGGTGACATTAACAAAGTGAATTATTTTTTACACTTTGGGAGGACTGAGAAATGCGAGAAAATTGAGATAAGACTGAATGAAAAAAGAGTGGAGGTCGTGAAAGAATTTGATTATCTGGGAAGCAAGTTTGAGTCGAACGCGAAATTGACGAAATAATTGGAAAAGCGCGCTAGTAGAGGAAGAAGTGTAATGGAAACGATTGGAAGCATTACAAAGAATAGGAAACTTACGAAGAATATGAGATCGGCGGTCCACAATGGCATATTGGTTGGTGGAAGTGGGCTTAATGAATGTGAGCTGAGTAAAGTATGTAAGTACGGTTGAAATGGCTTACCTGAGAGCAATGGCTGGAAAGACACTGAGTGATAGAGTACGTAATGCTTGAGTGATGAACGAGTGTGGTATAAAAGGAATATGAGAATGAAAGTACAAAAAAGTACGATGAGATGGTTCAGACATCTTGAAAGAATGGATTATGAACAACTAACGAAGAAAGTGTACAAACGAAATGTCAGAGGAAAGCGCGGAAGGGGAAGGCTGAGAAAAGAATGGTTAGACCAAATAGGTGAGATTGCGAAAGAATGGATCCTAGAGAGTGAGAATAAGAGAAGAGTATGTATGAAAAAGGTGATGACAGCAAAAAGTGGAGGCGCATCTGCGGAGGTACCGGCCACCCCTAATGAAACGGTGGCAGGATACAGTACAGTACCGTACAGAGGTCAGCTTCATACCAACCTATGAGTCGAGGATCTTTCTTGTGTAATTGGCGCTTTTTCCAGAGAAGACCAACCTCGCAGAGGGCTCTTGAGGTGTGATTCACACAAAACGGCGCTCACCAAATAAATCATCCAAATATTTTTTATTCAGTTTAAATGGCTATTTCCATACTCGCACGCGGTGGAATAAAATTGATTTATTATCGATATATTATATTTTCATTGAAACTGCATAAGCTGGTAGATGATTATAGCTTTACATACGTCATACAGTGGGTTAATTTTTGCAAGAAAGTCGAGTGCAGATTCTGTGCAATTTATTTAAATATATATATATATTTTTTTTTTTTAAATAAAAAAATAGATTTGTGAAGAGGAATGCAATTCACCAACCTATTCTGCCTGGCCAGAAACAGGTATTAATATCATCATTTAATAATTCATTCTTGTTAATTATTAATGAATTATTAAATAATAATTACCCAATAACATCTGTTGAACCAGGGTCAAAGTTAAAGTCAAGTGACCCAAGCGGGGATCGAACCAACGTTGTTCCATTCGAAACACGCTAGAAAGATCAGCCCTCTTGGCCCCCGCGGCTATAACCCCGACAAATATTGCGACATGTGTAAGCGCAAACTTATACGTGCCTGCTTGTGCGAATGTATTTAATATGGATCCAAATGTAATAAATCTTTGCAACTTAGAATACAGATTATTGAAGAATAACATGTTTTCCACATTTCAAAACATAAATTTTAATATCTATACAGTATTTTTATTAAGGTATTTATAGCTTTTAAATTAAACAAAAAAAAACAGATTTCAAAAAACAATTAATCATCCAATTAAAAATAAGGTTTTCAAGTACGTGGCAGCACACATCAACACGTACCCAGTGACTTGCAGTATTTAGTGGTAAGACAGTCTGGGCTAGAGACACCCCTAGGCAGGAGGGAGGTTTCACTAAGCCAGTGGGGACACGGATTGCTATCTAAGGAGCTGACATTGTGATGTATTATGGACTATGCAGCCCGAGGGTGCAATATCATGGGGTGCTATTGTTACCACCCCTAGTTGTACAATCTAAGTTGCAAAGACATGCTAAGATTTATCATTTATATTTGATGCATGCTCAGACGCAGAAGTGTGTAAGAATGTGGTTACAAATGCCAAATGAGCACAATGAAAATTGAAAAGAAAAACAAAACCTCAAATTAACATTGACCCTGCAACTTCTGAGGCAACAGGGGCGATATTGGCAAAGTGAAATTTTTTTTACAGTATCGGTTTTGAGACTCATGCCAACCTATAAGTAAAGGATAAAAATAATAAACATAAGAAGTTATACAATACACAATACAGTATTAAAAAAAATTAAGGGAAAGTCACACAGAAAAAACAATAAAAAAAAAAATTAGGTCAGAATTTTTTTAATTTGATTTTTTTTTCACTGAGCTAACTGCTGTCATATATAGGACTACCATCTTTAGCAACCAGTAACAAAGTATTTTTATGCCTTTTACCTAGCAACGCGGCCGGAGGACAACACAAAATTCCATGGGTCAATTCTCGTGCGGACCTCATTAAAAATGGTCCTAGCCGCCAACATTATAGATTAACGGCAATCTTTTACGGTAATTTTTCTACTACTTCTTTCACTTCATCCATAGTCATAACCTTTTTGATACAACCTCATTGTTTCTTATATCACAGTTGCAAAAATATATGTGTGTTACAAGATTTAACAACGTTTAATTTGTTACAATTCAAAAATTTCACAAAACAAATAATGTTCCTAGAAAAACTAAATATAAAAAATAAATACAGTCTTGGATGGTGCCCCCTCAGGTGTTAGACCACTCGAACGTCCCAGGATGTGGTGGGCAGACAACGTTGAAGCCGACGCCGAAGTTCTGGGAGTGAGGGGACCATGGAGGGAAGCAGCACAAGACAGAGAGTCCTGGAGGATTGTGGTGCGGGAGGCCCTGAACCTTCCAGGCTTATGAGCCGAAGAAAGTAAAAGTAAAAGTAAGTAGAAAAAATAATGAATTTTCACCTTGCAATACACAAATTACTAACGATGTAAATTTATTTTTAATTTCTTAACGTACTAAGGTATAATTTTCTTTTCATAAGAAAACTTATTTAAAAATAGAAGTATCACTTTTCACTATCAGTTTTTCTTCTGAAAACTGTCTCGTGCTTCAAACTTTCTGCGCGTTCACTTTTAGACATTGTCCTCTGTTGTAAATTCTGCTACGGCGACGATGTTCCCTGATAACAGCGACACAAACACGTATTGTCATTTTGTTGGAGAGAGTTCGACCGAAATTCAAACTGTACCTCGCTCTACGTTAAAACCTGACCATAGAATTTTCCAAAAAATACACGAAAACTACAACGCCCCATATAAGCGTTGCTTTAGTTTGAATGCATTTTTTGGATAACGCTGTGGATGAGTTTAAACGCTAAGTTAAGCCTGACGTTGAGGGTTTTCACTCAAAAAAAAACTGAGAAAGCTTTGATGGGCGATACGCTTTTTAGTTTAAATAATGAATATACCTGTGTGGAAAAATCAACAATAACTAAGTGCTACTGAAAGGTTTAAAAATATATATATTCAAGATTAGTAAACAAGAAGATATGGGAATACAAATACTAATATACTTTCTCGATAATGTCAAATGTAACAAATGTAAAAAAAATAGATTTTTTCCTATGCGTCTTACAAGGTTTGTATTCTTAAACCAAGTAATTAAAATGTATAAATATTGGACTACCGGCCTTTTTAAAAAGGGAAAACGTTGGAAAATTAATTGGCGTAAGGCTGATTCTCTTCCCTGTGAGCATAAACATGTTGTAATCGCAACATGCGATCCCTTCAAAGACAACGAGGTTAGAAGTTTCTGTACATATGCAGCTTAGTGGGTTTCCAGCATTGTCGCCGGGATGTTAGAGCAATTATATAATCTAATCTAAGTTGCAAAGATATGTAACATTGGGGATTCACATTACATGCATTCTCACAAGCAGACACGTACAAGTTCGCGCTTGCGCATGCCGCATGTAAACCTAGAATAAAAAAAACAAGTCTCAAATGGACACACAACCTGCAACTCTTGCCGACCTTCCCTGAAACAGGGGTGACATTGGAAAAGTGAACCATTTTCTACAGCATGGATGGTCAGCCGCGAATTCGAATTTGCGTTATTGAATCAAGCGCAGTTTCGAACACCGTCATGTCCTCGACAATAACTTTGACTCAAGTTCAACAAATGTCATTGGGTTATTATTAATCAATAATTCCTAAAAAAAATACTTAATACATTATTGATTGATGATGTTAATGCTTCTTTCTAATCAGGCAAAATAGGTTGGTGAATTGCATTCCTCTTCACAAATCTATAAAAAAAAACTGACTCTTTGCCTGTAAACCATACAAGTTTCACAAGTAAAAGCCACACCTTTGGGAATGGAGCTGAAACTATTTGCATATTAAATTTGAAAATTAAATAAACCAATGCGTTACATAAAATTATTTCTCCATTCATGTATAACCTACAAATAAGTCAATGTCAAGAGCGGAGAGTCATGAAAATAAATTGAATCTGGCAGAAATAGCCAAGTGATGAGTGGTACTCAGAAATTAATTATTTTCTTCATTTCACCTGCTTGTTTCTTCCAAGAAAAAAGAAATGGCCATCTCGGCAACAGAGAAGTACATTTACATTTAAAAGGTACTACAAAAATAAATATTCTGTGGAAAGAAATTGTAGGTAGTCAAAAGGACACTTGAGAATCTGATTTGTAAGTGGGAAGTTTGTTTTTTCAATCCATCCAGGAAAAATATTCAGCCCGGTCGATAGTTCAATTGATAGAGCGATTGCGTTAGAAACTAGAGAGCTAGGGTTCGATTTACACCAAGGGTATCAAAATAATTTTCCCGTTTTGGGTTAATTTTAAACTCAAAATCATAGGTCTGGCAAGAAATGTAAACCTGCTCCCTACAAAGTAAGAAAACTTTTACATAAATTGAAATGGTTGTCGAAAGAGTGATCGACTTACCTGAGAAATTAAAAAGGTTCTACTTGCTGCTCCTTTGGGGATAACAAGGAAACAAGTTTTTTTTTCAGATTAGTCGTTTAGAATTATTATGTATATTACATCGCACGCTTATTAATAAAGAGCAATAACTGAAAAATTAGGGAAATCGAGATTAAGTAATAAAATGCAAGAACAATGCGAGAAGAAGAGGTAGAATGCGACAACCGTTCAATTTGAACGAATATGACCGAGATAAAACATCGGTCGCCTTTTTCATCCCATACAAGTTGTACTGGTTGTCTGAACTTCAAACGTGATTTCCCAACATTCTTATTTTTTGAGTTATTGCTCTTTATTATTAGGCGTGATATATGGACTATCTTTAAAATGGACTATCTTACCTATAAAAATAAAAGTTTGTACAAACATTTTATCTATCAAACACAATATCTACTCAAATTTCATCTAGAATAAAAACAAAATAATACAGGTAATGTTATAAGTTAATCGTTAAGCTATTTCGTAAACAATACAAACAATTAGTATTTTTCTAAAGTAGCAAACAAAATCACAAAATACTTTTAAATGTCTCTGAAAAAATAAAAAAACGAAAACGTAAGAGCAATGCCCCTACCATTTTGCGTATAATCTTACCTATAAAAATAAAAGTTTGTACAAACATTTTATCTATCAAACACAATATCTACTCAAATTTCATCTAGAATAAAAACAAAATAATACAGGTAATGTTATAAGTTAATCGTTAAGCTATTTCGTAAACAATACAAACAATTAGTATTTTTCTAAAGTAGCAAACAAAATCACAAAATACTTTTAAATGTCTCTGAAAAAATAAAAAAACGAAAACGTAAGAGCAATGCCCCTACCATTTTGCGTACAATTTTATGGCACATGTCTCGCGAAGAAGCGGTTAATGTGGCATAACGGCAGAAAATCGCAATATACATAACATCGGTAACCTGTCAGGTTTACAAAAACCATTTCACGCCCGCGCGAAGAAGAAATATTTATTTTCACGTAAAAAGGGTTCCGCGATACAAATTTAGTGTTACGAGTGAGAGGTCCCAAAATTTTTCAGAAATTGTAAAACGAGTCGTATGGAACCCAAAACACAATCTACATTTTTTTCAAAAAGTGATAAATATTCTGTATACTGTTATCTCTTTTCTTACAATGAATTCTGTTTTTACTTTGGTTTTACACGGTGCAATTATTTTTATGCTCATAGAGCTTTCGTTTTAACTTAAACGAAAAAACTTGGTGTAAAGCTACCCTGTGATTAACTAATAAATAGTTTAAAAGTAATGCTACCCCTTAGTAGTAGATCAGGTGTTATAAAAAAAAATACTACATGTGTTTCATTAACGTATGCATTTAAACATTAATAGAAGCTGCGTTGTTTCAGGGAATGGTGGCAAAAGTTGAAAGGCCAAGGTTCATTTGAGATGCGATTTTTTTTAACGTGCACAATACGCAGAATCTGTATTTGAAAAAATGCACGTGTTTGTTTGTAGAGGTCAATTAAATATTGTATTTTAAATGTCAATATAATATATTTTCAAGTACGATTTAAGACAGATGTAGATTGTACACAAAGGCTCGTTAGTTTGTTTGAAGATTAATTTAAATTCGAAATGAATAATAAAAAAAAGGACAAAAGGGAAGAATTTTGGGAACAAAAATATCAATATTTGAATTACAGATCTGAAAAAATTATTAATAATCACTTCAAATCGTCTTATGCATAATTGTACAAATATAACAACATCAAGTAAGCCTGAAGGACATTTCATTTACAACGAAATTGTGAAACCTTGACGCTTAAGGTTTGTCTAGTACTTGTTTTATCAGCCTTTAGTCCTGCAGGAACAAATTTCTCTGAAACATTTCAACTGTAGCCGAATCGCTTAGGGGATGCATTTACACTAATCCGTAGATGGTCTACGAGAGGAGGCTCTACGGCGGGCAGACTGTGGGAGGTTCGCGTAGCTCATGTAACCAGAAAATTCAGTACTGACTCAACCTTCGTACGCGTAGCACCCGAGCGACGCCAGCTACGACAAAATCGTAGACCGTAGACGTTACCACGTATAATAATTGTTTAGTTTGCCGCATAAGTTGTGTTGTGGTTTTCCTTCTCAATAAAAGTGAAAGTAGAAAGTTTTTAAGTGATTTGTTCTTGAAAAAAAGTTGGTGATTTTAAAGTTTTTAAACGTAGAGGATACTTTTTTTGTGTACTGCGGAGAATGGGATTTTAAATACGATAAAGTTTGTACTCATTTCATTTTTATTTACTTAATTTAATTTTTTTTTTAAATATTTACTTACACTTATAGAACATTATATTGCGGTATTTATATTTTTAAAGTAATGATCTACAGGGAATGAAAAAAAATAAAAATTAAATTTTAAATATTCTTTTATGGTTAGTTTACTATTTCATAAAGGAAAAAAAAAATTATGCGTAAAATTAAAATATTTATTAAAATAAAATAAATATTGCCCAAAATAAATATAGTGCTGATTTCTTTAATATAATTTAAACAGTTAATTAAATAAACAAGCTACTTTTTGGAATTAATATAAAAAAACTGTGTAGCAAACATTTTTTTAAATAATTTTTATTTTCAAGTTGACGTACTTTTTTTTACTTATATTTAAAAAAGAATTGTAAATTTCATTTGTGCAGATTTTCAACAAATTTTTCACGTATTTTTATGGAACATGATTTTTTTAAAATAGAAATAACATACAACTCAAATTTATTGATATATCTTTGAATGCTAAAAAAATTATAGTTTTGGTATGTACGATTCTTTTTATTATACAAAAACTACATGAAAAACAAAATAGACTTTGTGATGAAATTTAGTACAAATAATAATACCATGAAAAACTTGGATATTTATATTCTACGACCTTCCTTAGCAGCCAGTTTATCTAAGAAAGATTGGTTAAGTTTTCTGTCTGCGCAAAAATTTGCCAGATTAATTAGACATACTTCAGAAGGTGAGCTTTGAGTACAAGCTTTGATATTCAGAGTCATTCCTGAAACAAAATCTAACTACTGAATTTAAGTTTAACTCAAAATACTTTCATGAAGAAGTAAATTTAATTTATGTTAAAGTTAAACAGTAAGAAAGCACAAAGATACATACATTTTTTTTCTATCTCAATAAAATTCTGAGCTTCTAGAGGAGGGTTAACTTAAGTTTAATAATGACTGTGAATAGCACTGTAGGTATTCGACGCGTAAATCAATCAAAGACAAAGAGGTTCTGTTAACTTTACCACTAACCTGAAGTCATGTAAGGCTGAATTATTCCCATTAATATATTACTTGAGTACCTGCCTTGCATTAGTTATTATTTTGATTATGTAGCGAGAAGATATAGTGTATAGAATAAGGTGAATTATTTCTATCTATAAATCAGTATCATCAAGGCTTTCGTAAAGACGCAACTAGGCTGTGCATATAGTAAGACTTATTCCCACATTGACGTCATTTTTTTTTTTGTGGAATCTATTTATTTTCACTGGTCGGAAACCAGTCTTATGCCAAACTGAGAAAGTGGAAATTTCTCAGCTTCCAATGGAACTAGTTCTTATTTCATATCTATCATTTCTAATCTAAGCAGCAAAAATATGTTAATATTTATGGCTCATATTTAATGCATATCCATAAGCAGACACATGTAAGTTCGCGGTGACACATGCTGCATGTGTACACTGTACATGCAAAATGAACAAAACCACACATGAACATAAGCCTTGCAACTCTTGCCGCCTTTCCCTGAAACTGAAGTGACATTAGGCAATGTATTTTTACAGGAAAGGGGACTAGACTCAAGCCCAACACTTCAGTTGGTACTTATTTCTTGCGAAGGCTAAGTAAAAGATATACGTAAATTCTATTAGTGCTATTCTTAGAAATTTTGGTCGTCCGTTGAGCCCACGCTTTGACAAACTGATGATGCCTGAGCTGGAAGTCTCATCACCACGGTTGTTCTTACCTACCGAATTTTGGTAATATTTGTACGAAGAGTAATCAGTTGTTCACTTGCGGCCATCTTGAATTGACAGGTTTTCATACAAATGCATCATTATTTTGTCAAAGCGTGGGCTCAACGGAAGACTAAAATGTCTAAGAATACCCCCGTATGTTGTGGTATGAGGCTGACTACCTATAATCTATAATCTATGCTGCAAAGATATAATAACATTCAAAACTCATATCAATTGCATGCTCACAAACAGGCAAGTGTAAGTTTGCGTTTACAAATGCTGAATGTGTACTTACAAATTAAAATCCAAATCTCACATGAACATAAGCCCTAAACTTGTACCGACCTTCCCTGAACCAGGGTTGAAATTGGCAAAGTGAAACATTTTTTACAGTATGGGTAGTCAGCCTCATACCAACAAGGAAATGACTGTAAAAAAATGGTACACCTTGCCATTATGTCATCCCTGTTTCAGGCAAGGTCGGCAAAAGTTGCAGGGTTTATATTCATTTGAGGTATGGATTTTACTTTATAAGTACATACGTAGCATTTGTAAGCGCAAACTTACACGCGTCTGTTTGTGGGCATGCATTTTATATCTATAATCTATAATCTAAGTTGCAAGGATATATTTTTTTAAAGCTCTCAGATGTATGCCCACAAACCAACACGTGTAGTTCGCGCTTACAAATGCTGAATGCGTACTTACAAATAAAATCCAAGCCTCAAATGAACATAAGCCCCACAATTTTTGCCGACCTTCCCTGAAACAGGGGTGACATTGGCAAAGTAAACCATTTTTTACAGTATGGGTGGTCAGCCTCATACCAACCTATAAGTCAAGGAATTCGATATCAACCTTAAATTCTAATACATCTTTGCAAATTAAATTATAGATATGTATTTTACGTAGGTTATCGCGTAGTTTTTTTTGTTTTTTTTGAGTAGGATTACAGGTCATGAAATTAAATTTTGAATAATACAGACGTCAGCGGTAAGCAAACCCAGAACCTGTGGGTGTTACTGAAAACTGAAGCGCTTCAGGCCGTTGAGCCATGACGCACGTCTCATGAAATGTAAAGCCTTTTGACTGTGCGAATGAGAGAATATTTCATAATTAATTTTCTTTGAATTTATACTGAAAAAAACTTTTTCTGTACAGGCTAAGTAATTTCAGGGCTGAACATTCTGGGTAGATAAAAAACGAAAAAAAAAAACAGGAGATATAAAAATTGTGATTAAAATTGATAATCATCATTTTTGCAGTTCAGCCATTCTTTCAGGTCATACTTCTACATATATTTTTTTAGATCTATTTGCCTCTATGTACTGAACGTGTTGGCATTATGCTGCACAAAATTAAGCATTATTAAAAAAAATTAGATATTGTTGATTTTCAATTTGGATTATTCATAATGTTATATTGTAGAACTTTTGTTCCTTGACTTATAGGTTGGTAAAAGGTTGACAACCAATACCCTAAAAAATGTTGGTTCACTTGCCACCAGTGTTTCAGGAAGGTTGGCAAGAGTTGAATTTGAGTTCATTTGAGATTGTTTTTTTATGTTGTGAGTCCACGTGCGGCATGTGTAAGCGCATACTTATACGTGTCTGCTTGTGAGAATGCATTTGAAGATAATCTTACAAATTGATATATCTTTTAAACTGAGATAAAAAGATTGAGTGGAAAATTTGGATAGGAGGTTTAAGTAAAGATTGTAAATTTTATATAAAAGGAACACATGTATTAATTACAGTTACCAACCGAAAGCGGACAAAAAAACCAGCAAAGCACTTTGATAATCAACCTTGAAAATGCTACCTGCTTGTGGAAAACAACTGAACAGATAAATACGAAGAGAACATGGTGTAACCAAAAGAATTCAAAAGATAAATTTGTATCGTTCAGTTTTTTTTAGTGTAAATATGGGGTCAATAAAATAGTTGCTTTGTCTTAATTTTTTGGGCGTATTCAAAATCATCTCATTAGCAAAAAAAAAAAGATTCTTGGCATTCCTTTCAACATTAATTTTTACAATAAAAATGTATTCTTACCTGCGTTAGGCATGTTTTTATCAACAAGAATTCTGTGTTCTACAGTTTTATATTCTATGAAATTTCTCTTTTCGTAGTATTTGAAAATCTCTTGAAAATTTTTAAAATTTTAATTAAAATATAATATAGAGTCGCAAACTTGAAATACGTGCGCTTATGCACGCATACATCATAATGACGGACTATGAAATCAAAGTGATTACGCACACCTATGCATGTACGTACTATAAAATCATCTAGGACTAGACGTGCGTTGGAATGACGTTCTAGCGATTGTGTGTGTACATAACGTTCTGGGGGTGGAATGATCTTGTTAATACAAGTAAGATCCCTCTGGTTCATTATAAAAGAGAAAAAAATGGTACGGACAGAGAGTCGCAAGAGAACACTTTGCTGAGTTACACCTATAAACAGTGATTTTCAAGTTGTGAAATGAATTTTAAATTGGGAAATATAATTTCTGGCATTTAAATTAAAAAGAGAATCCAGCAGAAAACGTAACAATAGCTTTGTACAACATTTTTCAAGGTTGTTTCTATGCAAAAATGAAGCAATTTCACACGCGTAAAAATATGCAAACGACCCTTTTGCCAACACGTGTTGTCTTGCATAAATCTTGACCATCCCCAAATGGACCCCAGACGATCACTTGCCCCTTGGGAGGTGTCAGATTCCTCAGCTGCCAAGATATGTGACCCCTGTAGGTGTGTGGACCCTAAAATATGTGAACCAAAATTCTACGTATATTATACATCAAATATTCAGTATAACGACGAATAACTTACATTCTACAAATAGTTTTTAAATCAGAAATGTACAATAAAACATATTTTCTCGTGGTATAAAACATCGTATCTTTGTCCAAAGTGTGACCGGTCCGTAGTTCACAGGTTATAAATTCAGACTCGTAAATGAAATGTCGTGGTTTTGAATCCCGGTGGAGCACACAAAATATAACATTGTTTTCTATTTAAGAGTATATTTTATATATTTATTTATATATCAGAGCATATTTTGCTCTTCGCTGGGTTGAAAAATTCATATGGCTTTACGTAAGACCGGTCACAAAACGTAGGTGAGTTGGTGTGAATAGTGTCTGTAAAGTCTGTAGATGTGGGTACTTAAATAATTGTTTGATTTTGTGTGAGTGTTTAATCTGAATCTGATATTCTAAGTCGAATGTTCTGTTGAAGTCTCGCATGTGCCAGTTCTCAATGTTTCAAGAACAATCCCTTATAAATAGAGACCGAGATGATCTGTAGCCAGACTAGTATCTAAACCGTCGAGCTATACAGTTCAAAAACCGCTCTGCGTACGAACCAAATGTGACCGGTATTTGAACTAAGTTGTGCAAAATATACATAAATTTTTATGAGTTGAACCCGTTAAAATCATACAAATATGTAGGTCCACATGAAACCAAAAGTTTTTCATTCGCTCATAAAAAATATTATAATGTGTAAGTAGTTTCAAATAACTCATCCTTCTACGTTCCACAAGCAATTCCAATATCAGCAAATATTTTAAAATATTTCAACTTTTTGCTGAGTTTCAGCGAGTCATTAGAGGGGAAATTTTAACGTATAGACATTTTCAGAAATTCTCGTGAAGTCGGTATTGTTTGAAAGTATTTCGGTTTTAAATTTAAAAGGGTTTATCTTGATGGAATGAACAAGTTACCAAATTTACGTATTTAAAGTAAGCATATGTAATGTTGGCGGCTAGGGTTTATTAAAGTGTAATTGGTTTTATGCTTTAGTTTTTTTTATGTCCATGTACATATTATTATTTATTGATTTAAAAAATGTTATTTGTCATGTATGTTCCTTGACTTATAGGTTGGTATGCGGCTGACCACTCATACTGTAAAAAATGGTTCACTTTGCCAATGTCACCCCTGTTTCAGGGAAGGACGGCAAGAGTTGCAGGGCTTATGTTCATTTGAGATTGGGTTTTTATAATGTAGGTCCACATGCGGCATGTGTTAGCGCGAAACTATACATGTCTGCTTGTTGGAATGCATTTAATATAAATCTTAAATGATATATATCCTTGCAGCTTAGATTAGATTAGAATAGATAGCACTTCTGCGAGTATTTTGTTGCTATTGATTTTATCTTGCCAATACCATCCCTATTTCAGGAAAAAGTAACAAGAGTCGCAGAGCTTACAACTAATGTTTTATTTTTATTTTTTGAAGAAGACATGAAGCTTTTGCAAGTGTGCATACTCGTGCCTGCTTATGAAAATGAACTTTAGCGAATGTGATCAATATATGATAGATTATGTATTTGCAACCTAAAGTACTAAACATTGATTGTTTGCGATTTATTTTACATCTTATACACCTTTTCTTCAACTGAAGTAGTTGACTTGAGCTTGGCCCCCTTACCCGTAAAAATAAATAGATCCCAAATCATCACATTCAACCTCTTCGAGGATAACGCAGGCAAGAAGTAAAACTATCCGTGTAGCTTTTCGTTATGCAATATGCAAATCATTTTATCAGATTTTTTTGTTTATTATTATTGATGTTTAAAAAATTCTTTAAATTAATTTGTTTTGTAATATTTTGTACCTGACGATGGAAACGTTGTTTCCGAAACCGGTCGTACATTAATAAATTTTACTCGCCCCGTAACCATATATAACTAGTTTATTTAGTTAAAGGGTTAACAACCAAACACTGTTTTCACTTTTATAATTTTTATTTTTAAATTTTACAAACGTTTTCGATCTTAGATCATCGTCAGGTATACAATTTTTTTTTATTATACCTGACGATGATCTAAGATTTGTAAAATTTAAAAATAAACATTATAAAAGTAAAAAATATAGAACAGTGTTTGGTTTTAAACCCTTAAACTAAATAAATTATTGAATATGAATTTTCACAGTGTTAATACACAAACCATACAAAATCTATATAAATTGTGTTTGATTTTTAATTTTAACATTTAAAAAATGAAAGGTTACAAAGTGAATGCCTCATTAATTAATAATTTGTTTTCTTCTTAATAATTCATAAATATGTTCGAAATATAAGAGTATATAATGCATTTTCAATATTAAACACGTACGTCCTGAGACATTAGCAGTGCCTGTTTCTTTTCCCCAACCCACATGTTTGCTTTTCTCGAACGAACAACCTTCTGAGTAGGTATTTGGTAAAGCCGAAAGGTCTCAGCAACGCCCTATCATGTTGGGAGATCTTTAAATGACAGAGAGAAAATATATATTTTTGAAAATTCCAATGTTCACAAACTGCAGACCATTATAAATTTCTCCGCACCCTAAGTATCATACAAAACGTTAAAACATTATGTAAAAAAAAGTATTTGGAAACTAGAATAAGGTTTAAATTTCATTGAATGCCACTTTTTAATTATCGTGTGGAAGGAGGATGGACGTATCGGAAGTAGTATGAGAGAGATAGATAGCAGAAAGGTAACGTTTATGGCTTACGTTCGTATGAGTTTGGTAGAAAAAGATAACAATGCGTTAGAAGTGTCATCGACAGTGAGGGTTGGAAGCAGTGCTATGACAAGTTGACACAACGACCGCGTCAAAAAACTGCTTCATTTTTGCATAGAAACAACCTTGAAAAATGTTGTACAAAGCCATTGTTACGTTTTCTGCTGGATTCTTTTTTTAATTTAAATGCCAGAAATTAGGCTCCTTTTGAGATTTTCCTGTTAGAGCTGGGCACACAATGGTGCGTAAAATTCAGTTGTATTGGTAGAAATCTAAAAAAGATTCCTGTAATTCTGCCGCTAGGTGTGCTTACAAAATCCAAGCCCTATACATTTTTAGTTTTCATATATTTTTGGTACAACGCTCTTGTTGAGTTGAAACGTTAGGTATTATATTTGGGGTATTGGTTTTAACGTAAGATTAAATTCCTTCACAGCCATTAAGCACCCTTTAAAAACGTGATCTAATTTTGGACTCATCTCGCTTCGATACAATGTTTTATTATACTCATTAAAACTCATTTTACTTTTTCGCAGTTCAAAAAAAACAAAACTTTTCGATGTTTTTTTTATGTTGATTAAAAATATTTAAATTCAATTTTACATAAAAAGCAACACAAAAAACACGTTGCTGGTATGATCGAGTGGATGAAGCGTTAGTACCTACTCGAATTTGTGTTATTGAGACAAGCGCAAGTTCGAACCCCGCCTGCGACGTGTCCTATCGATAATAACTTTGACCCCAGTTCAACAGTTATTGGGAAATTATTAATTAAGATTTCACTAAAAATAACCAATAACAATATTTAGATTGATAATGTTATTACCTGTTTCTGGACAGACAAAATAGTTAAATAATTAAATCCTCTTCACAAATGTCCGGTCGTAGCTCGGTTGGTAGAGTGCTTGCTTTCCATGCCGTGAGCCCGGGGTCGAATCTCACCGAGGGTGTGTGAATCTCAACAAAGTTTACTCAGCCTTCACGAGCGAGTACCAGCCCCCTTGGGAGCTGGGAAACCCCCACTTCAACTGAGGTGGTTGGCTCAAGACCGGCCCCCTTACCTGTAAAAGTAAATAGATTTCACTCGCCACATGCGAAACCCTTTGGGGATAGCGCGGCAAGAAGTTACACTATATGTGTAGATTGGTTGCTTTGCAACGGTTTTGCTGAATATAAGGTTTCCAACGTTGGTATGTTTACTTCAACACTAATTCACTCTCAAGGGTCGCTTATCTTATTTCACGCTGAATAATAATTCAACACTAAGTTTTATACGGGTTGTGAGATACACTTACTTCATACTAAAATTCTGATAGTACTACGAACAAGGTCTGTGACATGTTAACGAAATTACTGTAAAATATAAGGTTTATGTATACTAGAGGCGAATACTTACAGAAATGAAAAGGGTTGCAACAATAAAATTATTATCTTTTTTATTTGAAATCTTAACAATGACCATTTTAAAAATTCTAAATTTCTTGACTTATAGGTTGGTATGATGCTGACTACTCATACTGTAAAAAATATGTTTCAGTTTGCCAATGTCTTCATGGCATAAAGATGGTTCTTAAACATTGGGAACTGCAACATACGAGATCTTGCAAGAATCCATTGCGAGTTGCACTCGCACCATCGTACAAATACAAGTACAATTATTTAAAAACTTACATCACACAAGTAAAAACACGCAGACACACAATCACACATTCGTAACAGTATTTAAACGGATAAATGGAAAAGAGCTCTCACTGAAAGATACACCCGGAAGGTTAGGTTTTAAAAAGCGGCTTGTTTACTGTGATGCGCGTGCCTTTCGGATTAGATTATCTCTTTTCTAAATATTTACCGTTTCATTTTTATTTTATTTTTAACTGTTGGTACAAATGGAATATTTGATTCGATACGATGTTTTCTGTTATTTTTTTTTTAAATTAAGTTTACTGAGAAAAAAAATCAGAGAAACAGATTATTATTTAATGAAATCTAGGTTAAATAAATAATCAGAGCAAATCAGAAAAAACACATCGTTTAAAAATATTTTTTATTGAGCTCTGTGACGTTATTTGAAAAATATTTACGGTAGAACGCAAAAATAATATTGATTTGTAGACGAGTAGGTATATAAAAAAAAGTCTGATCGATAGTTCAGTTGGTACTTGTTCAGTTGTACTTATATTCGATACGATAGTTCAGTTGTACTTGCACTCCATGCCAAGACCTCGGGTTTGAATCCCACCGAGAGTGCCAAAATAATTTCCCGTTTTGGTGTTCATTTTAAACCCATAATAAAATAGTTAGGTTTAAGTTAGAATTACGGTCGTTTGGATGTTCTCCTGAAGACGTCGGCTACGTTGCTGACGAAACGTAGAGAATAATGTAAGTTCTCACCGAACGGTTCGTTAAATATCCGATTTAAATTAAGTTTTAAAATTGTTCAGTTTTAAAAATAAATAAATTATATAATTGCCATAATAAAATACCGGATGTTTATTAAGCCTTGACAATAAATGACTATAAGCAAGCTGGGGTGCTGGCACTCATTTCCCCACTTCAACTGAAGTAGTTGACGTTAAGCCGGCCCCCTAACCTGTAAAAATAAATAGGTACATTCGACATATGCGACACCCCTACGGGAAGAACGCGTAAGATTTTGCACTTTATGCGTTGAGCTTTTGTAGGACAATCTCTTGACCTTATAAATAAATAATCCGCAACCAAAATAAAACTTCTTGGTCAACGGCATAGGATGTAAAAAGAAACGGGAAACTAACACGGTAAAGGCCTAAGTGGCATCCCATGAACTAATCTTGATTATTTAAGTATATGGTTAATGGATCTTAATGAAAATTAATTCATGTTGAAAATAATATGATTGTCGATGTTATGGCCGAGAGGGCCAAGTGGGCTGATTTTTCTAGCGCATATGGAATAAAATAACGTTGGTTCGATCCCCGCTCGGGTCATTTGACCATAACTTGGACTCAGGTTCAACAGATGTAATTGGGTAATTATTAGTTAATAATTCATTAAAATAAACAATAATTAATTATCAATTGATGATATTAATACCTGTTTCTGGCCAGGCAGAATAAGTTGGTGAATTGAATTCCTCTTCACAAATCTATTAAAAAAAAAAATGGTTTGTAACTTTTTATTTCTAAGGTATGCGAAAAAACCAAAAGACTTAATCTTACAGTATCTCTTACATTCATTTGAAAAACAAAACCCATTCATATTTTTTGTTTATTTCGGATGACGAAACTTAACAAGGTTTTCAGAGGGGTTCGTTAACATCAAATAAAAACAAATTTCACGGTGCTTAGATGATAATAAGGTCAAATTGAGAAACGTCCAGTCGAAGCCTTGATCTCGAGATTAAGTATTTCATTTTTGACAAATATTTAATGGAATTAGTTCCAGCCATTAGCTATAGCCTTTGAGTTGAACTAAAAATCTGCCTTCCATCCATTGAAATTAATTGAGAAGTTGTTCTAGTAAAGCACACAGCTTTGTATTATTTATATTATACAGAGAGATTGAAATTCAAGTGATTTATTCTTTGTATTCATTGTTTTTTCAGTTGCAGAAATAAACATCTATTATTCTTGTTTGCGATTATAAAGTTTTGCGAAAATAAAGCTAGTCATTTTCTTTTACTAAAAGCATATAAATTATACTGTGTTTGCAATAACAGGTCTATGTAAGCACTAAGTAATAAATAATTGAAATACATAAAAAAATACGTACCTACATATCAGCTTTTTGTTATTGTTAAGTTAAGTCATTTGTCTAACAAATATTGTCGAACAAAAAAATAAAATAGATTCATTTGAATGAGACAACTGATGCCTTTGAAACTACCTACATATTCGCAAAAGTTTTTTTTATTTCTTCTTTTAAGTCACCAGCAGTTTTAACCTTCTTCTCATTAGGTGGTAGCCTATTTTTACTACATAAGGTCAGCAACGCGGAAAACATGGTCCCCAAAATTAGTGCGTGTCTAACCGTGCAGCTTGACCAAGTTGGACATCCCATCCTCCGCAAATCTAAGCGTGGTTGGTATGAAACTGATCTCCCATACAGTTAAAATTGGTTTACTTTGAAATGTAATCCCTGTTTCAGGGAAGGTCGGCAAAAATTGTAGAGCTTATGTACATTTGTGATTAGGGTTTTTATTAATGGTTGGTATGCGGCTGATCTCCGCGTTGTAAAAACTTGGCTAAATTCTACCAATGTCACCTGGGTTTTAGGGAGAGACGACAGAAATTAGTAAGTAAGGTTTAGTTTATGTTTATTATTTACTTTAAAAATAAGCCTAACATGTTTATAAATATAAGCATCCAAGATCATAGAGTACAGATTAAGAAGCATTTGTAAGCGTGAACTTACACTCGTCTGCTTGCATTAAATTAAATAGTAAATGTTCGATTTTATGTATTTTCAACTTAGATTATGGATTAAATAAATACTTATTCATAATATCTTATAGCAGACTACACACAAATCCATAACATTTTACATACAACGATAATTTTTATTGTTAACCCACCAATAAATCTGTTACACATTTAGATGTGACATGCTCTCGCATGTAAACCAGCCCTAGAAAATTATGTTTATGAATGAAGCTACAGTATGAATGAGTAACATCTAAATCTGTGTAATTCACCTCGGGCTCCTAGCTCCACCTCTTAAGACTAATTTTAATTTCATTACGTGTCTCCAAGGACCTGGGCTAGACTTAGATAGACGGTGACTCGTCTTAAAAAATAACTTTGAATATTCTGAGAGAGAAGTTTAAAAAAAAATAGAAAAAAATGCCATTAATGAATGGAGCCATATTTAGGAGCTGTAAGTGCAAAATTTTCATTTTATTGACACAATCTTAAAATTTTTCTCGGGTTGTGTAGCCATGTTCTATCGGAAGTTTGTTACACTTTTTTGTTACACTTTTTTCCGGACGTTTCGCCCATTATCTGCGATGGGCCTCCTCAGCGTATTTTTTCTTCAGGCGTTCTGACTTCCTTAGCACGGAACTGTCAACGGCCTGTGGGTTGGTTATTGTTGTGTTTATGTCATGGTTCTGGAAGAAGGGGCCGCCACTGCATCCCAACAGCGCATGCGCGTCCTCAACGTCGTTATTGGACCGCGATGACGTCAACGGAACATGATTGGTGCTCGTCGGAATCACTTCGTCTTGATTGGGTACTGTGTCCGTTGGGCTCTCATTGGTTCTGTGCGTGCTGTTGCATTTTGGCGGATTTTTTGAACAAAGGCGAAGTGCAGGGTACCATGTTTTATCCATCCTTGAGGTCTCTTCTTTCCTGTTGAAGTTGTTTTTGTGTTTAAAAATTTCTATAGCTTCATGATTTAGTCTAGTAAAGAAGTGTCTCGTTGTGTTAAGAACCTCCGTCATGGCAAACTGTATGTCATGGCCATCCTGCAGTGCATGTTCAGCAACTGCCGACTTTTCTACCTGTCCTAGCCGACAGTTCCTATTATGCTCTTTCAAGCGCGTTTTCACACTGCGTAGCGTTGTACCTATGTATACTTTTCCGCAGGAACATGGTATTTTGTATACACCAGGGTTAGAGAGCATGTCTCTCTGGTCTTTGGCGGAGCGTAGACAGGCTGCCAGTTGCTTGGTAGGTTTGAAGATGGTCTTCACCTTGTGTTTATTCAAAATCTTCCCGATTCTATCAGTGACTTTGTGTAGGTATGGTAGGTATGCAGTGCCCAGAGTGGGTAAAGGTGTAGTAGTGTGATGTTTTTTCTTACCCGGTCTGGCTGCTCTAACAATGTCCTTTCTCTTGTAGCCATTGGCTTCAAGCACTCTCAAGAGGTGGTGTCTTTCAGTTGGTAAGTGAGCAGGCTCACAAATACGCTCAGCTCTTTGGGTGAGAGTCCTGAGGATGCCCCTTTTTTGTCCAGGATGATGATTCGAGCTGCACTGTAGGTACCTATCCGTGTGTGTATGTTTTCGGTACACCGTGTGTCCTAATTTTCCATCAGATTTTTTGGTCACCAACACATCCAGAAATGGGATTTTGTTATCCTTTTCTATTTCTACAGTGAATTTTATATTGGGATGTAACGAGTTCAGGTGGTTTAGAAAGACATCCAGAGCTCCCTTTCCATGCGGCCAGATAACGAACGTATCGTCCACATAACGAAACCAGACATTGGGCTTAAGTGGGGCAGTGTCCAATGCCTTCCGTTCAAAGTTTTCCATAAAGAGATTGGCAACCGGTGGGCTGAGAGGGCTTCCCATGGGGACACCGTCAATCTGTTCATAGAACTCGTTATTCCACTGGAAATATGTGGTTTTCAGCACCTCTTGAAACAACAAAACAATATCATCAGCAAATAGTTCTCGTATTAAATCCAATGTCTCATTTACAGGTACATTTGTGAACAATGAGACTATATCAAAACTCACTAGCAGCTCTCCTGGTTGTATTCGTAGTTCTTTTAATTTCTCTACGAAATCGTGCGAGTCCTTGACAAATGAACTTGTATGTCCAACATGTGGGCTTAGCATTGACGTCAGATATTTGGCTATGGTATAAGTGGGAGAATCAATAGTACTTATGATAGGTCGTAGCGGTGTACCAGTCTTGTGGATTTTTGGCAAACCGTACAACCGTGGAGGAAGTGCTTCAGATCTAGTCAAGGTCCGCTTGATCGAGTCATCAAACAAAGACGCCTTAATCAAAGCATTGGTTTTCTTCAGAATCCTGGCTGTAGGGTCATAGTTAAGAAGACGGTAGGTAGCTGGTACTAAGAGGTCCTTTACTTTTTTATTGTATTCATTAGTATCCATGATAACTGTGGAATTCCCTTTGTCTGCATTGAGAATAATGATGTCTTTGTCCTGGTTTAGACTCCTAATGGCAGCTTTTTCCTCTCTGTTGATGTTAGGTTTTAGAGGTTTCGCATACTGAAGAATTCGCGCTGTCTCTCGTCTCACCTCTTCAGCTGATTCTGTTGGTAGTTTGCGGATGCTAGCCTCTACGTTAGCAACAATATCCTCAATGGGTAGTTTGGAAGGTGTGATGGCAAAATTACCTCCTTTAGACAGTAAGGAAATCTCTGCAGGTGAAAGTTTGCGTTGTGATAAGTTGACCACAGTGCGGGTGGTATCCAATGTTGTTTTTGTGACGTCACCCGTGTTCCTGTGTGATACCAAGTTTTCGAACTTCTTCTTCTGTCTTTTCGAGGTTGCTTCTCTAATGGTATTGGCAGATTGGTATGTGATACGATCCAGGACATCCCAGTGTTCTTTTTTGAGGTTAGAAGTAAGAGTGAAGTGTAGTTTGAGTAGTTCTTCGTCCACTAAGGCCAAGTCTTTTCTTGTGCAGTGGATGGTGTCTCTCAGCAGCGCAGCCTCCGTTCTATCGTAGATCCTGTGAGCTGCTCTTGAAATTTGAGTTCTTTTTTGCTGGAGAAATTTCGGAGTAACCCTTTCATCTCTGCACCGTTGAAGGAACGCCAAGGATGACAGAAGACGTCCTTTTTTCTTGCGTAGGGTCTCGAGTCGTCGAGAAAATCTTGAAAATTCCTCCCCGTAGAGGTGATTCAATTGTACATTAAGGCTTTCACGGCCGGCACTTGACACAATCTTAAAATTTTTCTCGGGTTGTGTAGCCATGTTCTATCGGAAGTTTGTTACACTTTTTTTGTTACACTTTTTTCCGGACGTTTCGCCCATTATCTGCGATGGGCCTCCTCAGCGTATTTTTTTTTTTTTTTTTTTTTTTTTCTTCAGGCGTTCTGACTTCCTTAGCACGGAACTGTCAACGGCCTGTGGGTTGGTTATTGTTGTGTTTATGTCATGGTTCTGGAAGAAGGGGCCGCCACTGCATCCCAACAGCGCATGCGCGTCCTCAACGTCGTTATTGGACCGCGATGACGTCAACGGAACATGATTGGTGCTCGTCGGAATCACTTCGTCTTGATTGGGTACTGTGTCCGTTGGGCTCTCATTGGTTCTGTGCGTGCTGTTGCATTTTGGCGGATTTTTTGAACAAAGGCGAAGTGCAGGGTACCATGTTTTATCCATCCTTGAGGTCTCTTCTTTCCTGTTGAAGTTGTTTTTGTGTTTAAAAATTTCTATAGCTTCATGATTTAGTCTAGTAAAGAAGTGTCTCGTTGTGTTAAGAACCTCCGTCATGGCAAACTGTATGTCATGGCCATCCTGCAGTGCATGTTCAGCAACTGCCGACTTTTCTACCTGTCCTAGCCGACAGTTCCTATTATGCTCTTTCAAGCGCGTTTTCACACTGCGTAGCGTTGTACCTATGTATACTTTTCCGCAGGAACATGGTATTTTGTATACACCAGGGTTAGAGAGCATGTCTCTCTGGTCTTTGGCGGAGCGTAGACAGGCTGCCAGTTGCTTGGTAGGTTTGAAGATGGTCTTCACCTTGTGTTTATTCAAAATCTTCCCGATTCTATCAGTGACTTTGTGTAGGTATGGTAGGTATGCAGTGCCCAGAGTGGGTAAAGGTGTAGTAGTGTGATGTTTTTTCTTACCCGGTCTGGCTGCTCTAACAATGTCCTTTCTCTTGTAGCCATTGGCTTCAAGCACTCTCAAGAGGTGGTGTCTTTCAGTTGGTAAGTGAGCAGGCTCACAAATACGCTCAGCTCTTTGGGTGAGAGTCCTGAGGATGCCCCTTTTTTGTCCAGGATGATGATTCGAGCTGCACTGTAGGTACCTATCCGTGTGTGTATGTTTTCGGTACACCGTGTGTCCTAATTTTCCATCAGATTTTTTGGTCACCAACACATCCAGAAATGGGATTTTGTTATCCTTTTCTATTTCTACAGTGAATTTTATATTGGGATGTAACGAGTTCAGGTGGTTTAGAAAGACATCCAGAGCTCCCTTTCCATGCGGCCAGATAACGAACGTATCGTCCACATAACGAAACCAGACATTGGGCTTAAGTGGGGCAGTGTCCAATGCCTTCCGTTCAAAGTTTTCCATAAAGAGATTGGCAACCGGTGGGCTGAGAGGGCTTCCCATGGGGACACCGTCAATCTGTTCATAGAACTCGTTATTCCACTGGAAATATGTGGTTTTCAGCACCTCTTGAAACAACAAAACAATATCATCAGCAAATAGTTCTCGTATTAAATCCAATGTCTCATTTACAGGTACATTTGTGAACAATGAGACTATATCAAAACTCACTAGCAGCTCTCCTGGTTGTATTCGTAGTTCTTTTAATTTCTCTACGAAATCGTGCGAGTCCTTGACAAATGAACTTGTATGTCCAACATGTGGGCTTAGCATTGACGTCAGATATTTGGCTATGGTATAAGTGGGAGAATCAATAGTACTTATGATAGGTCGTAGCGGTGTACCAGTCTTGTGGATTTTTGGCAAACCGTACAACCGTGGAGGAAGTGCTTCAGATCTAGTCAAGGTCCGCTTGATCGAGTCATCAAACAAAGACGCCTTAATCAAAGCATTGGTTTTCTTCAGAATCCTGGCTGTAGGGTCATAGTTAAGAAGACGGTAGGTAGCTGGTACTAAGAGGTCCTTTACTTTTTTATTGTATTCATTAGTATCCATGATAACTGTGGAATTCCCTTTGTCTGCATTGAGAATAATGATGTCTTTGTCCTGGTTTAGACTCCTAATGGCAGCTTTTTCCTCTCTGTTGATGTTAGGTTTTAGAGGTTTCGCATACTGAAGAATTCGCGCTGTCTCTCGTCTCACCTCTTCAGCTGATTCTGTTGGTAGTTTGCGGATGCTAGCCTCTACGTTAGCAACAATATCCTCAATGGGTAGTTTGGAAGGTGTGATGGCAAAATTACCTCCTTTAGACAGTAAGGAAATCTCTGCAGGTGAAAGTTTGCGTTGTGATAAGTTGACCACAGTGCGGGTGGTATCCAATGTTGTTTTTGTGACGTCACCCGTGTTCCTGTGTGATACCAAGTTTTCGAACTTCTTCTTCTGTCTTTTCGAGGTTGCTTCTCTAATGGTATTGGCAGATTGGTATGTGATACGATCCAGGACATCCCAGTGTTCTTTTTTGAGGTTAGAAGTAAGAGTGAAGTGTAGTTTGAGTAGTTCTTCGTCCACTAAGGCCAAGTCTTTTCTTGTGCAGTGGATGGTGTCTCTCAGCAGCGCAGCCTCCGTTCTATCGTAGATCCTGTGAGCTGCTCTTGAAATTTGAGTTCTTTTTTGCTGGAGAAATTTCGGAGTAACCCTTTCATCTCTGCACCGTTGAAGGAACGCCAAGGATGACAGAAGACGTCCTTTTTTCTTGCGTAGGGTCTCGAGTCGTCGAGAAAATCTTGAAAATTCCTCCCCGTAGAGGTGATTCAATTGTACATTAAGGCTTTCACGGCCGGCACTTGACACAATCTTAAAATTTTTCTCGGGTTGTGTAGCCATGTTCTATCGGAAGTTTGTTACACTTTTTTTGTTACACTTTTTTCCGGACGTTTCGCCCATTATCTGCGATGGGCCTCCTCAGCGTATTTTTTCTTCAGGCGTTCTGACTTCCTTAGCACGGAACTGTCAACGGCCTGTGGGTTGGTTATTGTTGTGTTTATGTCATGGTTCTGGAAGAAGGGGCCGCCACTGCATCCCAACAGCGCATGCGCGTCCTCAACGTCGTTATTGGACCGCGATGACGTCAACGGAACATGATTGGTGCTCGTCGGAATCACTTCGTCTTGATTGGGTACTGTGTCCGTTGGGCTCTCATTGGTTCTGTGCGTGCTGTTGCATTTTGGCGGATGTGTGTGTAACAAAAGTGTAACAAGTGTAACAAAAAAGTGTAACAAACTTCCGATAGAACATGGCTACACAACCCGAGAAAAATTTTAAGATTGTGTCAAGTGCCGGCCGTGAAAGCCTTAATGTACAATTTCATTTTATTTTCACGAAAATTTAATCCATACAAATTATTGGATTTTTTTTGTAAAGAAAATAGAATGTATTCGCTTACAAATACTGCATGTGTCCTTACAAATTAAAATCCAAACTACAAATGAACACACACCCTGCTACTTTTGCTGACCTTCCCTGAAACAGAGGTAGCATTGGCAAAGCGAATCATCTTTCAGAGTACCTACTGGTGGTCAGCCTTAAAGCACCCTACAAGTCGAAAAATATACTTAAATAATCAATAACATTTAAATATATAAAAACACCAAAACTTTTAAATAAAATCCACACACAAAAGTCAGCCTATATATATTTCTACTAAGCTACACATGTAGTGTAACTTCTTACCGCGTTTTCACTGAAATGACCCCATGTGACGAGTGAAACCTAAATCAACTATATAAAATTAAAAATTATGAAAGAACAAGCCAAAATATACAATTTACTGATTTTTTTTTCTTTTTTCGTTTCTCAAAGTATTTTCGTGTTTTATTAGCAGGAGATAACAATTTATATTATGTTATCAAAATTAAAATCAAGCTGCTGCGGTCTCTGAATAGAGATTTCAGATTCGCTAATTAAATAAATTTGCGGACCGCAAAATTACCGACAAATTGTTCGCTCCTTGGAATTAGCTCTCCTCTTTCACAAGAAGTGTTGATTGATGAGATTCCTTAAGTGAGAAGCCTTGAAAAGCTCTCTCCAGTATTTCCTGATTGAGATATTTCCAACAGTTTCGGTCGGTGTCCGATGACACCCAAATACTGCAAGCTAAAATTTTACAAAGCTACTCAAATAGTATAACTTTAAACACAAAAATTGTGAAAAGAAATGCAATTTACCAACCTATATTTCCTGGCTAGTTATCTTCATACGAAAGCGGAAGCTTGCGTGTATGTAATGGCATCTGTTGAAGCAGGATCGAATTTATGGTCTAATGGGCCAGACGTGATTCGAACCAGCGTATTCTGTTCCAAATACGCGAGTCAAGTACAGCGATTTGATCCCACGGCCGTTACACCGACAAACTTCTTTCCGCATTTTCCGCGAAAGTGTTGCATGTGGTGAGTGAAACTATTTACTTTTACAGATAAAGAAGCCGGTATTACGTCAATCCCTTCAGTTGAAGTGGGGGTTTCCAACCTTTCGGACGGAAAATATATATTCTCATTTAAAACACATATTAAATGCACTTATTAGTTCACGTTTACATATGCTGAATGTGTACTTACAAACTACGTGCACAAGCTACGATGTTCATAGTGTTCCTTGACTAATAGGTTGATTTAAGGCTGATTCCTATGCTGTATAAACTTGGTGCACTTCAGCGAATGCCACCTCTGTTTCAGGGAAAGACGGCAGGAATTGACAGTTTTATGTCCATTTTAAGTTCGGTATTTATTTTGCAAGTAGTTACACATGTAGCATGTATAAGTACGAACACACGTAGGTGGCTCTTGAGGTATGATTCACACAAATACAGCGCTCACCAAATAAATCATCTTAATATACATATTTTTTTTTTGACCCTGTCTACCTGTGGGAGTGTTTTTTTTTTAAATTTATCAATAAACCCTTTATACATTCCATTTTTTAACAAATTGTATTTAACTTAAAAAAACAAATAGTAGTAGATGTGCCTGAACTAGGACAACCCTGTGTCTCAGGCGTGGAGAGCTTGCAAACAGTATTTTATTAAATAATAATTAATTACATTTATCCATCAAATAGTATATTATTCAATCTAGGTGTCAATACCAAAACTTAGTTGACAAAAATGTAAATGAACACCTTCAATGCCAATGTACCTTTACAACTTAAATTCTAGATTATAGTTTGTTTTTGGCTTGGGGATACGATTAAACTAATGAAAAATTGCAGGAAGTTTTTCCACAGGAAAATGATTTTCAGAATGTCGGAATTAGGGAAGCGCTGCGCTGGTTAACCTGAAAGCCCGCCATTGTATAAGTCGATTGTGGCAAATGATGGCGGGCAGACGAGTGAAATAAAACTACATTTTCATTTGTACGTGCCCTGGCTGAACAAGAGTGGTTCTTTTTTCATAGACGAGAACCTGCATCAGTAAGTTGTTACTTTTTTTCACAACCTCAATCAATATGACTGGGTAGTAGGTTGTTTTTTTAAAAAAAAAAATCATGAGAAACTGCAAATCATTTTATTATTAAATTTTCTTCTTCTTATTTTGGTGTCACTTCTATCGGCGGTCATCAGACATTTTGACCTTGGTACGACGGCTCGAAACACGGATTTGGTGCTTTAGTTATACCATTGTCGCGGGTTTTTCAGCCACGATGTTCACGATTCCTTGACTTATAGGTTGGTATGAGGCTAACCACCCATACTGTAAAAAATGGTTCACTTTGCCAATGTCACCCCTGTGTCAGGGAAGGTCAGCAGAAGTTGTAGGGCTTATGTTCATTTTAGGTTTGGATTTTATTTGTAAGTACACATTAAGCATTTGTAAGCGCAAACTACACGTGTTTGTTTGTGGGCATACATCTGAGAGCTTTAAATGAATATATCCTGGCAACTTAGATTATATATTATAGATGTCCTTTGGCGTCACTGAATTCTTCCCCTTTCAACCGTACCCTGTGTGATAAGATGAAGAAAATATGATTTCTTATTTCTCATAACGTGACCAAAGTACATCAGCTTTTTCTTCTTAATGCTTGGCACAATTTGGTGGCACAATTTGGTAAGAAGCAGGTTGAAAGGTGTAATTTTTTATAATTTTAATCCATTTTCTAAGTTCTCACATAAGCAAACACATGTAACTTTAAAAGGATATCCGATTACTTACATATACTCGTATATCAAACCGATAGTATCTCAAAAGTGATTCTTTTTAAAAAAAAACACAAGATTTAAATATTGTATTTAAAAAAAATAAACACACGCTGGTTTGTAGTACAGCTGCGGACTCGTAATGAAAAAGCCGTGGGTTCGATTTATAGCGGAAAACAAAGAAATTATCACTTTTTTTTTTAAGCTATCATATTTTTAATCATTTTTTTTGCAGAGCTACAAAAATCAGTGCCTTAAAACCAAGAACACTCAAGATACAAAAGGTTTTTCTATACAAATCGTACATTCAATACTTACATGAAAAACAAAGACACGTGAACCCATTATCTTATTCTCTTTGTGATCACTCACTCTTTTAGATTTCCACTCAGACATCCGTATTTGATTCGATTCGTACAGAAAAAACAAACAATTTTTCATGAATAAAAAACATGTACACATCCATCAAGTTTTTGAAAGATTCCAATCCAAAATACATAAAAAGAGAGAATCATAATACAAAACACGTTTTCATTTCTTTGACGGATTCCGACTCAATTTAATATTTGACTGACATTCGAGTGGCTTTGCCGATTTGAAGGCTGTCGTTATCCAACCCTTTCTGTTTCACTACTCCAAGTATAGAAACTTTTCGTTTCAACTCAACCACAGCACCTGCAAAAAAAAATTACGTAAACTAAAATAGCAAATCTAGAAAGTGTTTTGATTTTCTTACATTTTTGGTGAAAGTCTATGGATGTTAACTTTTGTAGTTAACATAAGATATACTTCCGTTGAGATACCTCAATAAAGAATACATCGCACGTTTAATAATAAAGAGCAATAACTCAAAAAACAAAAATGTTGGGAAATCACGTTTGAAGTTCAGACAACCAGTACAACTTGTATGGGATGAAAAAGGCGGCCGATGTTTTATCTCGGTCATATTCGTCCAAATTGAACGGCTGTCGCATTCTACATATTATTCTCGCATTGTTCTTGCGTTTTATTACAAAATCTCGATTTTCCCAATTTTCGAGCTATTTCTCTTTATTATTAAGCGTGCGACATGACGCCTACATACATATGTTTAAGTCTATATTATCTTTGACCTTTATAAACTTCACCCACATTCATTGTTTTAATACCTACATAATGTGTTGTTATTGTATTGTGGTTTTACTTTGTAATCATACGATAAGAAAACATAATCGTTTGTAGAATTTAAGATTAGTTTTCCGGTAAAGATAACATTTTTGTTCCTTGTAGTTTTAAGATTGCATACGTTATTTTTTTATGAACAAACATTGCGTGTCAACAAAACATAAAAGACGGTAAGTGAACAGGATGAATATTTGTTTTACTTTATTTAAGATAAATTGTTATCTTTATCAAGGTAATTTTTAGAAATGCTGTTTCATATCCCTACACTGGCTTCACAACAACATTTTACACAAAAAAATTAATCTTTTAGTTCGGTTGATATCTCAGATGCTAAATAGAATTCGTTTCATGCAAAAGACGAGGGTTCAATCCACAACATGGGCGTCAGAAATGATTTCCCGTTATGGTGTTTGCTACAAACGGGAAATCAAAATTCTAGTCGGGAAGCCTCGACTTAAAGTAAAGTGGTTGGCAAAAGGCTTATCTGTGAAAAAAAAATTCCATTTGCGACACATTCTGGGTTAATGCAACAAGAAATAGCACAATATGTACAGCTTGATCTTGTGATAGGAAACTATAAACTCAACCCGTGGTTTAAGATAAATTGTTATATAGAAAATTAGGCAAAGTACAAAATATGAATTTTCCTCCTTGGTGAACATCCGTACAAACTTTTCTTAAAAGAGCTTTGAATCAATTAGAGTAGAATGAATGCATACTTTGTTACTTGTAAATTGAAAACAGCCACATTTAACAATCTACTGCAGTAGCTGGAGGGTTTTAATTGTACCCCAACAATAAAACTACGTATAAACTGAGTTACAGCGTTTTTACACAATTTTAAGAATAATAAAACAGCGCTTTTAGAGAAAGTTTTACTTGTCCCACATTTTCTGTGAACGCTATGGTTGAGTATACGTCGGATTCTGCCTTACTGTGGTTTAATGGGTAAGAGCGACCGCAACGATCCTCAGTTTCTTAGTTGGAGTATACTTGGCTGGTACAAAGAAGAGTTTCGCCCACTCCATACAAGAGAGTGTTGCATTTCAGAGCAAAAGGCGCATCATAATAGTCTAAACAATATAGCTCTTGTCCTTTAACCTCTCAAGTGCCGGAACGCCTATAGGCGTCACATAGTACTAATCGCGATTTTTTTCATTTTTCTTTAGTTTTTACAAAGCAATAAGATCGAAAATCGCGTGAAGTACTGCTATTGGGTAGAACCATCCACCAATAAAGTCAAATCATTAATTTTTGTTTGTAGGTATTTAAAATATAATATTAAAGTTGACCTTGAAAACGGACTCTTGAAAAAACCGAATTCCACAATTTTTTGACATAAGAACACTAACACTCAAAAAAAAATCTTTGTGTAAATTAAAAGGGTCATTAATTCTTCTATCTTTTGCGATGTATTTGGATTTCGTGCCTACGCATACTAATGAGGTATATCTATTTTTAGAATTTCGATCTTTTTTCCGTAATCTAAATTATAATCGAGTATAATAATAATTTCACCAAAGTTTTTTTTTTTTTGGTAGGCCCTAAAAAAACTTTATTTCACTGTTTTTTGAGATAAAAAAACCCACAGGAGATATGTTTTGTATCTTTGGAGATATTTAATATAAAAAACCACGAGTTGGGTGTCTGAATTAGGCAGAAAATCGCTGGCGCCTGAGAGGTTAAAGGCGAACCACCAATACATGTTACAATTTAAGGTTAGTTAGGTTAGGTTAGGTTAAGATAAATTTAAGTTAAATAAGGATACGTTAGGTTAGGTTAGGTTAAGATAAATTTAAGTTTAATAAGGATACGTTAGGTTAAGATTAATTTATGTTAAGTTAAGTTAGATAAGGTTAGGTTGAATTTAAGTAAAGTTAGGTAGTTGTTTGGAGAAGGCGGTTGTTGTGTGAATCAAACTTTATTGATGCTATTAAATATAAATGGTTGTTGTGATCGATCTGAAACCTAGTTGTAACGCTTCGGATTTTCTAATCAGAAAGTCGTGAGCTCGATTCTCGGTGGAGAACAAAACAATAATTACATTGTCAAAAATGCTCTTCGCTAGATTGAAAAATTTATCGCCTTGTAGCGACGACTAAGCTTGTAAAAAGTCCAGTCGATAGTTAAGTTGGTAGAGTGCCTGCATTCCATGCCATGAGCTCGAGTTCGAACCCTACTGAGTGGGTCAGAATTAAATGTGTTGATTTCAAACCCAAAATAAACACCGGCGGAGTTTACTCTACCTTCACAAGAAATGGGAACCAGAGCTGGAAAACCCTCACTTCAACCGAAGTGGTTAGACTTAGGTCGTCCCTTACCTATACAAATAAAATAGTCCTAATCGCCACATGCGACCTCTTCGGGAATATGTCGGCAAAATGTTTCACCATATGTTTAGCTTAGCGTAGCGTTGTATATTTATTATTTATTTTTCGTTTTAATTTAAAGATTAATTACACTTTATGGATATTTGATTATATGAGAGAACTAACAATATTCTTGCCATTCTGTTGGTGACGTAGCCAACGTCTTCAAGAGGCATCCTTTCTTCACGACTGTAGACGATGAAAATAAAATTTTACACGTTTTTGAACGAAATGAAAAATAAACCGTTGCAGAAAATGGAATAAACAGTACTTTGAAGAATTGCATCTTGCATGAATTTATATTAATGTTGCACCTCGGTGCTGCAATAAACGACATAAAATTTTCTTCGCTGGTCTGCTTTCTCACAGCCAACTCAATTAAAACCATGCTTAAGAGGAAAATGAACATTTTCTTGCAGGATTTTATCGCCATCGTTAATTGTGGATCTCCTTTGGCTTGATCGGTCCATTATCATAAATTTAAGTACTATCTAAATTAAAGAAATAATTATATTAGAGTATTACAATAATAAAAGAACTCTGGATGTAAAAAATACGAAGTGTAAAAATATTATTTTGTACATTACAATTCTAAAAGTCATTTGTACGTAATAATTAGTAAACTTCAGTGCTTAAGTCCATGAAAGGTAATTTCAAATGAGCAATGTTTGCGTGTGTACTTGACCAATGTGTCTTATGAAAACTGAAAATTGATTTAAAAAATATTTAAAACAACTTTTGCATTGAAGTTTTTTAATGTTATGATACATTCAGCATGTGTAGGCGTAGATTAAATATGAACCTTAAATGTTATTCTCCTAGAAGACTGTGATATGGAAGGCCGTGAGCTTTCAAAGCTTGTGAGTTTATTAATGAGTAACATTAACATCTATAATCTTTAATCTAAGCTGCAAAGATATGTTGACATTTAAGGCTCATATTAAGTGCACTCCCACAGACAGGCACATGTAAGTTCACGCCTACACATTTTGCATGTGTGCATACAAATAAAAAAGCCTCACATGAACATAAACCTTGCAACTCTTTTGCCTGAAACTTGGGTGGAATTGGCAAAAGTGAACCATTTTTTACAGCACTGAGGGTCAGTTTCAAACAAATTATAATGTGATAAATATTTGATACTAAGATTAAAGATTATTACAGATTTAAATATGGGTCAAAGTTTTATTGCAAAAAGGTTGAATTAGTAGAATTACAAATTTGATTCAATTAACGTCGATAAAGTTTTAGCAATATGAATGGTATGTGCGGTTGTCTCGGCAAATAATTTCGCTCATAAATTATGATAAACTGCAAACTGTCGATATTTTGAGAATTCAATAAATTTGAAATCGTCAACCGCCAACCGGCCCAATTGCTCGCCAACTCTTAAACCGTTTAACGCTTGTCCATTGAAAGCGCTATTCTAAGTTGATACTTAACTAAATAGCCCCCCATTGGGTGAATTCTCAGTTCAGATTCTGATTGAAAATAAATTTCTCAAAAGCATATTGTTATACGAAGAACTGGGACGAACATATTTATAGATATTTAAAAATTAAATATGTGGATGTTTGATATTTCCTGTGTACTTTTAACCCAACCGCAATGCAACTAAGCTTTACATAAAGTGTAACTTCTTGTCGCGTTCTCCCTGAATGGTTTTGATTGACCCATTGAACCAATTAATTTTTATCAATGCTCAGGAACATGTAAAACATTCTCAATATAACTCCTGTGAATTCATGTTGATCGATTCTGTGTTTTTTTTCGACAATTTTTTATTCTCAAATAAAGTACACGGCAAAGTTGTTTCCCATGTGTGGCTAAGCTCCTTATCAATTTTTAACCAAAGTTTCAGGAAACGTGAAGGTTACCCTTGTAACGGATTGTGTGAACTTTAATAATGATCAAAAATTCAAACAAATAAAAAACGGTCTAGTTGTTGCGTAAGACTGTCTCCCTCATGTGTGGAAAAAATATTGCATATGCTCAAATGGCGTCGTGAAACATGTGAGGTATTTTTTTTGTGATTCTTGAACCGATTAAAATTTGAAGAAAAATTCAAGAAAATAAGGGCAAATTTAGTGTAAAATTGATTCTGAATAGCATTTGAAGGGGTAAATGCCTCTTGGGAAAACTAATTTCGATTTAATCAAGTCCTTTTAAACATTTGTAACTTTGCAGATCCGGGTTTGTCGGCTTGTATCAGTTGACTGGTTTCAAATGGCTGTTCTTTCCTCTATTGACTATTTGATGGTAGTTTAATCAGTTGAGTCTTATTCAGGGTCTACGTACAACAATCATGTAAACCAGATAGCTGAGGTTTGATCCCAACCAAAGGTGCCAGAAATGATTTACGTTTTGGTTCTTATATAAGCCCCAAAATCATCGTCAAAATAAAATAAAAAGGTGCCTTTAATCGTGTGAAAAGACACGTTTTCTGATGACGTCGTATACGGTTTTGACGAAACGTTAAGAAAAATAACCTTTTTCTAACTCTTTATAAAAATCTTAGGACTGTTTTTTAAATTTTTTATTTCAAATTATCGATAAGTTAGACAAAACATTTTTTAAAGTTATTAACAATATGACTTAAAACGATTGTTTTATGAAAAATTTACACTTAAAGGACTTTTTTAAAACTTATTTTAAAAAAAGGCCAAAGCTTTAAAATTGTGACGTTAATTTTTTTAAACTCTCAGTTAACTAAACAATCACGGAGAAATAAATGACCGTAAAAATGTGATACATTTCAAGATTAAAATCTAAAAATATTTTTTTTTCTCAGTAGGTATTTCAATTACTCAGACTCCTTCACCTACTTCTGTAGTTGTTATCCAAGTTACAGAAATTCAGTTACAGAGATTTCTAAAAATTATTTTTTCAATGAAAGTTTTCGGGGTATTTTTTAAAAATTTAGTTTTGTAATATTTGTTTGCAAGACTTTTATGAAAACAAATGCCTCTTTTGTGGTTTTGCGGCGGTGAAATTTATTGCTTAGATCAGAGACTCTCAAAGTTTTTTTGTTCCACGGACCCGTACTTGTTTTTAAGTTTTTCGTAGACCCGAAAACACAATTGGGCGTGGTCAGTGCTTGGATGGGTAACCGCTCAGGTACACTGCGTGTCGTTGGCACCTTGGACCGGTCCGTAGTCCATAGTGGCAACACTTCGGACTCGTAAATGGAAGGTTGTGGATTCGGATCCCGGCGGAGCATAAATATACCATTTATATTTCGAATGTGCTCTTCGCTGGGTTGAAAAATTCATAAACCTTTACCAATGACCGGTCACCAAAGGTCCATCCATCCTTACAGCAACTGGGTCTTGCTTGAGTATTGGCGCTTTGTAGCGACGACCAAGCTCGTACACCTCTGCGGCACTACAACAAGTGTCATAGACCCCTAGAGTCTTTAGAATCTAGGGAGTCTCCCGCACAGAATTTCTTAAAAAAAAAAAAAAAAATGTCACAATACACAGTTTCAAAATTTTATTTTGAAATTGATGACAAAAAAAAAACGTCTTTCATCATTGACTAACAGCTAACTATCGTAACGTAAGACCGGTCCGTAGTCCAGTGGTAACGCTTCGGACTCGTAAATGGAAGGTCGTGGGTTCGAATCCCGTAGAAGCACTAAAAGTATACCATTTCTAAGATGTTCTTCGCTGGGATGAAAACTTTACATACTGTTACCAAAGACCGGCCAGCAAAAGTACATTCAGTTTTACAGCGTTGCTTGAGAATTGTTTATAATAATTTTGTATGTGAGCCGCATCTTAAAAGAAATGATAAAAATATAAATAACGGCAATTTTATTAAATTGAACCCTCGTGAGTAAACTTTTCAACTTCTGCCACTTTTTCTTGAAACCAGGTTTGCATTGGCAAAAGTGAACCAGATTTTTAAATTGTAAGGGGTCAGTCTCATATCACTCTATTAGTCAAGGTAACAAATTTCATACACCCCAGCGTGTTTAAATGGACACACTGAGTCCAAAGAGGCCACTGAAATCCATGATGGATCTGCCATTGATTGGGAGATTTCACTGGATTGCATTTTTATTGCAGTTTTAAAACGCGAATCTCTACATTCTTGGGAGGAAGTATGGGCAACAACAACCAAAAGTGCCCATACCAAAACCTACTTCCAGACTGTAGAGAACCGTAGGGGGGTGAAAAATTTGTGTTTGGATTTTAGTATTACACAGCATTTGTCAGGCCATGGTAAATTTAGGGAGTATTTAAATAGCTTCACAATTATAGATAATCCAAATTGTAGTTGTGAAGATAATATCATTGAAAATTCAGATCACATATTTTTTTTGAAAAAATTATGACAATGTTCAGATACAATTTTATATAGAATGTATAACACTAGGATTGCCTTGGCCACCTTCAAAATATGAAATTTTAAAGATTGAACTTAGACATTTATTTTTCAAATTTATACATAGAGTTGTTTTAAATGGGTTAATATAACTTTAAATGTAAATTAAATTCTTAAATAAAGAAAATGAGAGTGTAGTGTATAACAAAAAGAAAAAAAAAAAAAAACAGTCCTGTTTGAGAGCCCCTGGTTTCGCTAAAAAACAAGCATAATTGGATTTAACGCATGAATGAAAATTTCTGAGCAACTTATATAATTAGGCAATTTTCTCCAGGGCGCTTTATTTCTCCAAATTGAACAAACTAATCAAATCATTGAGGTAAAGGCAATAATTTAATCCAACTCCATAAGAAGTTGATTCTGTTAACATTATTGCCTGGCTGAGCGGGACCAACTTTTCCAATAATATCGAAACATCCAGAACGGGCCGGCCAAATTGTTGCCAAATAAAACACGTGTTTATGGCAACTTGGAATATTTGGGGTTGAATAAAAACACAAAATATATTATATCAGAAATATTGCGCTTGATTCCCTATTATTTTTTTGTAATATTGGAATAAACTTTAAGAAGTTGTATTTTTTACGTTAATGTGGCAATCTATACGCAAAATAAACGATCATTTTTTTCCCTTTTAATTCCAGTTTTTAAGTAAAAACAATACAGGCATGTTCCTTGACTAATATGCTGTACGAGGCTGACCCTCATCTGGTACTGTATTTAGCCGCCGCGCGCCGTCCCACTAGGGGTGGCTGGTACCTCTGCAGAAGCGTCTCCACTTTTTTCTGTCCTTGCATATTTTCAACATTCATCACTTTCCTCATACATATAGTGCAGTCTTCTATTATTTTCTCTGCAGGTTCGATTCTTACGCAATCTCATATATTTGGTCTATTAATGCTGTGAACCAAACGGTTCACTTTTGTCAGTGCCACACCGTTTCAGGGAAATACTGCAGAAAGGGCAAGGCTTGGTTAATTTTGTAAGTAGGTACATAATTGGCATTTGTAAGCTCGAACTTACACTTGTCTGCTTATGAGCGTGCATTAAATAAAAACCTTAAATGTCAATATACTATAGAAAAAACATGTTTTCGACATTGTAAGAACAACTCTTTCTCGATTCTTTTTCTTCCTCTCTTATCTCTTTCTTTTGGATTTTCTCTTGTGATTTTGTTGACCAAAACATTTTTTTTTAAAGTCTTCTAAGCAGGACGTTGGCTTGTTGGATTTTTATTTTCAGCAACGAAAGCCATTCCGTTGACATCCGTCGGGTTCAGTCACACAAAATCGTGCCCTCTCTTTGCTCTTTCTTTCGATATCTTTCTTCCAATGCCGGTGGGTTTTGCTTATCTTGGCAGATTTTTACACAATGTGGTAGTATTTTTGTAAGTAGGTTCCTCTGATGTTTGAAGAAAAGTTTTCCCGTTTTTTTAAATGAAACTAAAAAATATCTAAAAAAATACAAAAGATTAAATCTAACATAAAATAGATTCGATAAAATGGAATCGACTCGAACGGAACGATTTCAATTGTGAAGAAAATTATGATATCAAACGGCCGAGTTGCTAGGGAAAACGCCCTTGGCCAATCATTATTATTATTAAAAACGAAGATAATACATTTTTTACTAAGAAAATAAGCCCATACAAGTATGATGTTTGCCCATTAAAAAAATAAATATATTTGTACCGGGTCCATTTTAAAAACATTACAAAAAAAACCTAAATTTAATTTTAATAAAAGCTTTCTTTGTCAAAAATTTCGTGGTCTAAATATTTCTTACAAAAATTGTGGGTCTCATTAAAACGTGAGTAGGGGTTTGTTTATAATAATTTGAATACAACAGACCTAATCCGATAATTGAATTTCAAGCTGTTACAAATTCATAAAAAGGTTTTTTTTTTACAAGTGACACAAAAACAAACACTTCTGTCACAAATGTGATACATGTAGGCTTTAGAAGACAGAATGGTTCAATTTATTTCACAAACACCAAACATGAAACATCCTCAAAAACATTTAAAATTATTTTGCCAGATTTCGCACGAACGTGACATTTTTACGAAAAATTAAATGTGTGTTTTTTACACACTTTTGTAACGTACCGCATGTATAAAACCATGTATTTAAGTTCAGTCATAAAGTTTAGCAAAAATATGTATAAGGTCTAAAAAAGCGTCTCTATCAATTTCGTTACATTTTTGTATAACACTTTAATTGAGTTTAAACACAAAGTTTTATACTTGGCCACTGAATAATTGTAATTGTTGGAGTAACATCAATATTACTGAGCATTTACAAACAATATGGAAAACATAATGTATTTTTAAATAATCTCCGGTCGATAGCTAAGTTGGTAGAGTGTTTGCATTCCATATCGAGAGCCCGAGTTCGAATCCCAACGAGCTCATATTGTCAAAAATTATTACCCGATTCTGTGTAATATTTCTAATGTAAGATTTTATATAATCCTCTTTGGGATACTATTTAATTAAGTTAAAACTCGTTTTCAGATTTAAATGAAAAAATACAAATGAAGAAACGATATTTATACTATGAAGGAATGAAAAAATGGCGGTTAATCTGTTATTTTCACATTCTTATGGGAATGCATTTAATATGAATCTTAAATGTAATATATTGTAACAAACTATGGATTCATCGTACCATCTACTAGGAAGTATCTTATATGTTCTAGAGTACGAGCAAAGATTCTGTGGGGCTGACAGAGTCGCTTTGATCATTGTAAGGCAATCACCACTGTAAGCAGATAGTGAAGAGTGAACAGTACATTGTAACCTATATTGTGAACAATACATCTTGTGAAATAATCATCATAAACAAATAAATAATAATATCACAATTTAAATCTTGGACCAGTCCGTAGTCCGTAGTGGTAACACTTCGGACTCGTAAATGGAAGGTTGTGGATTTGGATCCCGGCGGAGCACAAAACTATACCATTTATATTTCGAATGTGCTATTCGCTGGGTTGAAAAATTCATAAACCTTTACTAATGACCGGTCACCAATATCCAGCCTTACAGCAACTGGGTCTTGCTTGAGTATTGGCGCTTTGTAGCGACGACCAAGCTCGTACACCTCTGCGGCACTACAACAAGTGTCATAGACCCCTAGAGTCTTTAGAATCTAGGGAGTCTCCTGCACAGGATTTCTTAAAAAAAAAAAGAACCCCAGGTTAAATCACAAAAATATCTTGTTAACTTTGAATAAAGATAGATCATTGATTCTTTTTTTATTGTTTAAACTTTTAACAATATTTAACACAGCAATTTAAGTTAATTTTTAATAATAAGGGAGCAATAATTTATATTTTTAAAATAAAATTTCCATTTGAAAGCTCAGCCTGACGGGATGAAAAGTCTCAGCAATATTTATGAATTTCCCACCCCGGCGTTTCCCATTTAATGATTATAATCACACGCAAGCCTCACCCACTCTTTCCTTCGCCATTTCCACGAATCGCTTTCTTTTCATCCTGAAACGTTACACTCGATTATCTCAACTACGCTTCTCTCCTCTTTCTGTTTTATCTTTTCTTTTTTCACGAGAAATTATATCGTTACACGGGAACGCAGAATATTTCGATACCTTAATGGCAAAATTGAATAAGTGACAGCTAAATAGCTAACATGGGTTTCTCAAAAAAGTGCACCTAGTTTCCTATATTCTACGAGAGAAAAGCCTAAAAATAATTTGTAGATTTTTTTCGTAAGCACTTCCTAATCCCAAAATCTCACATGTAAAAATGATGCATTTATAAAATTTTCCTGCATAATGCTAGTTTTATATACTTTTGTATTCTCAAAGTATATTAAGAAATGTTCTTTCTAGGCGACTGAGTAAGAATATTTTTTTAAATTTTGAGTCACCCCTGTCTCAGGGAAGGACGGCAAGAGTTGCAGGGCTTATGTTCATTTGAGATGGGTTCTTATAATGTAGGTCCACATGCGGCATGTGTTAGCGCGAAATTATACATGTCTGCTTGTGGGAATGCACTTAATATAAATCTTAAATGATATATATCCTTGCAGCTTAGATTAGGTTAGATTAGATTAGTGAAAAATCTATATTAAAAATGTCTTGTTTTAATGAATTTACATTTTCATGAAAAAAGTACTAAAATGCAGGGCATGAGAAATGTTACAATTGTTTTTTTTGCAGAAATTCTATATTTTAAAAACGATGTATAACAAATCAAAAGTGTTCATCAAGATCAAAAAATAATTGAGTGCAAAGTGTCAGTGAAACAAAACTAGTCATGGCATACAACACTGTCACTTCGGAATACATTTCTTCCTTCGTGACGTTCAACCCTCAATACTTGTACGACCTAAACGTCAGTTCGATAGTTCCCAGTGACAGTGATGTGACAAATTTCACTGACAAGGTGGTCACGGACGTCAGTGTTGTCAGTGATGCTATGCTCAACAGGACAGTGAGCATTAAAAGTGTTGGTGTTTTTGAGTCCAAGTTGATAATTCCCCTGTATGTGGTGATCTTCTTGTTGGCTGTCGTTGGAAACCTTCTTGTTGTCATCACACTGGCGCAGAACAAGAGAATGAGGACTGTCACCAATGTGTACCTCCTGAATCTGGTAAGTATTTTTTTTATTTACCTTCCTCCGTTAAATCTAAATTGTTTTGGATGGTTGGTGCATTAACACTGTGTCATATTATCTTTAGTTATTCAAACACTGTTTTATTTTCACTCTTTATTATTTAATTATTTGGACACAAACGTTTTCGACTACACAGTAATCATCATCAGGTAATTAAAGAATGAATTCTTTTATCGTTTGTGTCCAAATAATTAAATAATAAAGAGTGAAAAGAAAACAGTGTTTGATTAACTAAAGACTAAATTGTTTTGTTATAATGTCACTTGAGTGTTTGTTTTGTTATCTCTAAAAGAGATAATTTCACATGATCAATATTTGTAGGTGTACTAGATCAATGTGCCTAATGAATGCTGTAAATTCATTTTGAAAGTATTAAAAGACACTCTCACATTATCGTGTTTCATGTTTTTACTTAGATCAGATTGTACTGAATGTGTTTCTTAAGACAGTTTCATTTCATGTTTGTCTTGAATCAAATGGTAGATAAGCCAAACAAGCGTTAAAAGAACGGTAAGTGAGATGTAAACACAGAATAACGACTGCCATCTATGGTTTAATAGAGTTTTTTTAAGCTTCCTAATCTCCTCACAATAACCTTTTTTTTTTGGAAACTTTGGCCTTAAAAATTTACTTTAGTATAAAATATGACGTTGGTGTTTTAAATTGTGAGATCCCTGATCTATCTTGGAATCAAATAAATGTCCACAAATTTAAAAAAGTCTAATTTATTGAGAAAATTGTTGTCATTCATTTCGGCACAAATTTATGTTAAGTTGTTTTGTATTATTTCGCATTTAATGTTGAAGAAGATAAAAATAAGAATATTTTGGCTATTTAACTTTTTTGTTTGCACATGAACAACTTATTGCCACATTTTGTATTTCTTCATAAAAAAATTGATAGTTACGTCAGTGCTTAAATAATTATGACTAAATATTAAACAAATGATTTTTCGGCTTATTTAGTAAGCGCCTTTCTTAAAAGTAAATTACACCTCAAGATGCTTCGAAATGATTGTCGAAAATTCGTTCTTATTTTTCAAGCAAAACCCAGTTTCTGTAATTATGGATGATGTAACTGGATGATGTAAAAGATATCTACGTACATTCTTTAACCCTCCGAAGAGTATTTTTTTTTTTTTTGTATTCCGGTGAGAATCACACCCACAACCTTCCAATTAAAAAAGCGTAACGTTTATCACTTAGACTGCGAACGGTCGTAAAACAACAGATTGAATTACTACAATATTGATGTTTTAAGCTTCACATACAAAAGTCTTGAATGTTTTGCTAACTTTAAATAATATATATACGAAGTATCGTTTATTTGTTATCATGATTTTAAAAAAAAATACTTAAAAACAAATTTGTTATTCTAAAATAGGTACTGCAGGAAAACAAAGAGTACGTTTTTCTTGATTTAAAAAAAGATAAAATACATTCCTGGAATGGTGTATCTCTAACGTTTATTTTAAATATTAGAAGCTTTTTTTTGTTATCAAAAAACAATGTTGTTGTGAAAGAAAATGGAGTAAATCTCATACAATATACTAAAGAAAAAGACAATTTAAACAATGTGGTTTTTGGACTCTAATAATCCAATCTCCATAAAAAAAATTCCGATGCTTGTAAGCATACAATATCTTTTCTACCTAGTCAAAAAATTCAAACCTTCACTTAATGAAAATAAAATAAATATCAAATTGTCATTAATTCAAGATCGATTAGAAGTGAACTTTGAAAAAATGTATTGTAATCTTTTGAATTAATATCTCTCATGTATATGATATTTTGTCTTTGAATTAAAAAAATGTCGTTAATTTTTAAATAGCAAAACAAAAATAACCGTGTAATTTAAATTAAAATTTAAATCATAATTTTGGACTTAAAAAAATATTATTTTCGTCAAATGTTCAACATTTAAATTTCTGTCTATTTCAATTTGAATTTGCTCTAGTGATCGCATGCCTCAGGGCAATTTGCAAGATAATTATTGCCTTGTAGAGCATAATAATTTTCTTTTTAATTACAGTCTTGTTTTTATTCAAGCACTACCTAAATAATGGGACAAAAAGTGTTTAATCTAAGTTGCAAGGATATATTAATTTAAAACTCTCAGATGTGTGCCCACAAACCAGCACGTCTAGTTCGCACTTAAAAATGCTGAATGTGTATTTGCAAATAAAATCTAAACCTAAAATGAACATAAGCCCCACAACTTTTGCCGACCTTTCCTGACACAGGGGGGACATCTATACAAAATAAAAAGTCAAAAATATCTTACAAAAAAGTAGCAAATTAATAAACCAACATTGCAGATTAGCCGCCACTTCATCAATAACATAAACTTATTTATTTATTTTTTGACTAAATTTGTGTTACAAAAAGTGATATCCAAATCTGTGTCGGTGTATAAAACAAAACGTAGTGTTACGAATGTGCAGGATATTAGTAGTTGTGTTTGTGTTGTCTGTGATAGTTAAAAGTAGGTAGTAGGTGAATTATCTAGAAGTGAGTAGAAACTTAGGGAGGTACCTACGTATATAATAATTTGTAGGTATTTGTTCTAGATTAATTAAGCGTTTATTCGAATGTTCTGATGAAGTGTAGCAAGGTGGTATGTAAAAATTATATTGATGTTTCGAGATTGATCTTTATTTTTGGTATAAATTAAGGACCGAAATTCCATCAAGCTTCAGAAATCAATCAACCGTAGTACTATACTGTGCAAATGTAACTCTGAACCGAAAGTAAAAACATAAATAAACTGCAGTTTTAATTGAAAAGAACGCGTTTAAAAACATAACAGTATCATTAAGCCAAAAAATTATCGATTTTGTAACATTAACATTATGGTGGAAAATTTTCCCTTCTCTGTCGTACAACAAAATTTCTGTCACTTCATAATAGTCTCGTATGAAATATGATTATATTTTGGAACTCATATTCAGTATAATACCACCCTTATGATAAGGGTTTGTCTAAGTATTTCAATTGCGTACTCGTTGCTGAAACCTTCTCAATGTGACATGACATGTACCCCGAGTATAAATAATCGTGTAAACTTACCTCAATTGCGTAAATCGAAAATGTATCAAAACTAAATCACTCACTAGAAGTGCCATCGTATACTATATACATTTTCGATTTACGTGATTGGAGGGAATTAACGTTAACGTTTAAAACTCGGGGTAAAGTACTTTCTGTAATTCTCTCCATTTCATGTTTGCAAAGTAAGCCGAAAGTACTACGCCATGAATAATTTTAATAAATGTATCTACGTACATACATAGTTTTATAAAATCTGAAAGCTTTGACATGCTTAAAATATTGTGTTTATAATGCTCTGTGGTAAATTGGTTTTTATCAAATTCAAAATTAAAATAAAAATATTTATAAAAATGGACTTTCACTGTGTTAACAGATCAACACTAAAAAATATTCAAAATGAAAACTACAAAATTTGGATGAAAGTTAGGCAGTTAAGTTATTAAAGGACTTCCGTGTGCTGTGAGTCCTTCTGACACATACCTGTATATACAAGACGTGTTTGAGCATATACATGATAAAAAAATCATCATCAGTTTATTCTTTTTCATCGTATAAAGAATGTGTCTCACGATTGGTTGGGGTCATAACCGACGAAAGGCTGAGAGTAAAATAATTTATCTACTAAAGATCTATCTATAATCTATAATCTAAGTTGCAAGGATATACTCATTCAAAGCTCTCAGATGTATGCCCACAAACAAACACGTGTAGTTCGCGCTTACAAATGCTGATTGTGTACTTACAAATAAAATCCAAACCTCAAATGAACATAAGCCCTGCAATTCTTGCCGACATTCCCTGAAACAGGGGTGAAATTGGCAAAGTGAACCATTTTTTACAGTATGGGTGGTCAACCTCATACCAACCTATAAGTCAAGGAATACGAGATAATGGAAAAATTCAAAAGCATTGACTAAAAGCTTAGCATGAGCTTGACCCCTCTTCTGTAAAAACTTGCTTCACTTTGCCAATATCGTCCTGTTTTTAGGAAAGGCGGCAGGAGTTTTATGATCATGTTTTCTTTTTGCACATGCAGCATATTGTGCAAGAGTGAATTTAAACACGTCTGTCTGTGGGCATTAGGTATAAATAAAAATATTATAAGCGAATAGTTATGGAAGAACTTCTATCAACTTCAGCAGGATGTTAGCTGAAGTTGGAGGAGACGTTCATCCTCATCAAGATTCATATTTAATCTTTGTGCAGAGAGGGTGCCTCTTGAAGACGTTAGCTACGTCACCAAAAAACGTCAAGAATAATGTAAGTTCTCCCATAAAGGTTCATCTATAATTCTAACAGGGTTATTCACAACACATTTGATTGAAAGCTGATCCATGGATCATCGTTTCTTTGTATGTTAAATTCACGTTAGGTGGCGATTGAGCCATGGATTTGCTGTCTGTAAATAACACCGTAAAAGTGTAATTAACCTTAAAATTTGATTATATTTTGTACATATCGCTCCCCCAGTTCTTGTTTACCGTATACGCCATATTGTTAAATATGACTTTTTCATGCAGTTGTCTTATGAATCAAATTCTACACAATCTGAGCTAAGAAAACCGCAAAACTCGATAATGTGAGAGTTCTTTTAAATGTCACAATCACAATGGTCGTATACGATAAACAAGAACTAAGGCAGCGATATGTCAAACGAGCGTAACTCCAGTCTAAATTAGATCTGTTTTCAAAACATTTTAAGCAACACTAAGAGGAAAACTACAAATTGTCATATTATTGTTAATCCCAGCTTACTAATCCAGAACTTAATGCTGGAAACTGATCCTTTAATTATTTCCTTTCCCGGAGCGCAAGTTGAACTTCTCTCATTTAGTATCTATAAGCTTTTGAAACTGAAACCTTGTGTGTTATTTGAATTGTATAAAACCGAACAAGGCAAACTAAGATTTTTCGTAAATAAAAAAAAAATGTGTATTCATATTATAATAAATCCTCTTTGTTTCCATAAATCGATTTAATCTTTCTTAAAAAAAAACGTAGATTGCCGGCTTTGTTTAAATGCATAATATGTTTGTGTACGACTCATATGCAAATTGTTATTTCCAAGAAGACAAACTTCTTTGTGAATTGTTTAATCCAGGAATTGAGAGATGCTTTTCATTGCAAATTGTTTTTAAACAAAACATAAAAGGTTAAAAATTAAAATGTTATTGTTAAAGTTTAATTAAAAATGAAAACGTATTTCTTATTATACAAAGAAGATGTAATAAAATATAAACGTAAATAAATATTATACAACCGAAATATAAATAGAAAATAATCAAGAAAATATTTCAAATTTTTAAGAAAATCAGCGGGTAATCAAAAATTCTGTATAGTACTGTAAAACAAAATAATGATAAAATTTAATATTATTTTATTTATTTAATTAAAGATTTAAATCAAAACACTGATAAAATAATATTGAATATGAATTTTCACAGTGTTAATACACAAACAATTCAAAATATAGATAAAATTTAATATGAAAATATTTGAACAGTTAGAAAAAATAATAATTACAATAAAAATATCGCCTTAATAATATGTAAATTATGGAGGGCTTTATTATTTTTGAAATAAACAAAATTAATAAACGTTTTTAAATCCATACATTAAAATATGATCCCATGAAAATATAAAATACATAAAGACAAAATACGTATAAATATATTTACGTATATTTGTGAAAATACAAAGTAAATTCGTATTTATGTATGTATATGTATAGTCGTATTTTTTTTTGTATTTATTTTGAAAAAAATGAAGTATATCAGATACACAACGATTTATTAAATAAATTCTTCAAAAACTACGAGAAATATCAAATGCAAAAAATATATTTATGGATTTTGTAAACGTCACATTCATATTCATGGGAACATCAGAATGGTATGAGAATTTATTGATTTATCCTTAAATTGTTTTACATCAATTGATACTTTTAAAGCAAATAACATTACCTTACACCTATTGGCACTGTTTTTGGAAACTGCTTTATTTTTAGTAGTCATTTTTGATATTTCATTACTAGTATTTCGTATTTCATTACCATGTACCAATAAGTGTAAAAAAACATCGATTCATATTTAAAAAAAAAAAGTATTTTTAATCTTTAACAAACAGAATGTACAACCTCTGTTAGGTTTTATCTGGAATAACGGTCGTTTGACATATTAACGATTATTGTAATAACACAGTTATGTAATTAAACTTTTCGGATATAAGACGAACCGTTGTGGAAGAACTTACATAATTCTCAACGTTTCGTTGGTGACGTAGTTAGTTTATCCTGAGCCATCGTACAGAGAGGGTGTCTCCTGAAGACGTTTGCTACGCCTCTTACGATACGTCGAGAATGATGTAAGTTCTCCCGTAACGGTTTGTCGAATATCCAAAAAGTTTCATTACCTAACTATGCTGTCTTTCTTATTGTACATTTACAATCTTGCCTTACATAATCTATCTGGGTATCGCCGTCGAAATTTGTACCTTTTGTCTTGTGCGTGTGTCCCCTAATGATTTTCAGCTTTTTCATAAAAACTGGTGATCTCTACTGAATTCTAAAATTATCAGAGTAAAGTAAATAAAAAGCGTATCGAAATACAAAAAAAAAACTGCAAAAAGCATTAAGTGGCGATGTAATTAAAAAATAAAACAAAAACGCCTTTTTTCCATTCCCATACAAATTTTACATGTCCGCAACCCGTTTTTGACCCTTTGATGGCATGATACGATCAAAATAGTCAAAGGTTTTTAAAGTTGAGTATTTTTGCATATACCTTAGTAACGTATCTTTCATTTTCTGTACCAGCCACAATAATATTTACTTATTTAAACACGAAATATTGATTGCTAAGGGTTGTCTCCATTTTTGGCTCCGAAATTTTTCTTTTAGTATGTTACCAATTCCATTGGAACTGACAAAAATCTTGCAATCTTAAGTATTTATTCACGTATGGTAACTCCTTGATGTAGTGTGGACAACACAAAAAAACTCATTCGATACCTTCATTTTCTTCTGAGAACGTTTACATCTAATCTAATCTAATCTAATCTAAGCTGCAAAGATATATATCATTTAAGATTTATATTAAATACATTCCCACAAGCAGACATGTATAATATCGCGCTAACACATGCCGCATGTGGACCTACAATATAAAAACCCAATCTCAAATGAACATAAGCCTTGCAACTCTTGCCGTCCTTCCCTGAAACAGGGGTGACATTGGCAAAGTGAACCAATTTTTTACAGTATGGGTGGTCAGCCACATAACAACCTATAAGTCAAGGAACATACATGACAAATTACATTTTTAAAATCAATAAATTATAATATATACATGGACATAAAAAACTAAATCATTAAAACCAATTTTACTTTAACAAACCCTAGCCGCCAACATCACAGATCAACCGCCATTTCTTTCTATCCTTACATACTTCTTTCATTTCCTCCAGAGTCATAACCTTCTTCATACAAGCTCTTCTTTTATTATGACTCTGGATATTCCATTCATTCGCAATTTCGGATATTTGGTCCATCCATACCTTTCTCGGTCTTCCTCTACCACGACATCCATCTATTCTACCAACATATACTTTCTTCGTCAGTCTTTCCTCATTCATTCTCTCCATATGCCCAAACCATCTTAACAAACTTCTTTTAATCTTCACTTTCACACTTTCTCTTGCACCACATTCTTCTCTTACAAAATCATTCCTCACCCTGTCACTCCGTTTTTTCCCAATCATACTTCTTAGAAAGTCCATTTCAACAGTATGGACTTTACTAATTTCACTTTCATTCACCGTCCAGGCCTCGCTTCCATACATCAAGGTGGGTAAAAGTATGCCACTGCGTACCGTTTACATCAGACTCGGGAATTTGTCGTCAGTGTTTTGAGTGGAAGTTAGCTTGGCATTATTAAGGTATGTATTCGAATATGTTGTCAGTTGTATATTTTTTACTTAGATCCATTAATTCTTCTAATGATTGTATGTTTTTATCATTGCTGACAGTATTATTTTTCAAATGGCACAAGTTTAAGGTAATGTCGGGCGGTTTTTTATTTACAATCTTTACCGTATGTTAACAGTATTAAGGTGTATTCACGTAGGTTTAAAAAAATACACCTACTTACCGTTAATTTATGGTTGACTAACAAATAACATTTACGTACCTAATTGAAACATAAAACTATCTAATCAACCTTACTACATGCTATTAATATTTTAAATGCACCGTTTGATGTTTGTTATTCAAAATAGCAAAAAGGTTTATTCCGTGATCTGTGGGCTAAACGATTAAATGAAATTTGGACCACAGAGGTACCTAATTTTTATATCGGTGCTGGATACTGTGAAAAATGTACACAAAAAAAAACATTGCCCATCTATCTAAATCTATGATAATCTATAATCTAAGTTACAAAAATATATTGCATTTAAGACTTTAAGTTCGTACTTAAACATGCTGCATGTGAACCTACAATATAAAACCCAATCTCAAATGAACATAAACCCTGCAACTCTTGCCGACCTTACCTGACACAATGGTAACATTGGTAAAGTGAACCATTTTTTACAGTATGAGTGGTCAGCTTCATACTAACCTATAAGTCAAGGAAACTTATTGAAATACAATAAACGAACGATTTTAGGTAGTTATTAAATGTGCGTATTCATATTTTTATTAAACATTCATAGACAAACAACATTCATATTAAATATGAATGTTGTTTGTCTATTTTTTCGACGACGAATACAAGATTTTATAGCAGTTCGTAAACACTGTTTAGTAAAAAATATAAGAGCACCATTTTGAATGTCTATAAATTTTATAGACATTCAAAATGGTGCTCTTATATTTTTTACTAAACAGTGTTTACGAACTGCTATAAAATCTTGTATTCGTCGTCGAAAAAAGAAATGAGATATCGAAATGTAAAAAAACCTAATTTTTCGAACCTGTCCGTCATTTTGAATAGACCTTAATTTAACTCACGATGTTTTCGTTTTCTTGAATCTTGCCGGTCGACAGTTATGGTACAAATTTAAACGGCGTTACCCATCTATCGTAATAGGAAAAGTCATAAATTTGAACTTTTCTTGTAAATAATTTATTTTATATCTGTAACTGTAACTGTAACTCTGTCGCCATTCCGCTAGGGGTGACCAGAGCCTCTGCCGAGCTGCCTCCATTTTTTTTATCCTTACATACCTCTTTCAATTCGTTCATATCCATCACCTTTTTCATGCATTTTCTTCTTTTACGCTCACTTTGTATATCCCATTCTTTCACAATCTCCTCAATCTGATCACTCCATACTTTTCTCGGTCGTCCCTTCCCTCTTTTTCCTTTCACACTTACTTTGTATACATACTTTGTGAGTCTATCATCATTCATTTTTTCCACATGCCCAAACCATCTCATCACATTTTTTTGTACCTTAACTTTCACATCCTCTTTCAAATTACATTCTTTTTTTACCCATTCATTCCTAACTCTATCCCTCAGAGTTTTTCCTGTCATGCTTCTCAAATGCTTCATTTCCACCATACCATTAATCATTTTTTCAAATTCTGTTTTACATCTATTGTAAAAAGTACCAATAAATATAAAACATATATTGATGCTTCTCTTGTATATTATTTACATTCATAAGTATTTCTCTCTTATATTTTTCAACATCTATTGGTACTTTTCTCACCTAATATTGTCAAATATCTATTAGTACTTTTTTCCGTTTAATATTGTCTAACATGTGTTGGTACTTTTCTCGTTTAATATTTATAACATCTATTGGTACTATTCTTGCATATATTATTTAACATCTATTGGTATTTTTCCTGTATAATATAGTCAAACAACTATTGGTACTTTTCTCGTTTAATATTTTCTAACAACTATTGGTATTTTGCTTGCAGGCCGTGTCGGATCTCTTCCTTGGAATGTTCTGCATGCCGTTCACGCTAGTGGGTCAAGTTCTGAGAAATTTTATTTTCGGACCCGCCATGTGCAAGCTCATACCCTACATACAAGGTGAGCGGACCTCTAATTTATTGCTCGGGGAAATTTCAATCATTCTATACCATATTTTAATATCGCTCGTAAATTTGTCTTCAAATTTGTGAGGGATTTTACTGCGCAAAGGAGAGAGTAAAAGATTTTTATTATGAAAATAGGAAACACTTAATAATAATTAAAGGATGATTTATTTAGTGAGCGCTGTTTTTGTGTGAGCCCTCTGCGAGCTTGATCCAAGAAAAAATCCATTTGCTGTGAGGGTGGATGGACCTTTGGTGACAGGTCTTTGGTGAAGGTACATGAATTTTTCAACCCAGCGAAGGGCCTGTTTGAAAAAATAAATATTTTGTGCTCCGCTGGGATTCGAACCCACGACTTTCCATTTACTAGTAAACAGCACCAATCACTAGACTACGGACCGATCTCTTTAACATACCTATATCACTTTCCTTATATACTCTTCTCTTATTATCACTCTGCAGGTTCCATTCTTTCGCAATTTCACATATTTGGTGTATTCATTCCTTCCTCGGTCTTTCCCTCCCACGTTTTCCTCTGAAACTGTGAATTTTAAATGTTAATATAGTTTTGAAACTTAGATTATATATTATTATATACATTTCGTATGGCATGCCTCTTTCAAAGCTCCCTTAATGGAGAGAACGATTATCTCTTTCGTCTAGTCAGTCTATTCAATTGGAGATTGACCTCTCGCATTCCAACCTACTGATCTTCCTACTTTAAAAAAGTTTTAAAAGTTATCCAGGGATCAAAGAAGAGCTTCCCATATAGGCATATGAACCAATTTAAGTATATGCCAAGTAACATATTGTGGTAAAAAATACAAAGAACTTCTATTAATGGTTCTATTAGAGTAATTGTTAGGAATGAAAGAAATTTATTATCTGATACTTTAAAGACATTCTGATTACGAGTTCGTTACGTTAATCAAACTAAACCATTAAACCAGTGGTTCTAGATGTTTTTGAGGTAGAACGTTATTTTGAAAATCGCATGCCTGGTTAAAGAACCAGTAAGAAGAGGGAAAACTATGTTTGGAAAACGTGCGTTTGCAGTTGCTGGTCCTCTGGCGTGGAACCACCCTCCTCATCATAAGAGAGAGGAAGAGGAACATGGAAAATGCCTAAGTGCAATGAAGACAAGCAAATCTCTTGTATAATGTGCACGAGCGCCCTTGTAGTGACTTCATCACGAAACGTCATCGACTCATACAAATAATAATTATGGACGAGTTATGAATATAAAGAAGTCTGTACTGTACTGTTTGACTAGGGGTAGCCGGTACTCTAAGCAAATACGTCTGCACTTTTTCTGTCCTTGCATATCTCATACATCTCTTCAACATAAATTACTTTCCTCTTCTCTTATTCTCATTTTGCAGGTTCCATTCTTTCACCTATTTGGTCTATCTATTCCTACCTTAGTCTTCCTTTTCTACTCTTCTCTCTGAAATTTTCTCTGTACTTTTTCTTCGTTAGTCGTTCATCATCCATTCTTTCAAGATGATGATGATGATGATGGATGATTTCTTTCCTGTGGCGCCGTTTAATGGTCCAGGACCATCTCAAGGGCGCCATGGCTTCTGGAGAAAAGTAGTGTCTTCAGTTCCTTTCTGCAGGTGGTGGTAAATTGGTTCGCGCGAACACCGATAGGCAAATTGTTCCAGGCCACCGGCCCGGCCACCGCAAAGCTTCTGTCTGCAAAATTTGATGTGTTTGCTCTATTGGGCACTATAACCTTGTTGACAGAAGATGTCCGAACCGTGCTTTTTTTGTACTTTCATTTTCAAGTTATTTTTTATACCACACTCATCCATAACCCGATCATTGCAAACTCTTCGAATTATTCTTCAACTACAATTTCAGGTTTTCACATTTTCCTATTTTCAAAAATATTCACTTGCATTTTAAAATCATTGACGTTTTGAAGGCTTAGTTTGTCATATTTAACAAAGCGTTATTTGATGCTAACAAATTCCTTTTCATTATGTTATCTCCACGTAAAAACCCACCACCATCAATCTTACACTAGTCAATGCCTCTCGCCTCATATACTGCAGCTTGGCCTTGCAGTGCCTATATGCAACCATACTGCAGGAGTGGTGAGAGAGACGATGGCCACTTCATCTTCTTACGTGCCTGCAAGATATCTCCTTAGAGTAGAGCTTCTCAACTTTTGTACCGTGTGCCAAATAAATTAAAGAATTGCATTATTTTATCGAGACAATTTGAATTGGGTCAACACAAATGAGTATTCTTCATTAATTCGGGTCCGTAGGTGAAAAATGTAAAGGGCTACGATCCCATTTAGAAGAAAACATGAAACTTTGCATATACATAGCTTTGGGTTATATAAAACAATATTTGAACAGAGAAAAAAGTAATTAAGTGGTGTGTAAGGGTTTTATGATTATCTCTTTAGTTATGTTATTCACAAAAACATAATATCAGCTCATGTATCATAAGATAAGGATGTCCAGCTATGTTTCCATTTTTTTTTATAAAGAGATCTTCTATTTGGACATTGATTTGTAGGCCTCTTATCATCTACGATGTGTACGAGTCTTTCATGACTCATTTTGGAGACATCTTTGATCTATAATCTAAGTTGCAAAGATAAATATCAACATTTTAAATTCATATTAAATGCATGCAAACTTACAGACACGTGCAAGTTCGCACTTACAAATACTGTATGTGAACTTACAAATTGAAAACCAAACCTTAAATTAATATAGGTACACTTTGCATCTTTTGCCAACCTTCCCTGAAACAGTGGTGACATTGACAAAGTAAGCCATTTTTCTACAGCATGGTGAGTCAACCGCATACCAATCTACAAATCATGGGATATGTTTCCAAAATTGACTTCTGGATCTACTCCATCTCACCATGTCCTCAATGTTTCACAGGAAAAAAATAAGAGAAACATGAAAAAGGAAAAAGTGTAAGAAAAACGCAGTTTCTAAATTCTAATTTTTACGTAGTGCGCCAATTTGTCACAATATTGAATAATGAATCAGTTTGTCAGGATATTACAATGAAGATAATTCTTTCAACGCAGATAAGAAGTAATATTCAGTTCTATTTACGTGCGACAGATGAACGCTACAATATGGTAATACAACAATCACATAATGTTCAGCTTTATTTGTTTCACCGTCACAATAAACAATAAAACGTGCAACATATAAATAATAACAGGATTTACATGCTTTGGTTCTGAATCCAGGAAAGCAACCCCCTTTTTCTCTCATGGTCGATCCTCTTTTGTTTCTATATTCAAAGTCTATTCGATATTCAAATTTTCCCTACAAACTTATTTTAATCTTTTCGTTTACAATATTTTTCAGGGGTGCAAACACCCCTTTCTTTTGGGAACCTCCACCCTACAGCCAAAGACTTTGATATATTACTGAGGGCATTAATTCATCAGTCTAGAAGATTCCTCTCGGATTAATCTTCCTTTATGAGTGTGCCAGCCCCGTCTCACATGCTACGACATATGGCGTTTCTCTTACAGAAATAAAGTGAACCGGAAAATTATTTCTTTCATTTCCGCGATTGTTATAATTGTTCTTGTACTTTCTGAAAGATACAGAAACAAAAAATATTTCTCATCTTGAGTTTCTGTTTTATATTTAGAATTATATTTTAATCGATCTTTTTCTAGACTTAGGTATAGGTTGGTATAAGGCTGACTAACCATACTGTAAAAATGGTTCACTTTGCCAATGCCACTTTGTTCGATTCAATCAATCACGAACAAAAATAATTTATTATCAAACACAAATCATAAACCTTAGTGTATATATATGTATAGAGATATTAGAGAGCTATTATTACATTCTATAATCTACAATCTAAGCTGCAAAGATATGTTAACATTTAAGGCTCAAATTAAATGCATGCTCACAGACAGGCACATGTAGGTTTCGCCTACACATTAAGCATGCTTGCATACAAATAAACAAAACCTCACATGAACAAACACCTTGCAACTCTTGCCGCCTTTCCCTGAAACCGGGGTGGCAAGAGCAAAAGTAAACCAATTTTTACAGCACGGGGGGTCAGCCTCATATGAACCTATCAGTCAAGGAGCAGTAAGACATCTAAACATAACTACGTTGGACCGGTCCGTAGTCCAGTGGCAACACTTTGGACTCGTAAATGGAAGGTTGTGGATTCGAATCCCGGCGGAGCACAAAAAATATACCATTTATATTTCGAATGTGCTCTTCGCTGAGTTGAACAATTCATAAACCTTTACCAAAGACCGGTCACTGAAAGGTCCATCCAACCTTAAAACAACTGGGTCTTGCTTGAGAATTGGCGCTTTCTACAGCGACGACTAAACTCGCAGAGGGCTCTTGAAGTGTGATACACACAAAAACAGCGCTCACCAAATAAATCATCCTAATATTACTATTATTAACCTTCTTCATACAAGCTCTCCTTTTATTATAAATCGGATATTCCATTTATTCGCTATTTCAGATATTGAGAAATGAGAAAAGCATGTACGGTGGAAATAATGAATTTGAGAAGCATGTCAGGAAAACTCTGAAGAATAGTTTTAGTAATAAATGGGTAAAGAAAAAATGTAGATTGGCGCTTTCTACAGCAACGACCAAGCTCGCAGAGGGCTCTTGAGGTGTGATACACACAAAAACAGCGCTCACCAAATAAATCATCCTAATGCTATTATTATATTATTACCCATATTCGTAACAGTATAAAGAAGATTTGACAGCCTGACAATTTGTTTAAAGTCATGAAAACGAGTGTGTTTTCATTTCCTTTGAAGGTTGAGTAAACCTTACAGACCTGGAAATGTTAATGTGTATTAATCTTTTTTAGTTTTTTCTTACCTCATAAAAACGCGGTAGTTTTCATCGCATACTTTATGGGGCAGTAATGTTGTTAACGACCCAACTCTAAATAACAGTTGGTTATACCCCTAACATAAGACTTTGCAAACTAAAACGCTCCCTAGAGGCGTTATTTCAGTTTCAATACAAATGTGGAAAAATAATAGAGTTGACCTAAGTTGGGGTTTACACAGGCTTAGCTGGTAGTTTTCTACAAAAAGAGTCGTAAAATGAGCCACGTGGAAGGAAAGCTTGTCGACTTTTGACTCTTTTTTATTTAACCTTGCTCTCTTTGCTCCATGAAAATGTTCTCCATTTAACACTTATCCACGTAAAAAGGTACATTAGAAACAAGCGTTTATTTCCAGAAAAAGCTTATAAATAGAACTTTTATATTGAAAAGACCCGCTTTTTTACAAATCATTTGTCACCCAGTTTTTTTTGTATTCTCCATTTTTACAGTTTTTGATTCACTTATTTTACGGTTATTTTCTTCGGTCCATTGTTTTCTCCTTGAAATTTCTCTTTGTCCACTACTGAGAATATATTGTTGTCAATTTTGTCAAACACAGCACGATCTGATTATTTTGTGTTTTTTTATTCAAGTACGGTAAAATGTGTTTTTTGCAAAAAAATGTCTTAGAACATTTCAGAATACTCGGAAATTCAATTTAAACGCAACTGAGCTATACATTAAGTGTAAATTTTTGCTGTGTTCTCCCCGAAGGAGTCGCATGTGGCGAGTGACCCTATTTATTTTTACAGGTAAGGGGTCAGCCTTACGCGAACCACTTCAGTTGAAGTGGGGTTTCCCAGCACCCGACAGGGCTGGTACTCATTTATTGTGAAAACTGAGTAAACTTTGCCGGTATTTTATTTTGGGTTTCAAATAAACTCTGGGAAATTATTTCTGACACCCTCGGTGGGATGCCAGAAAAAATGTGTTTATACTGAATGCTCTTGTCTTGTCTTGTATCCTGCCGCCATTCCTCTAGGGGGAGGCGGTACCTCCACACAAGTGCCTCCACTTGACTCTGTCCTTGCATACTTCTTTCATCTCATCTAGTTTCATCCCTCTTTTCATGCACGCTCTTCTCTTGTTTACACTCTGTAAATTCCATTCATTCGCAATCTCACTTATCTGATCAATCCATTATTTCCTAGGTCTTCCCCTTCCACGCTTACCTATTTCATGCCCTTTATTCACTTTTTTTGTCAGTCGGTCCATACACGAATACACAAATACACCATACACGAATATTAATTCCATGTTTTGTAATTGAAATTAAAATTATTTGGTAAATATTGCTATATTTTCGCTTAAGTTATAATTTTCATCCTGATTTTAATTACATATTGATTAAAATGCGTTGCAGTTTAAATGCAGTTAAATCAATTCCCTATGAAGTATTAATGACCTGCCAAAAAAATATGAAGAGTGTCAAGTTTTCCATTTAAAATTCCTTGTCAAGTAAAACTCATCAGTTTTTCTATTGTTCACTATAATAAACGCACGAAAAACGTTGTGTTGAATATTGTACACATTTCAAAAAAAATTAAAGCCCATTTAAAATTCATAAATATGCGAAAAAAATATTTAAAAAACAAAAACTCAGCTACCTTTCTGGCTCCAATCCTACCCAAATTCAAACTTGATTACTAGCTTTTCCTTTTCTACCCATTTTTTTTTACCACAAACAAATATGCTTGACTTATGGCAGGAGTATCTAATGACGAAAAGGTTTTAAAAGTAAACTTTCATGCACCTAAAGGGGTAAAAAGTAGAGTGTTTGATGCTGGAGTGATGTTTTCCGGGATCTGTTGCCGTGGTCTGTGGGAGCTGGAGCTTCCGGACGTTTCGCCCATTTCTACGATGGGCTTCTTCAGCGTGAAGTATGATGATGATGATGATCTTAATCTCTCACAGTTCTCATCAAGATCATCATCATGATGATGATCAGCCGGCCGTGTAAGCCAACTCTTATTCAGTAGAGTGTTTGTTTTCATAGAATTTTTGTACAATTGCGATAAAAATGTAGTGATTTTATCTTCCCGCCTCACTGAGGGAATTCAATATGGAGAGACCATTTAAAAGAGGTCTCAAGACTCACCTCTTCGTCCAATCATACGGACAAGCGCCTTTGTAGTGACACACTGTCATAAAAGGCGTGATACAAATTTTGTCTTATCTATCTATCGTATATTGGTTTAATTTTTAATAAACTTGTGGTTACATTTCTTCCATAGTATTTATTTTTTTACAAGTTGATTACATAATATGGCTCACTCTGCAACTTTTGTCTCTGTCGGTTTCCCTAGTAACATAAGCCTCTTATTTTTCCGACGATAAAATATCAAAATTACTAAATTTGTTATTGACTATTTTGGATTTTGACACCCAATTTCTTTGCTTCCAGCTGTCTCTGTCTCCGTGGGCGTTTGGACTTTGGTTGCCATCTCCCTGGAGCGCTACTTCGCCATCTGCAGACCCCTCAAATCCCGCCGTTGGCAGACCCAATTCCACGCCTACAAGATGATAGCCTTGGTGTGGATCGCAAGTCTACTCTGGAACATACCAATTCTGGCTGTGTCTACCCTGAAAGCCATGCGAGGAAGAGGTATGACTTTTTTTAAACATATTTTTATATGGTATTCCAAGTAAGTTTGTATTTGTTTATAGCACTGCATGAGCGCAACGAATCCCAATAACACAAAGGTATTATCAATTGGTAGCCTCAATCTTATATCACGTAAACAATTCTGCAATACATTTTGCCATGCCCAAGAAAGTGATATGCGTTTTCTATCTTAATAATAAAAATAATAAGAATTGGAAAACTTTAGTGCTATTTAATACTTCAAAGGGTGTTTTCGTGTGTTGAAGCTTTTACTCTTGAAACTGACAACACTGATCTCTGTTCTCAACTTCAGAGGTAGACTGCTCCAGCAGGACGAACCAGCCGAACTAAAATCCTGACCCCGAAACCCGTTCTGTTCCGCCGAAGTGGCATTTGAAGCCTATTTACGGCGTCACCCTGTGCTGAACGAAGGATGCAACGTCTATCATCTATTTTGTCATCTCGCTGAGTTGATTAGGTTGGTATGCGACTGACTCCTATGCTGTGGGATCTTGCTTCACTTTTGCAAATGCCCCCCGGTTTTAGGGAAAAGTGGTAGGGTTGCAAATTTTAATGTTCATGTGAGATTTGGTTTATTTTGTATGTAGGTACACATGCAGGATGCGTAAGCGTGAACTTAGATGTACCTGCTTGTGGGCAAGCATTACAATGAGCCTTCTGTAATCTATCTATATCTAAGTTGCAAATATATATTACATTTCATATTATTCATATTACAAGCAGACACGTTTAAGTGCGCGCTTACACATGCCACATCTGGACTTACAAGTCCGCATGTAGTCAGCATCATGCCAGTCTTTAAATGTCAATACACATTATTACATATTCCATGCAAAATAAAACCAGAACCGTAAATAAACGTAATTGTTTCCTAAAAACTTAAAAAAGTGATGAAATTGGTTATAAGCATACGATTTGTAACAGCATAATAATTAACCTATACGACTGTTTCGATTTAGGAGATTTCATGAAAATTAACGTATAACAGAACAATTATTGTGGCAAACATTTCGGTGAAATCATTTCATCCCTAATGGATTCAGCATTTCAGGAAAGAGCTGTGCCACCACATTGGTTTCAGTTTGACACGGACGTTAGGCTCACAGAGATCAACCGCAAACAATCAAGTGCAGGCAAATGTAAATGGTTTACTTGCAATTGACGTTTTGCACATATGAAGTAAATACCTATGCACATATGTGAATAGGGTATGGTCAACGGCATGAGTTTCATCTGCGTTTAATTGTTAACAGATTGTGGATTAGAATTATTCTAGACCAACGTGTACAATTCTATTAAATTTAGCTTGTTGCAAATTTTCTTTGGGTTCTGAATTTGTGTAATTAAATATATTGAATATTCTGGACAGGATTGTTGAGAACTTATTTTAAGGACACAAAAAACCTTGACTAAAAGTCAAGTCACAGCCAATCACTCCTGAATTAAAAAATCATCAGAAGTTTCTACATAGCTAGAGAAAATTCTATAGGGTAATTTACATAATAATGGTGTTTAAAAAACTTTGATTACTTATATATTTTTAGGGTGGATTTATTAAGACAGTGAAAGCCCATTTTTAACTATTTAAAAAATTCAAATGGAAACAAAGTTTTAATTCACTTATTTTGATTACTTGTTTTATTGCACAGCAACGTCACGTGTCGAAACAATTTTTTTACAGGTAAAAGTGCTAACCTTACGCCAACTACTTGATGTGAAGTGTGGATTATTGTGAAAGCTGGGTAAATCTTACTGGTATTATGACTATCTATCGTTTGAAGAAAACATCAAAAGAAATCTAAGTAATACTCGAGTCGGAGTTTGAGCCAAGGCCTTCTGGTTTTGAACGAAAGCGTTCTACCAATTATTATTTAAGCTAAGGATTGCTGCAAGAATTGATGGATGTCGTGGAAGAGGAAGACCGAGAAAGGTATGGATTGACCAAATTTTCGAAATAGCGAGTGAATGGGATATCCAGAGTCATAATAAAAGGAGAGCTTGTATGAAAAAGGTCATGACTCTGGATGAAATGAAAGAACTATGCAAGGACAGGAAGAAGTGGCGGCTAATCTGCAATGCTGATTTGTAATGTTGGTTTATTAGTTTGCTACATTTTTTGCATAATACATTTTTGACTTTTTTTTGTATAGATTTCTTTTTAAAAGGTTTTGTTGTTGTTTTTTTTTATACTTAAATGTTATTTATTGCTCGTATTCCTTGACTTATAGGTTGCTATGAGACTGACCACCCATACTGTAAAAAATGGTTCACTTTACCAATGTCACCCCTGTTTCAGGGAATGTCGGCAAGAGTTGCAGGGCTTATGTTCATTTGAGGTTTGGATTTTATTTGTAAGTACACAATCAACATTTGTAAGCGCGAACTACACGTGTTTGTTTGTGGGCATACATCTAAGAGCTTTGAATGAATATATCCTTGCAACATAGATTATAGATTGAAAAAAAAATTGTAATCTACTAAACCAAAAAACAAAATTCAGTAACAACTTTAAATGACAAAAAAAAATACAGGTCAATATGAGGTGAGATTAAAATATTAAATATTCAAATTTATTTATAGTCAAATTATTATCCATGTGTAAAAAATCTAGAGAGATTACTGGATGCTATCGCGGTGCACATCAAAATACATTGATCTCTTCTGACCATCGGTATAATTTATTTTATTCATATCAATGTTTCTGACCCTTTTCTAGTCCAATCTCATAATTAAATAGACAGAAATACTTGATAATATATGGTTTCCCTTTATCAAGGTACAAAAATACCGGGCAAAATTGAAAAGCTGAGTATTTTATTTAATGATTAGGCCTGTGAAAGGGCATTCCAATTTTCCGCTTTCCTTTTTTTATCAAATTATGTTTTTCCTGGAATCTCGTTTTATCTACCTGAATCTTCCTGTATTGGTTTTTCTTTAAGTAATTGGATTTATTACAATAAAGGTATTTATAAGACCACAAGAATATTAAATATTTAAAGATTGCTCATTAATCTTCTTGAAATTTAAGCTAAGTTCTCATTATTTATGTATATCTTGAGGTTTATTCTATTGAAAATTGGCTATCATTTCATTTTATTTTTGGGGTTGTTCATTTTACAGAATGCCAAATTAAATATTTTTTGATTTACGTAGGAACGGATTACTCGTGTCTATAATCTAAGTTGCAAAGATACATTACATTTAAATTTCATATTAAATGCATTCCCATAAGCAGACACGTATAAGTTCGCGCTCACACATGCCGCTGGTAGACTATCAACATAAAAACCAAATCTCAAATGAACATAAGCCCAGCAACTCTTGCCGACCTTCCTTGAAACAGTGGCAACATTTGCAAAGTGAACTATTTATTTACAGTATGGATGGTCAGCCTCACACCAACCTATAAGTTAAGGAACGAACAATAAGAGTGACGTGGACGTTTGTACAAAGCTTGTGCGCTAGCCAATACACAAAACAAATTTAAGGGGCATTGAACAGCGAGTCAAGTTATGAATGTCTCTTTCATTCATATCAGACGTAATTAAGGTGAGACTTTGACGTGTTTTTTTTGTTTTTTTTTTGTTTTCCATAAATCCCTCTTCTAAAAAACTATGAAATGTATGTTTGTGATTTAAGAGGAATTTTGGCTAAAAAAGTACATTGATGCAAACGTTCAACTGACGGTTTTTAAATTTCAAAATAGTTGAACCTTCAAAATTATTTTTACATGCAACATTATATTTTATTATCCAATAACTGGAACCAACCACAGATATAAATTCAATACCAAATTCTATTATTTGTAAAGCTAAAATAACAAAGCCAGCGTTTAGGTGCTTTTACTTGTAAAAAAATGTACGAAAATTTAAATAGCGCCACCGTTGAGCGTTTTAGTTTCTACACATTTTTTATAAAACCAAATAGTTGAGTTAAGGCATAATTTTTGATACTGTGATACTGATTGGCAGGTAAAATAATTCTAGATGGCTTCTCCAAAAAGCACTTGTTCCCAGAATCTTCTAAGTTTACGGAGCTTTCACGAGTTTGGGTGAAATATCCTTGATATTTATCACAAAATGCCAATAAAGTTTTTCTCATATGAATCGTATAGAATCATTAACGGCAATCTAGAATTTTATATTGATAACAAATATATACACGAAAACACTGAGAATGTCATGGAAATACAGAATATTTAATTTTTTTATCTTCAGAAACAAAACGTAGATCGCCGCGTTTGATTCCACACGAATCACATATGAGCACAAATACTGAAATTTCTTTTCAACTCCTATTTTTCTTACTTACTTGATATCGAGGTGATTTTTATTATTCGGATCAAATAATTTATCATTCTAGTAGCACAAAGGTTAAATGGTATATATTTTTTGTTACCATCAATATAAAAGTCTCAGTGAAAAAAATCAACTCGAGACAAAATTATTTTAATTTATTCACTTCAAGAAATGAAAATCTGAAAGCCTTTTTTTATGCAAACATTAATTTGTACAAAAAATGCGCAAACAGATTAAAAAAAAATGAGAGATAGAATTTGTTGAATTTTAAATGAGATACCTACTTAATACAAGATTCTCTCTCGTATTTATATCGAAAAGAACTTTTTTTTTTTTTTTTTAGAGTTGCCAACATTTTTTTAACTATTTGCTTTATGGTTAATAGGTGCCGACCGGTCAATGGCTCCGTTGGTAGAGTGCTTGAATTCCATGCCGAGAGCTCGGGCTTGAATCCCAATGAGGGAAGGATAGATCCGTAGTCCCCTGGTAGCACTTCGGACTCGCAAATGGAAGGCTTTGGGTTCAAATCCCGGCGGAGCACACAAAATATAATATTTATATTTTCAAAAATGCTCTTCGCTGCGTTGAAAAAATCATAAACCTTTACCAAAGACCGGTCAGAGAATTGGCGTAACAACGACCAAGGTTATAAAAAGTCCGGTCCATAGCTCAGTTGGTACAATGCTTGCATTCAATGCCGAGAGCAAGGGTTCGATCCCCACTCAGTGTGTCAGAAATGATTTCCCGTTTTGGTTTTTATTTCAACCCCAAATAAAATACCGACAAGGTTTACTCAGCCTTCACAAGAACTGAGCAGGTATCAAAGCTTTAGAGAGCTAGAAAACCCCCACTAGAAAATTTCAACTGAAGTGATTGGCGGAAGGCAGCCCCCTTAGCTGTAAAAATAACTAAGTTCAACTCGCCTCATGCGACCTCGTGGAGAACACGGCAAAGAATTTCACTAGATGTGTAGCTTAGTTGTTCCTACTTTTTACTTTTATCGCCGTCTATGTATGTGCTGTATATTAAATATCCGAAAAATTGTGCATTTTTTTGTTGTTTCTTAAATGTAATGAAAGGTTGCTTTTCATTTTATTCGTTTCGAAAGGGTTACATTAAATACAGTGGATGATTTATATCTCTCCAATAACTTCCATGAAAAGATACACAAACAATGAAAATTGTAACGGGACCTATTTCACAAAGACATTATTTTAAGTCCCTTATAATATATCATCAGACATCTCTCTATATCATCTACATAATTATATACCAGTGTCGATCGCTTATTTATTTTAATCGCTATAACTCAAATTTTTAACTTCTTGGTGCCCAAGTTTGTGTCTGCGTGTAGTAAATGAGTGTTTTATTACTACTAATTGATCGTGACAGTCTACGTGTGTTTTTTATGTGTTTTTTTTTCGATTCTAAATAGATTATATCGTTGACTGAATTGCATTAAGGATCATTGTTGCAAAACACGATCTACCGTGACGTCCAATCAGTCTTCAACCAATAAGATACCGCGTCGTTCTTCTGCCACTCAGCTACAGGGTTACTACAAGTTATCCGCGCCTTATCCTACTTTTAATAAAATAGAACTCCTTGCACAATCCATCCATATTAGTGCACAAAAGGTGTCATAATTTGGCTACTGACTGATATAATAGTTATCTTACTATCAATATGGCTCAAGATTTTCTCGCCAAAGCCAATCTTATCCTCCAGACACTCAATAAAGTTATTTTGGACACTGGTAACAAATTCACAAGAGACCAGTTAAATAAAATAGTTCCACTAACAACTGAACTATCGGGCGCTGTGGGAGCCATGGCAGTTGAAATAGGTCGCCTTGAGGGTGAGACCTCGACATTAAAGTCAGCACCTAAACCATGCAATGATTCGAGTGATCTGATTGGGGCACTGACTGAAATGAAAGAGCGTGAAGTTCGCTCGAAGAATTTAATAATTTATAATATTCCTGAGGCTGCTGACAATGGGAACGAGGAATCATTCGTGAAGAACCTGCTAGATGATACAGCTCAATCAGATTTGGATGTGATACGCTTGCATCGCCTAGGGCTACCATCAACGGGTAAAATTCGCCCTATCAAAGTCATCCTACAAAACTCGGAGGCGGTTAAAAAGGTCATGATGTCACGGCGTCGCCGAAATGATGTCATAAAAATAAAACCTGACCTTACCCAGTATCAAAAAAAATACCTAGCAGAAAAATGGAAGGAGTTGGACAACAGGAAGGCCGCTGGAGAAGTGAATTTGATAATGAAGTTTAGAGACGGCGTTCCATACATCTTAAAAAATTCGCCAAAAAACTAAATCTGCAAATTTACTACCAAAATGTTAGAGGTTTGAAGAGCAAGTTGCACTCAGTTCGCGTTAGATCTCCCACCCTTCAGTATGACATATTTGCTTTAACGGAGACCTGGCTAACGGACGATATTTATAGTTCAGGACTGGGCCTCAAAAATTTCAATATTTACCGTTGTGATCGATCTCCTTGTACAAGTACCAAATCACGCGGAGGTGGTGTACTGATCGCGGTTACGAAAAATATTAAGTCCAAAATGATCCTCTGCCGTAAAAAATCTGTCGAACTAATTTTTGTAATGCTCCTTACCGAACCTGTTTCCATTATTGCATGCGTGTACTTGCCCCCTAATTCTTCCGTTGAGCTTTACAATGATTTTGCATCTGAGGTTGAGCTCACAAGAGGTAAGTTCCCACATTCCAAATTTTTGATAATGGGCGATTTTAATTTGCCTAACATATCATGGAATGAAGACGACCCTTCTTTATCTAAATCTCACAACTCGAACTTTTCACCGGTTGAAACTTGTTTATTAAATCTTTGTAACTATCTCAACTTTTTTCAATTGAATTTTATCTCGAATGATCATAACCGCACACTCGACTTGGTTTTTTGCAGTGATAATGCTGCTAAAACTATAAAGTCATATGATATCCTTGTTCCCATTGATAACTACCATCCACCTCTCACCATCTCTCTTCCATTATATACTCATCAAAACCTCCATAGTACTACTTCTATTGTAAACTTTTCTAAAGCCGACTTCGCTCAAATGAATTTATTCCTTCAGAGTACTGATTTCTCTTTTGTTGATGACGTTAATATTGAAATTGTTGTAAATAAGCTATATTCAATTCTTTCTGAAGCAATCGTCAAATTTGTACCTACTTTCAAGCTTAATTCTTATTCTTGGTGCTATCCCAAATGGTTTAGTCACGATTTAATTGGTCTTATTAAAAATAAGAAAATTGCACATATTAAATATAAAATTTCTAACTCTTCTTCTGATTATCGAGAATTTAAGAGATTACGTACTGAGTGTAGAACCCTGTCCAACAATTGTTACAAAAATTACATTTCCAACACAGAATGTGCCATCAACCTTAATTTAAATAAATTCTGGTCTTATGCTAACTCTATGAAGAAGAACAATCTTGGCTTACCTCATAATGTTTTCTATGAAGATGTTTCATCTAATAATGGCCAAGAAAATGCAAACCTATTTGCAACCTTCTTCAAGAGTATTTACGATGTTGACCCTTCTAACTTTAGTACTTTTAACTTTTCTTCAGATACTGATTTGCGACTTTCAAATATATCTTTTAGTGTAGCTGACGTCATTGCTGAAATTAAATCATTGAAGCCACTTACTAATCCCGGCCCTGATAATGTTCCAGCAATAATGTTAAAAAGTTGTGTACATACTTTGGCTCAACCTCTGTGTATAGTTTTTAATTTATCTGTTTCTTCGGGTTGCTTCCCCGCCATTTGGAAGCAGTCATACCTCTCTCCAATCTACAAATCTGGTGATAGGAATGACGTTAAGAACTATCGACCAATTAGTATATTATCAGCCATTCCCAAGCTCCTTGAGAAGCTTGTTCTTACGAAAATTCGTTACGTTGTTACCAGATCTATCTCGGACCAACAACATGGTTTTCTACCAAACCGTTCCACTTCCTCTAATTTAATGGTTTTTGAAAATTTTCTTTCCAAATCATTATCAAACCGTAAGCAAGTTGACGTTATTTACACCGACTTTTCTAAAGCGTTCGACAGGGTATCACATAATATTCTGCTCACCAAGCTTCATGGAATGGGCGTGACTGGTAGTTTTTTGTCTTGGCTCCGAAACTACCTTACAGGTAGATCTATCGCTGTCAAGATAGATAATTTCATATCTTACTCCTTCACACCAACTAGTGGTGTTCCTCAGGGCTCTCACCTGGGTCCTCTGCTTTTCCTTTTATTTATCGACGATATTACCAAAGAATTTCCTGACACTAACGTTCTTATGTTTGCTGATGATTTAAAATTTTTCAAAGTTATTGATAGTGTTGATGACTGTATTAGTCTTCAACTATCACTGAATAAACTGGCGGTCTGGTGTTCCAATAATAAACTACCACTGAATGTCTCGAAGTGTATAGTCATGAACTTTTTCAGATTAAAAAATCCCATTTATTTTGACTATACACTCAATTCAACCAGTCTTCGAGTGGTAACAGAGGTCACTGATCTTGGAGTTATTTTTGACCGTGGGCTGACTTTTACTTTGCACATTGCCTCTGCTTGTGCGAAGGGTATGAGAATGCTTGGTTTTATAAATCGCATCACCAAGGACTTCAGGGACATCACTACATTAAAACTTTTATATACATCGCTTGTACGTAGTGTTCTTGAGTATTGCTCACCTGTCTGGTCTCCTCATTACTCAGTCCATATAAATAATATTGAAAAAGTCCATATTAAATTCTTAAAAATTATTAATTTTAAACTTAAAATTCCGATATCGGATTTTGATCCCATCCACCTAAACTCCTTTCTAAACATAATTAGTTTGTCTGATAGACGAAAATTTATTGATTTACTTACCCTTTATAAAATTAAAAATGGCCTGTTAGACTGTCCGCTGTTGCTTGGCGAGATAAATTTTTTGATCCCTCGACAAGGATCAAGACAGGTAGTTCCTTACCGCCCTGTAGCTTCAACCACTAATGCTCATTACCATAGCTGCATTAATCGCTTACAGAGACTGGGTAATATTATGTTTGCGTTGGACATGCAATCGTATAATAATAGTTTAGATAAGTACAAGGCAGGTTTAAAAAGGTACTTTTTGAGTGAACGAGCATCATCATAAAATCTAAACTAGTTTTAGCATATTTTACTGTTTAATATATATTGTATATGTATATTGTATATTCTCAAATGTAAATACTTTTGAACAACTTTATGTAATGCTTTATACATGTTTAATTTTAATATGTTTTTGCTTTGTTTCTAACCTTCTGTTTATATAAATATAGGTTTATTTTTTCTTTCTTTTCTTGGTTATTCTTTTGTTTTTTACTGCTCTGTTTATATAAGTATAGGTTTATTTTTTCTTTCTTTTCTTGGTTATTCTTTTGTTTTTTACTGCAATGTTTCACATATATATATATATATATATTGTTGTATTTTATTGTTTTTCATATTATTTTTTTTCTTGTATTTTATTGTTCTTTTTTTCGCAGTTTTGTATAAACTCACTTAATATATACTTTTTGTAAAAGGCTTATGCCGTAAATAAATAAATAAATAAATAAATAAATAAATAATATGCAAAATGGTAAATCATGGAGAAAACTTTGGAGAATAGGGTGTGTTTAATGTTTGACTAAGATATGTAAACTGACGAAAGTATTGATGTACTTGTGTTTCTGTTCTTATTGCAAATAAATGATCCTATCATTATTTTATATAGCCTGCTTATATTATGTGCAAATAAAGTACAAGATTAACTCATTAAGCTACACATATTGTGTGACTTCTTGCCGCGTTATTCTCATAGGGGTTGCATATGGCATTTTTATAGGTAAGGGAGCCGGCCTTACGTCAACCACTGAAGGGGGGATTTTACCCTTCCATTTGCCTTTTGGGGAGTGAGAGCTCGCAAGGGAGCTGGTAATTTTTTTTATGTAAAAGCTAAGTAAACCTAGCCGTTATTTTATTTTTGGGTTTGAAATAAACACCGAAACGAGAAATCATATCTGACACCGTTGTTGGGATTCGAATCCGAAATATAGGCATGGAATTCAAGCACTCTACTAACTGAGCTACCAACCGGATCATTTATATTTAATATGAAAAATTCCCTGAGTTTTGAAAAGTGTCTAAATTTATAAATTTGAAAAAATATATTTGGAACCAAACGAAAAATGCATTCCTAAAATGGAGTTATGTAGAGAATAGATTTTAAGTTCTTTAATTTATGAATTTATGAATTTCAGGAATTTATCTTTTGCGAAGCATTAAAAGAATCACTACATTGTATGTAGACAAGCAGGTATCAGTATTCAAATGCGCTTCTTTTTATTGTCAATTTGAATAATGTCTCCTTTGTAAAACGATAAAAATACCGCGATCGTAAAATAAATAACACGCTGTAAAGGCCACTCGTGTACACTCGTGTCCACTCGTAAAATGTAAATTTCATTCGCACTCCCGCCGAATGTTTCCGCATCGAGCATTCGTACTTTATGATGCTAAACCTTTATTGTAATGTTAAATTCTCTGAGAATCTAATCTTATCTAAGTTGCAAAGATATGTTACATTGGGGATTCACATTATACGCATTCTCACAAGCAGACACGTACAATGTTGCGCTTGCACATGCCGCATGTGAACCTACAACATAAAAACCCAAATCTCAAACGGATATACACCCTGAAACTCTTGCCGTCCTTCCTTGAAACAGTGGGGACATTGTCAAAGTGAACCATTTTTACAGCATGGGTGGTCAGCCGCATACCAACTTATAAGTCAAGGAAGATGTACAACAAATTACATTTTTGAAATAAAAAATAATACCATGCATAAACAATTAAAAACAAATACAAAATATAAAATTCTAATTATAAAATTTAAATTAATTAGAAAAATCCTATTCCTAGCCGCCAACACTACAGATCAACCGCCATTTCTTTCTGTCCTTACATACTTCTTTTATTTCATCCAGAGTCATAACCTTCTTCATACAAGCTCTCCTTTTATTATAAATCGGATATTCCATTCATTCGCTATTTCAGATATTGAGAAATGAGAAAGGTATGTAGGGTGGAAATAATGCATTTGAGAAGCATGTCAGGAAAATTCTGAAGAATAGTGTTAGGAATGAACGGATAAAGAAAAAATGTAAGCTAAAAAAATGTAAGAATGTGATGAGATGGTTTGGGTGGAAAGAATGAATGAAGATAGACTGACAAAGTACATAAACAGAGGAAGTGTGAAAAGAAAAAGAGGTAAGAGACAACCGATAAAAGTATGAAGTGATTAGATTATGTGATTAGAGATTGTGAAATAATGGGAAATACAAAGCTAGCGTAAAAGAAGAAAATGCATGAAATAGGTGATGGATATAAATGAATTGAGAGTGGTATGTAAGGATAGGAAGAAATGGACGCAGCTCTGCAGAGGCTCTGGCCACCCCTAGCGGAATGGTGACAGAGTGACAAATTACATCATAGGTTCCCTAAAGGGCAGTATCGTTCTATGTGGGGGCGTTTTTGTCTTGTATGTGGGCGTTACTGGACACAGGTAAACAGGGGGCGTGTTACGTACATTTATTTCTAAATATAGATTGAAGAAAATATCTTTTTGGAAGAATAAATAATGAGGTTTTTCTTGAAATTTCAACCGTTTCCGTTTTTGATTGTGTTTTTGACAGTTTGGGCTCGAATCAACAGAAATCAGAATCTCAAAATTGATAAAACCTTTTTTGGTATTTACTTTACGCCTGGTTTTAGTACCGCCAACGTTAATCAAACCATTACAAATACTTGTTCTTTTGGGAAAGATAACTGTTCTTTGCTGATGGAATCCATTTAAGTATCAGACACCCTTGGTTGGGAATCTAACCCTAGCTTTCTTGAATTTTTAGACTTACACGGCCGGCTGATGATGCTGAAGAGATTTTTTCCGGGATTTGTTGCTGTGGTCACAGTTTTCATTAAGATCATCTTCATCATTGCACTTTCACGCTGAAGGAGCTCATCGTAGACATGGGCGAAACGTCCGGAAGCTCGAACTCCCACATACCACGGCAACAGATCCCGGAATACACCTCTCCAGCATTACCTTGCGTTGTTGTTTGTACACAAGCTTTTTATAAACTGAAAAATCTACCGGAAATCCCTTACAGGCATGAGAGTGTCCTCATTTCATGTGAAAATAAAAAGGTTTCATTTGAAAATGCAACGTTTCCTGCGTATTTAGGAGATATGACGTTGTATGTAAATTAAAATATAACTTCGGGGATAACGTGGCAAGAAGTTACACTATATGTGTAGCTTAGTTGCGTTGCGTTTGCGTTATTAGCTTGAAATACATTTTTCACAAAAGTAATGGCAATCATTAGGGTCAGAAACATCAATCTATTTAGTTATACTGTATACATAATGGGTACGCCTCTGAACCGGAGCTTTTTACTTTGTATCGACATTGCTTTCAAATTTACGAGAAAGCTTAGGGAAGAAGGGTACAAAGTGGGTTAAAAAAACCACGAAAAAAAATATGTAAAAGGTTGAAAAGCTGAGAGTTACGTAATGACGTTGTAAGTGTTATCTTTGCTGGCAAGTTGTTAGTATGCTACACGGGGTGGGTCTGATGTCGATGCAGCTTATATACATTTTAATTTCAAAGCCTCCATTAGTTCCAACCTCATTTTCTTGGCTTTAAAAGTCACGAAGGAAAGCTTACTCGAGGCGGACGTCTTGATAGCAACTAAAGCACGCTGCAGACGCGGACAGTGTACAGTAATTAAGAGATAATAATAATAATAATATCAGGCTAATTTATTTTAAATTACAAATGGTAAGAGAGCGCCGTTTTTGTGTGTGTCACACCTCAAGGGCCCTCTCCGATCATGGATAAGACTTTCTAAAAAGGTGTGTCTTGAGAGCTCCGCAAAATACACCCACAGATTTGGAGTTCTTCACTCCGGGTGGTAGTCTGTTGCACTCCACCGGACCCGCAACACGGAAAGCGCGGTCTCCGAAATTTGTACGAATCTGACAGCGTGGTTGAACCAAATAGACTGCTCCATCGCCCGCGGATCTGAGTGTCTGCCTCTTTTACACCCATCACAACAGGCAACATCATGCCAGTCAGATAAGGTGGAGCCAAGCCATTGATGGCTTTATATATGTACCATCACACAAACGCGGTAGACTACCCTCTTCGGGAAACGAAGCCAATCTAGTGTTTTTAACAGCGGAGTGATGTAAGTGAATTTGGGTATCCCGAACATGAGTCTTGCTGCCGAATTCAATACAAATTGAAAGCGATTGAACTGCTTCTTTGGCTGACCATTATAAAGCGTTGAACAATAGTCAATCCGAGACATCACAAACGCGCTCACTAGGGTGACTGCATCTGACGGTAATCACGTAAGTAGTATGGTAAGTAGTATTAAAGCTATATTCAAGATGTGAATGATTTGTAGTTAGTTAATATCTAGTAGAAAGCAATAAGTATTTAGTGGAAATAGGTAAGTGGCAAGTTGCTTTCTTTATACGAGTATTGAGAAAAGGCTAGCTACTTATTTTGAAACCGCAATAGAAAAAGTCAAACGAAATAAAATTATTAATGTAAAAATAAAACACAAGGTTTTCTGCTTTTTAGATTTAGATTTGGACACATCAAAAGTCCTCTGCGATCTTGGTCGTCGCTATAGAAAGCGCCAATTCTCTAACTAAACTCAGTTGCTGTAAATCTGGATGGACCTTCGGTTACCGGTCTTTGGTAAAGGTTTATGAATTTTTCCCCCCAGTGTAGAGCATTCGAGATGTGGACATAGAGGAAAATGTCCAAGACATCATGGCTTGAAAAGAAGTCCAACGAAAAGATGCTGCGGGACGTAGAAGAAAGAAGAGAACTGAAAAATAATATTTTAAAGAGGAAAGCCAAGCTAATAGGGCACTCAATCAGACGCAGCACCTTTCTTAGCAACATCTTTGAAGGCAAAATCTTAGGACAACGCACAAGAGGTCGCCCAAGAACTTCATACTTCAAGGATTTGAAGCGGCTCATGGATGTCTCCTCCTATTGATATCTCAAGAGGATGGCAGCAGACAGAGACAGATGGCTGATACAACAAGGCACTGCCTTTAGAAGATGATGATGAGTGTAGAGCATTTTTGAAAATATAAATGGGATATTTTTTGTCCTCCAACGGGACTCGAACCCATAACCTTCCATTAACGAGTCTGAAGCGTTACCTCTAGACTACTGATCGGTATTAGTATCTATGTACATACATTACCACTAGAGTACACAAGTGAATGTGATGAGATGATTTGGGCATGTGGAAAGAATGAATGATGATAGACTGAAAAAGTTTATGTACAAAGAAAGTGTGAAAGAAAAAAGAGAGAAGGGACGACCGAGAAAAGTATGGAGTGATCAGATTGTGAAAAATGGGATGTACAAAGTGAGCGTAAAGGAAGAAAATGCATGAAAAATATGATGGATATGAATGAATTGAAAGAGGTATGTAAGTAAGGCGTAGTGGACCGGTCTGTAGCTCAGTGGTAACACTGCGGACTCTGAATGGGAAGGTGGTGGGTTCGAATCCCGGCGGAGCACAAAAAATATACCATTTATATTTTCAAATTTGCTCTTCGCTGGGTTGAAAAATTCATAAACCTTTACCAATGACGGTCTCCAAAGGTCCATCCAGCCTTACAGCAACTGGGTCTTGCTTGAGTATTGGCGCTTTGTAGCGACGACCAAGTTCGTACACCTATGCGGCACTACAACAAGTGTCATAGATCCCTAGAGTCTCTAGAATCTAGGGAGTCTCCCGCACAGGATTTCTTAAAAAAAAAAAAAAAGGAAAGGAAAAAATGGAGGCAACTCTGTAGAGGCTCTGGCCATCCTTAGTGAAATGGTGACAGAGTTACAGTTACAGTTACTACTGACCGGTATTAGTATCTACATTATACATACATTCGACTGCTATCCCCTGTGGATGTACATTGCTCTGTTCTGTCCTGGTTTGTAGTTGCCCTTATGCCCGCTTTCCACTGCGAGCGGGAAATAGCTGAGCGGGAGCGGGAAATAGCTGAGCGGAGCGTAGTGAAATAGTTTTGGCCTTCCATTGCGAAAGAGTTTTAAAAAATAATGGTATTTGCCTTCCACAGCCAACGAGCTCGGCGGAGTGAGCTAGGCGGGAAATGAGATGAGTCAGATGAAAGAGTTGTTTGCCTTCCATCTACAGCTGGCTTAGCGGAGCCAACTAGTGTGTGACAGCTCGTTGCAGCCTACGCCCAGATCAAACGTTTTAATTATTAATAAAAAAAGTTTTTTTTTTTGTTTCGAAAAATAAAAAGTAATGTATTATTTTGCTTTAATACATTAAAAGTAGATGTTGGAAATAAAACATACATTTTAATATTTTCAAATTTATAAAATAATGTATGATGTGCAGTGTGTGACAGCTCGTTGCAGCCTACGCCCAGATCAAACGTTTTAATTATTAATAAAAGAGTTTTTTTTTGTTTCGAAACATAAAAAGTAATGTATTATTTTGCTTTAAACATAAAAAGTAGATGTTGGAAATAAAACATACATTTTAATATTTTCAAATTAATAAAATAATGTATGATGTGTTTTTGTAAATCATGTATGATGTGTTTTATCGCTGTCACGCAACTGCGCGGGTTGGCGCGGGGGGCACGGGGGAGCGGAGTCAGTTGAAAACTAGCGGCCGAGACCATGACACAGCGGACCCATTTTTACTCGCTCAGTCAGCTCCGCTCACTCCGCTGTCGGTGGAAGCACTTCTATGAAATTTACTGTTGCTAGTCGAGCGGAGTCCGTACGGAGTCCGCTGGAAACTCGCTCAACTCTGCGACCACTTTTGTAACTCTTTGTACTCGCTCAGTCCGCTCCGCTGACTCGCTGTCGGTGGAAGCACTTCTATGAAATTTACTGTTGCTAGTCGAGCGGAGTCCGTACGGAGTCAGCTCCGCTCGCAGTGGAAAGCGGGCATTAGGGTCCGCCTTTGCGGGCTATTTATCATGGAAGTATTCCAGTTACCGGGCGCACTCGTAAATCTCCGCAACACAGCTCACTTTTTGCACATCTTTAATTAAATAAACTTGCAAATTACTTGCATTTCCGACTGGCAATTTGCTAGAGGGCGTGTGAACGATTATCTCAAATCTATTACGTGGTTTGAATTTTTAACGGGTGTTTTGGTCGAATAAACGTTTGTACTTGTGTATGAGCTTTTATAGTAGCTAATTTTAATGGTATTCACTTTTGCCAATGCCACCCTGCTTTCGTGAAAAGGCGGCAGGAGTTGGAAGGTTTATGTTCACGTGAGGTTTGAGTTATTTTGTAAACATGCGTACGCGATAACTTACACGTGTCTGCTTGCGAACGTGCATTAAATGTGAGCCTAAATTGACAATATATCTTTGCAGTTATATTCTAGATAAAATAATGGAAAACGCCTATGAAACGTTCATATTTTGTAGTACAAAAAATTGCATGGTTATTTAATAGGAGTTCAAGGTTTACACGGCTAGCTGATGATGCCGGAGAGATGCTTTCCGGGATCTGTTGCCATGGTCTATGGGAGCTGGAGCTTCCAAACGTTTTGCTCATGTCTGCGAAGGGCTTCTTTAACGTGAGAGTGAAGTTAAGAGGACGATGCGCCAGAAATGATCAAACCTTGTTTCACTTTTGCCAAGGCTACCCTAGTTTCCGGAAAAGACGGCTGGAATCGTAAAGCTTATGTTCATGTCAGGATTGATTATTTTTGTATGTACACATGTAGCATGTGTATGCGCGAACTTACACGTGTTTTTTTTCTTATTATTATTTTTATATTCTTCACGCTACCCGTGATCTAGCAACAATCCCACAAGGAGTGCCACCCGAGGTGTGCTACTAGCTTCAGTTACATCTTACACTTACACTTACTTTTAGAGTAATTGGCACGCCTCTGACCTAGAGGATCTTGTTTTGTCGTGCCGTTGCTTTTAATTCACGGGAACGCCTTCCACCACTTGAAAAAACATAAAGCTGCGCATGAGCGTTCATGTGCTGTGGATACGTCAAACACATACAGGATGGGTATGAGGAGGGCTTGAGCCTGCTTGTGGGCATGCATTTAACATGAGCCTTCTATAATCTATGTATAATCTAAGTTGCAAGGATATATTCATTTAAAGCTCTCAAATGTATGCTCACAAACAAACACGTGTAGTTCGCGCTTACAAATGTTGAATGGGTACTTACAAATAAAATCCAAACCTCAAATGAACATAAGCAACTTTTTCCGACCTTCCCTGACACAGGGACGACATTGCCAAAGTGAACCATTTTTTAGAGTATGGGTGGTCTTAAATGCCAATATATCTTTGCAACTTAGAATATAGATTAAAGATCACTTGTTTTACTGTTTGTCGGTATTATTTTTGATGAAATGGCTATTGTCACTACGTACAAGTGATAAAACACTTTTGATCGAGAAAATCCAATAACAGCTGATATTCGTTACGAAATAAAATATTGTGTGCTAATAAATTGCGTTACCAGAAAGGTCGTTGAGATAATAGCATTAGCGGTCGGGAAGCCTACATTACTTCCTATCCCTTTCTCCCAAGTAATTGCTATCATTGATATTGACCATTTACTTGTTAAAGTATCAGTACATGAAATTGATGAATAGGAAGTCAACACTATATCCATTTCAATTGATATAAAGGCACATTGTTTAATTGTTTGTAAGATAGTTAATTATTTGTGTTGCTAATCTATAATCTAAGTTGCAAAGATATAAGTTAAGGAACAACCTATAAGCTAATGACAGATGTAAAACAATAAAATTTTAATATGAGTTTTAGGCTTACACGGACGGCTGATGATGCTGGAGTGATGCTTTCCGGGATCTGTTGCCGTGGTCTGTGGGAGCTGGAGCTTCCGGACGTTCCGCTCATTTCTACGATGAGCTTCTTTAACGTGAAGTATGATGATGATGAAGATGATCTTGATGAGAACTTGAAAGAAGCCCATCGTAGAAATGGGCATTTTTTCCATATTTTTTAAATTTTTATCATGAAATAGAAATGAATCCCGTAAAATTGTTTGAAACTGGTGTTGAGGCGTAGGTCTAAAATCTGTAATCTAGGTTGCAAAGAATTATTAAAATTTAAAATTCATATTAAATGCATGCCCACAAAACAGATACGAGACAAATACTTTTTTTTTGGAATCCAAGAAAATTTGTATAGTCTTTAAATTATTTTGGCGATTCAATCAATTTGGTAAGTGTGTTATCTTATTTTGCATTAAAACGACATCTATAATCTAAGTTGCAAGCATATATTCATTTAAAGCTCTCAGATGTATGCCCACAAACAAACACGTGTAGTTCGCGCTTACAAATGCTGAATGTGTACTTACAAATAAAATCCAAACCTCAAATGAACAGCCCTACAACTTTTGCCGACCTCCCCTGACACAGGAGTGACATTGGCAAAGTGAATCATTTTTTACAGTATGGGTGGTCCGCCTCATACCAACCTATAAGTCAAGGAATACAAAAAATAGAAATACATGAAAGCAATAATTTAAAATTCTAATCTTCAAAAGATTCGACAGTTTAAAAAAGCTTTGTGCGGGTTAGAGACTAGACTTCTGGCGGTCAGATATGGAACTAATCCGGCTGAATGACATAAAAAAATCCTCAGCCATTTTAAATTATTTATTATTATCCGCATGAAAAAATATTGCGATTATTGTTAGCTTATTTTTAATGAGTTTAAATAAAAAAAATTGTAGTGAATTAATAAGTAACCGGTATTCAAAAAAGCTAGCTCTACAAAGTTCTCTTTGTATTCAAAATTTAGCAGTCAATAGCTCCTTGACTTATAGGTTGGTATGCGGCTGACCACCCATGCTGTAAAAATGGTTCACTTTGCCAATGTCACCCCTGTCTCAGGGAAGGACGGCAAGAGTTGCAGGGTGTTTGTCCATTTGAGATTTGGTTTTTATGTTGTAGGTTCACATGAGGCATGTGCAAGCGCGAACTTGTATGTGTCTGGTTGTGAGAATGCATGTAATGTGAATCTCCAATGTAACATATCTTTGCAACTTAGATTAGATTAGATTAGAATAGCTCAGTTGTGTCAATAGAGGCCGGTCAATAGCTCGGTTGGTAGAGTGCTTGCATTCCATGTTGAGATTTCAGGTTCGAATCCCACCGAGAGTGTCAGAAATTATTTCTCGTTTTGGTGTTTATTTTAAAACCAAAAAAAAATACCAGCAAGGCTTACTCACCCTTCACAAGAAATGACTACCAGCCTCCTTAAAAGATAGAAAAGCCTCACTTCAACTGAAGTGATTGGCGTAAGGCCAGCCCTCTTACCTGTAAAAATGGATGGTTTTCACTCGCCACATGCGAAACCTTCGGGGATAATGCGGCTAGAAGCTACACTATATGTGTCGCTTAATGACTGCGATGGTAACGTAATTTATTTGATAGATCCCGCTCGGTAATAATTGGTATTGAATAATTCCTACACCCACCCAGTACTCCATTTCTCTTCCAACTCACATATGTACATTACAATCAGAAACGTTGGAGATAATGTACGAAATGGGAAAGTTACAGATAAAATGGATTCAACAAACACTGAGTGCTCTTGGCGTTCAAAATACATACGCTGATAAAATCCTTTTCTCCCAATATAAATGTTCTCACACGTTGAGATGGATTTGAGGTGCCAGACGCTCAGATCTGCGGGGTATGGGGTGGTTCATTTCGTCCAGCCGCACCATAAGACACGCACTAATTTTGGAGACCGTGCTTTCTGATTTGCGGGCACAACGGAGTGGAACAGATTACCACCTAATATGAGTAAGACAACCACTGTTGGTATCTTTAAAGGAGCATTAAGGCGCATCTTTACAAAAATCTCATTCGTGATTTGAGAGGGCCCTTGAGGTGTGACACACACAAAAAGAAGAAGGTACACATGAACTCCTTAATTATGTGTACCTTCTCAACTAAACTACAGCGTTAAAAACAAATAAAATTATACATATCGTTTTTTGACGAAAGCGAAAAAAAAAAAAAAATATTGTATAAAAGGAATGCAAAAAAGGCACTAAATGCAATGGTAGAAAAGCTGAGAAAAAAAGAAAAACGTAAATTAGAAGGTAAGAAATATTTTCCAGGGTTATTGTAGAATAAATAATACAGGAACTTTTTTTTATAAAGCTTACACGACAGAATTGATTTCGACACACAATTCAGTACACTCTGTTGCTTACAGTGCGTGGTATTTAATGCCATTTCCAAATCTACAAAATCCCACTCGCTCTGTTGAAACCAGTTAATTTTCCCTCCAGTGCATGTTTGGCTTATCTAACATTTGATTCAAAGATGACCTTTCAATTAAACTATCATAAATACACAATCTGAGCTAAGAAAAAATCGTAAAACACGAATGTGTGAGATTTTTTTGAAATATTTATAAAATTAATTTTCAGTTTTCATAAGACACTTTTGTCCAGTACACATGTAAACAATACTCATGTGAAATAACCTTTGATGGACGTAATACAAACAAGCACCAAGGGGTCAAAATAGCACGTTTAAAGAGTTTTAACGACTACAGGTCATATTTGTAAATATTTATTTGTTTTGACATAAACAACCGTTCAATTTTTCGTTTGAAATGGAATATTTTCGTACTTAGTGCTTCCTTTTAACTACGATAATGTACGATGGGATAGAAAATCAGTTGGTTTTTAAATAATTTCTTATGCTACATTACATCGAAGTACCTAATAAAGAAAATTGGATGACCTTTCTTCAAAAACAAACAGGCAGAATAATGATCTCTTTCCCTGAAAGGAAAAAGCGAAAAATTGATTTTTTTCATGACACGGAAAAACTTATTTTATCGCTTACCCAGTCACGTTGGGTTTTTACGAGAAAAGTATTCTCACCGGTATTCCGAGTGTAAAATTTTCCGTAATTACTCAAAAATTGCGTAACAAGAAAAATATATCGAAGATAAAACAGCGCATCTAGTGAATGTTTTAGTTTTCATAAATTTTCCTTTAATGGCAAGAATTGAGTATTAACCCAATGCTTTGTACTCAGAGTGCTGTTCTACATATTACATATCAGGTATTATTGAATACTTTTGTAATAATTTTCCCCCGTTTTTGTAACTTTGAAAGCTGCCATTGAAAAATTACTGCCCTAGAATTTATGGCAAAACTATTTAATTATTGGAGAAAGACGTTAAAGGTATAAATCATTTTTATGTTTGTTGAAATCCCCGTTATAATAAATTAACCATTTAACTAGAAGTATAATTTTTAATTACGAGCCAATACGTTTTTCACAACTAGTATTTAGTAGTCTAGAGGTTAACGTTTAAAGCTTGTATTTAAAAGATAGTGGGCTAAATTCCCGGCTCATTAAAAAAACATTTAACTGATGCTCTTTCTAGGCTTGTAAATTCATTAATTTCTACCAAATTTCAGTCACCAATGGTCCATCCAGCCTTATAAAAACCTGATCCCATTGAGAATGTGGACTTTCTATAATGAGGGCAGAGCTTGCAGGGAGCTCTTGAGGTGTGATTCACAAGAACACAAGGCTCATCAAATGAACCGTTTAAGTAATTGTGTATTAATTTTATTAAGGGATGGTATCATAACGATTAAAGAAATGAAAAGTCATTAGTTCATCCTTTCTCACCGCACAAAAAGAGTGTCTCCTGTTAAATTTGACTCATTCTACAATAAACTGCGTTAAAAAAAATTATACTCTTTTTAATGAATGGTTACAAAGTTAATGCATGAATAATTGTGTGAATAAATTCAATTTGTAGAGAATAATTCATTTCAGTTTATGCGTGAACAACAAAAGCGATTTATGCAAAATGTCTTAATTTAGATTTTAAAGTTCATTGTTACAATCCTCATTCAGAAGTTTCATCAAATCTATTGTTTTTCAAAGAAAACTTTGATTTGTATTTACTGAAGACTAATAGTTTATTTGCATATTGTGATATTAGAAAATTAATTAAAATATTTTTCTCGAAAAGCGGTATGATAGATTAACGAACTTAATTTAAAGCAGTGATTCTCAAAGTGGTTGAACCCTTGGGGGTCTACGGGATACTTCATGGGGTCTACATTGACTTGGCATAAAAATAAATGGGGGTCTACAAGTTGTAAGAGGGAGTCTACGAAAAATTATACAAACCCGTGGCCACCCATCTATCAAATTGTGTATCCCATCCCCACCCCGTCAATAGCATTTTTTTACGGACAAGATGACCTTTTGATAAAAAGTTTGGGAGCCTCTGATTAAAAGAATAGTTAAGGTGTGTGTATTGTCATTGTGAATATTCATTTAAAATTACTAATGCAAACAAAACAATAGTTTTTCCTCACGAGTTGGTTTATTATCTCGAGCAATTTCGGAGTGTTATCACTTCATTATCACGACTACAACTGACAATCTAAGAAAATACATAAAGTGTATTCAGGAGAATGTTATAAGTGGCGTTTCAAAAAATATATTCTGGAGTTGATTTATTTCCTCGAACGCTTCCGATGTTATCACATCATTATAAAGAGGACAACTTTAATGACGTGGTGACATCGAAAGCGCTCGAGGAAATAAATAAACTCGCGAAGAAAAACTTTGTGTTTAATTATTACATAATTTATTTAAAATGAATCTTATTTATTATTTGTATTCCTTGACTTATAGGTTGGTATGAGGCTCACCACCCATACTGTAAAAATGGTTCACTTTTCCAATGTCGCCCCTGTGTCAGGGAATGTCGGCAAAAGTTGCAGGGCTTATGATCATTTTAAGTTTGGATTTTATTTGTAAGTAGACATTCAGCATTTGTAAGCGCGAACTACACGTGTTTGTTTGTGGGCATGCATTTGAGAGCCTTAAATGCTAATATATCTCTGCAACTTAGATTATAGAGTAAAGAATCTTCACCATGTTGATTCAAATTATTGTTATTTTTTATTATTGCATTATTTATTTAAATTAAAACAGTTTAATGAATGTGAACGAGTTTTACTCTTTGCAAATTCACGACCATATCTGACAATATTAAAGTCGTTTGTGAAGTAATGAAACCAAAACTGCAAGATGGATCGTTAAGAGATGTCTGATTGCTATTTAATGATGATGATCATAAAGAAAATTGCCTCTAAAATACATTTTTGAAATGTCATAGTGCAATACAGTAACAAGTCAAACGTAACATTCAATAGATGGTTCCTTTGAAATTTTAGTAAATTGTGAGAATGAATGAAATAAAAGTGTATGAAAAAAAAATTGGTAAAATTAGAAAAACAACTGTAAATCGTCTTCTTTTTCTTCCTCTACATGATGACGGTTTTTCTTGAAAAACAAAGGAAACCAGAGTCAAACCGCTCTAAGTACCTACATTGTGGTTTTTGGTAAAATCATTGATTTAGGTCTTTCAGGCACAATGTCTTTTGGTTCATTTTCTCAGTGAAAATGCATTATTTTAATAATTTGTTTTATTCATATGTCAAGTACTTCCTAAAAATGCTTCCGCTAAAATAAATCAATTCCGATGTGAAGCAATTTTCTGCTGAATTCCTCACACTTTGGATATCAATCCATGTCGGAACTTGCTAGCGCTCGTGAAAGAACTCCGTAGATAAAAAATCACAGTACCCACACCTTATTTTTCGATTCTATCTCGTCGCTTTAAGGTCGTAAGGAATTTAGCAGAGTAGCGCTTCTGGTGCCTTTTTAAATCTCTGATGATTGTTCATTCGTACATACACAAAGATTTATTTACTATATGATACGATCAAGTAAGTGGTATTTATAGTCCTTAAGAAAAATGTCCGAATCATCATTGCACGGACGTGCACAGCATTTCTAGAGTGAGTAGGCAGCACTATGGAATTAACAAAAAATATGATTACCTAATAACTTTCACTTAATAATGACTATCAATCTATTCAACCCATCCACTGTTACAATTTCATCTTGACTACTTCCTCTGACGAATATATTTTACTTTTTTCCTTCTTTTGCTCGCAGGCCACAAATGCCGGGAGGAATGGCCCAGCGCTGGCTCCGAGCAAGCCTACAACCTGTTTCTGGACGGGATGCTCCTGCTGGTGCCGCTGGTCATCATGAGCCTGGCGTACTCCCTCATCGTCAGCAAGCTCTGGAAGGGATTACAGAGGGAGATCAGACAGAACAACACATGCCAAAACAGTGAGTGCAGAATCGTCTTTGTAGAAAATAGCTCTGTGGTGCTCAATGATCTGATACCTCAGTGGAAAAACTTCGAGAATTGTAGAATATTTTTAGCTCAATTTTTGCATCATTAACCATCAAAACTGATCTTAATTTATTGTGTCTTTTTGTGGTTTAAAGATACCTATTTACAACTTAATGTTTTGTGAGAAAAAATCTTTTGGAAAATTGAATTTAAATACTGCTTTGATTTGATTGTCTATAATCTTCAATCAAAGTGGAAAATTATGCCATCATTTAAGATTCATATTTAATGCACCTTCACTAACAGTCGCGTGTAAATTTATGCTTACTCATAGGTACCTACTATATGTGTACTTACAAAATTAAAAATCTAAATCTTAAATAAATATTAGCCTAACGACTCTAGAAAATCTTTCCTAAAACAAGGGTGACATTGGCAAGGTGAAACAATATTTACAGTATGGACGGTGAGCCTCATATAAAAATATAAGTCAAGGAATATATTAAATTAAGTTATAGGGAAAAAGGTGAATAAGTATAATTATGTTCCTTGACTTATAGGTTGGTATGCGGCTGACCACCCATACTGTAAAAAATGGTTCACTTTGCCAATGTCACCCCTGTTTCAGGGAAGGACGGCAAGAGTTGCAGGGCTTATGTTCATTTGAGATTGGGTTTTTATAATGTAGGTCCACATGCGGCATGTGTTAGCGCGAAATTATACATGTCTGCTTGTGGGAATAGCAGGATAATTTATCTGGTGGGTGTTTTTATTTTCGTGAATTATGTACACCTAAAGAGCCGTATGCAAGCTTGGGCATCCCTAGATAAGTTGAACACATTTAAAACTTATCTCATATGCAAGTCGATTACAAAACGATCAGAAAAGTGATTTTGTGAGTTGTTTTAATTACCAAAGTGGAAAGATAATTAAAGGCAAAGATTGAAAGATAAATGTCTGAAACTTTGAAGGGTGAAATTCATTAAAGTAAACACATAAACAACACGTACCGCTTTCATTCTTTGTACGGTGTTTTATATAAATCCAATTAATACAATGCTTTATTTCCTACAAAGCATAAAACCAAATGTTCAGGGTTTCGTGATACAAATTACTCAGCGGCAAAAAACGGCGTAGCTTCGATAGATTAATCGCCAATAGATCAAGTACACAAGGTTTAAACTTATCGGTAGTGTTGTATACATAAAATGTATGGAAGTTTAAACGCTCACTAGAGCCAATGTTTCACTTGTAATACATTTTTTGGATGAGTATTTAAATAATGCTTTCTACTTGTGGTAAAGTGTTTTTGTACAAAAGCAATTTTAGCAGTGAAAGCAATGTACATTTATGAAACAAATTGCACAATTTAAAGCTGTTATTTCACTTAGATTATGAGGTTGACCACATATGCTGTAAAAAAAATTCAACTTTTAAAATGCCACTCTGGTTTTAAAGAAAAGCGGAAGGAGTTGCAAGGTTTGTGTTTATGTGAGCTAAGCGCGAACATTCTCGTGTCTGCTTGGGGGAGTACATTAAGTATGAGCCATAAATTTATTTATTTTCTTTCAACTTAGATACTAGTATAAAGAAATGCTTGTCTAATGAGATTCTACGTAGACGAAACTCAGGGATAGGCACATTGTTGTAAGCGTAGGTAGGCAGCAATATGGAATTATATAGATATTTGGAGGATCAAGTTTTAATTTTTGTTAAAAAAAACTGTTTATATTTACAAAGTTTATTTATGATAGAAATCATGTCAAATCACTTTTGATCCAATCTACGATCTTTGTTTGGTAATTAATTAAGTACGGCAACAACTATTTGCTCGTATTGATTTTTCCCCACTGATAAAAGCTGAAAGTGTTATTTTTTTTTTACTTAAAAATATGTCTGGTTAAAAAGTTCAGCTGAGGATAAAATAAAGTATCGTTAACCAAATAGATTTATAATTCACAAATTAGAACTTTTGCCGAGTCGTTACCAAAAGGGTCGGGTCATATTGTAAAAATGGATCATGTCTAGACAGCCTGCAGAATGCCACCTATTGACAATGTTATAAAATTAAAAAAACGATTTGTATGGAATCAAAGCTGGCGATGTAGGATATATTCGAAAATGACAGATATGTGTAACTGATAAAAAAAATATCTTATTTTTCAGTGTATTTTTTTTAAAACTCCTAGATTACTGCCTTTGATTCCATACGGCTCATATGTCACCTTGCCCATTTTTTTCCTTACTCATATTTTATTCAGCCACGATTTTTCTTGTTTCTGTAGAAATCTTGATTCCTAGGAATAAAAAATTAAAACAGTAGAAACTCGATTATCCGAGCTATTATAGACCAAGCTTGTCTCGGAATATCAAAAGCTTGGATAAAACGTATATTATTAAATTAAATTACATTTCAATTTATTTTTTACTAAAATGCACAATAACAACACACATAATATGTAGATTACAATGAATTTACAAACTATAATGACAAGAAAATTAAGGAACATCATAGACGACCCAATTGTTTGACGTATTAAGTAGCATGTTTTTTTGGCCGAAATGTATCTCCATTTCTTCATATAATAAAAATGTTAGTAACATTATTTTAAATTAGGTACCTTATCAGTTTATCACATACCTAAGTAAAACAGTTAAAAATTCAAATATATGTTTGGAATAAGGATGTATTTTTTAAAATTATTTCTCCATCGAAACTATTTTTACTAAGGTTCACAAAGTCTCAGTTAACTGAGGTTTTTCCATATAAAATTTCACATTAAATTTTCTTTCTATACCTACTAAAATCATATTTTAAACCTTGTTAAAACGTTTATTGTTCCCAACCACAAGCTTCTAACAAATTTAATATCATCAGCAGAAATTTTCACAAAAGCGAGTTTGTTAATGACAATCGAGTCTGAAGATTTCATACTCAGATTGCATAGAGTAGCGTAATATCTCGGCATGAATCTCGCGGTATAGTTTGCACTTTACTAGTAAAATGTATGGAGTTCGCCCGTCGCCGGCACAGTTATGTACTAGATACGGGTATTACCCGTATTAGTATGAAATATGAAAAATCTCGACGGAGAGATGACTGCAAAAAAGTCTATGGATTTTTTAAAAAACCTTATTTTTCTATGTTCTGTCGTCATCGATATATGGAACTGGATGGGCTAAGAAATCAATCCTTAGAGAGTTCGAAATACGCTACCCCACTCATCATACAAAAATTCAAATTCAGTCTATTGGTAACCTTCCAACTGTGAACAGGTGTGTTACCTAATTGGAAAAAAAATCCATATAAATGCCAAACTGGGTATTTTCTAAACGTGCCAACAAAAGAGAGTAAATGTGATATAGAACATGGAATAATATTTCACTTATCACTATTCTATATGATTACGTTGATAAATTTATTTTTCGTGTGTCGAAATATTTTGTTCGCGAAAGTGACAGCCATTTCTAGAACTAGTGATGTTCAAATATATAGGTTGTTGCTTCTTCAAGTATGTAACTTCTATGCTCGCGGTAATAGATATTTGTGAAAATCATCCCGTACATAATGAGGTGGGAACAATTTTTGAATTCGGAATTTATCAAATATTTTCATTCTTTCAACAACACTAGTAACAAACACGTTACCATAGTGATTTCATGGGTTTCCATGGTGATATATACATAGATTGAAGACGGAGTAGAGACACGTTGCTTACATAAAAAATAACAAAAGCATTTCATATGTCGTGAGCGAGACAGCACTATTAACAATGTATGGTGTCAAAGACGTTGCATCATGTCGATTGGTACTAAATCACATTCACTGCCCCTCCATATATATACCTCCATGTCTGTTGTTACGCAAATTTTCAAAAGTTTTGTTTTCAGTCAAAAAAAGGTGCATATGCAGTAAATATTTATTCTACGTACACACTTATTCTACGTGAGCAGGAACTGATATCTATAATCTAAGCTGCAACGATATATTAACATTCAAAACTCATATCAAATGCAGACCAACAAACAGACACGTGTAAGTTCGCAAATGCTCCATATGTAGTTATAAATTAAAAACCAAACCTCGAATGAACATAAACCCTGCAACTTTTGCCGACCTTCCCAGAAACGGGGGTGACATTATCAAAATGATGCATTTTTTACAGTTCCTATGGGTGGTCAGCCTCATACCAACCTATGAGTCGAGGAATCCATTTTCGAAAAAATGCTGATTTCGGTTCTATACAAATCAATTCTGAATGTATTTTTATTTAATAGTATTTTTTCCGAAGTTTAAAATACCGTCTGCCAAATCATTTTTCACCCTAAAAATAACATCTTTGCGCTTGTATTTATGATTAAAGGAAAATATTATAGAGAATTGAAGTACAAAATGAAATGAAACAAAAAAAAAAACTAAGCAAAGATATCGCGCTCGCGAAAACTCCACCAAACAATGGATATTCAAAAGTATCGCCATTTTGTACTTTTTCACGTTGTCGAGCCGAAAGAAAAACTCTTTTATTCAAATCCTTTGTTATTTTTTTCGACTTTGAAATTTTAAATCGCGGTATCATTACCGGTGACTGTGTTGGTTTTATATTTTTTGCACAGATAAGTGCGGAATATGTTTTTTTTAAATCGTTCAATAAGTTGAAGCTAAAATAAATAAATAATGGAAAAATGTTGACCTTCAAATGACTTTTGTGGGGTGTATATTGGAGCTATATACCTAAAGTTTAATAACCACTTAGATATTTTGTATCTTTCGAAATCCATTTTAATAAAGCTAGATCACAATCAAAATTAAGAACAAACCGAGCCTTAACCCTTTCACTGCCGCAAATAGAATAAAAGATGGACTACCTGCGACGAAAAAAACATTGACCGTTTTGTAGTAGGTATAGTGGTAGCGCTTTAGACTCGTAAATGAAAGGTCGTGGGTTCACACCTAGGTGGAGCACAAAAAATGTAACAGTTATTTTTTCAAATATGCTTTTCGCTGGATGAGAAATTCATATACTTTTACTAAAGACCGGCCACCAAAGGTCCATCCAGCTTTACAGCAACTAGTTTTTGCTGGAGAATTGATGCTTTCTACTGCGATGATTTTAAGCTCGCAACAAATCATCCTTATACTATTAATACTATGATTACACATGCAGCATGTATAATTGTTTAAACACCAACTTATGCGTGATTGCCTGTGAGCGTGCATTAAAATTAGCCTTTGAAGTGTCAATTTACCCCTGCAACATAGGTGGTCGATTATAGACGTTGGCACAATTTTTAGAAAAAAGACTTGTTGGCTGCTAGGGTTTTTTAAATTATAATTTGTTTTTGATGTCCATACATATAATTATTAGTTGATTTTACAAATGTAATTTGTTGTGTATGTTCCTTGACTTATAGGTTGGTATGCGGCTGACCACCCATGCTGTAGAAAATGGTTCACTTTGCCAATTTCACCCGTTTCAGGGAAGGTCGGCAGGAGTTGCAGGGTGTATGCTCATTTGAGATTCGGGTTTATATATTGTAGGTCCATATGCGGCATTTTTAAGCGCAAAATTATACGTGCCTGCTTGTGAAAACGCATATAATGTGAATCTTTAATCTTACATATATTTCCAACTTAGATTAGATTATATTTAGCTTGTCTCTGGCAGAAAGCCAGTTGACTATTGTCTATTATATTTAATGTCTCACAGCCTACATCTTAACACACGTAATCTCGTGTTATTAAATTACTTATACTCGGTCTAGTATCGTGTAATCCAGCAACTTATCTTTGTTGTGTGTCTGACACCGCCGGGGCACGTCGGTAGATGTGGACTAAGATTAGACGATACTTTACAGAGAACCACATTTTTCTACCCCTTCTCCCGCCTCTTATATTATCAGTTTCAGGTTTTCATTACAGCATTAACTTAATAAGAGATACGCTATTCTATAATCTGTTTATAAATATATATATTTATATGTTCAATTTTAAGTTTTCACACATATTATTCATGTTTATGGATTTCCAGATAATCCGTTGATTATGCTTGTTCTCGAGCCGACGTTTCGAATCGATCACACGATTCATGTTATTGTGTCTGACACCACCAGGGCGCGTCGGTAGATGTGGGTGCGATTAGACGTTACTTTACAGCGAACCACATTTTTCTACCCCTTCTCCCGCCTCTTACATTATCAGTTTCAGGTTTTCATTATATGCGTTCACTAATTAAGATATACGCTACTCTATAATCAGTATCAATTGTTACTTCCAGATTTTCTTTATAAATACATATTTTAAGTAAGAAAGAGATACCCTAAGTTTCACCCTGTTGGAGTATATGACGAAACCCCATGGAGTGGCTGGTTTTAATTTTTTATGACTTTTTTGAATGAAGAAGTCCTCCAACGAATGCACACTACAAAGGAGCTCCTGCCAACCATTAAGCACAGAAAGCTTATGTACTTCGGTCACATAATGAGAAATGAGAAGTACCGTCTCCTTCATCTTATCATACAAAGTAAGATTGAGGGGAGAAGATCTCAGGGACACCGAAGGACATCGTGGCTGAAAAACCTGCGACAGTGGTTCGGCAGAAGCACCAAATGCCTGTTTCGAGCCGCAGCATATAAAGTTAAAATAGCCATAATGATCACCGATCTTCGATAGTAGTGGCACAAAAAGAAGAAGAAGAATGACTTTTTGAGTTTGAAATAAACTGAAATGGGAAATAATTTCTGCCACCCTTGGAGTGGATCAAAACCCAACCCTCTGGCAATAAATGCAAGCATTCTACCAGCTGAGTTTTCGACTGCACTACATAAAATAACTCACTCTGGTTTATCTCTCTCCCGTGTGAAAACTATAGTAACACCCGTGGCAACTTTCATGAATATTTCACGATTTAGCAAACAGATATATTAGCGGAATAATAGGCTTACGAGAAAGCCATAAATGTTTTGTCTTTCCCTAGAGAGACGTCGGCTTGTTCCAAAGCTAACTGTCTATGTCTAAGTGCAAACTGCCGACAGTCAAATGAGAGATAGCATTCACACACACATTCAAGCGCCGACCAAGTTCATTGCCAAGGGATTATAATATTCAAATCATTGAGTTATCATGCAGTGGTGTCGAAACTATTTTAATGCAAATATACACTATATTAATATTAGGATGATTTATTTGGTGAGCGCTGTTTGTGTGTGTATCACACCTCAAGAGCCCTCTGCGAGCTTGGTCGTCGCTGTAGAAAGCGCCAATTCTCAAGCAAGACCCAGTTGTTGTAAGGTTGGATGGACCTTTCAGTGACTGGTCTTTGGTAAAGGTTTATGAATTTTTTAACCCAGCGAAGAGTACATTCGAAATATAAAAGGTATATTTTTGTGCTCCGCCGGGATCCGAATCCACAACCTTCCATTTACGAGTCCGAAGTGTTGCCACTACGGACTACGGACCGGTCCAAGATGCCAACGACACGCGGTGTACCTGAGCGGTTACCCATCCAAATACTGTCCGCGCCCAATGTTGCTTAACTTCGGTGATCTATGGGAATCGGTGCTTTCAACTATATCAGTTTCAACCTACCTTACACAATTCTTCACTAGTTAGAAAGAGATTAATGATATCCCGAGCTTCACTACACCCATTAAAAGGCAAAAAGGACAAATGTTATATTTCATTCCGTATTTTTGGCAAAACTAAAGTGTTTGTATTACGTGAAACATGTTGCAATTATCGTGGTCGGTGTTTTTTTTTTGTAAAATAGATTTGTGAAAAGAATATTTGCCAACCTATTTTGCCTGGCCAGACACATAATCAATTCATAACTCATTATTTCATATTTTTTATGAATTATTAATAAATAATTATCCAATGCCATCTGCTAAACCAGGGCCAAATTTATTGTCGATAGGACTCGGCGCTGGTGGAATTCAAACTGGTGGCAGTGTCAATAATGCAAATTTTATTGCCAATGTTTTACACCTCGACCATCCCAGCGACCAATTGGGCAATTTTTAAAGAAAAATGACATTTTAATAAAACATAACGGCATGTATATTGGGTGTCGAAACAAAAGATAGAAAAAGCAAGAAAACTGAAGATGTTACATAATAATAAATATCTATCTATCTATAATCTAAGTTGCAAGGATATATTCATTCAAAGCTCTCAGATGTATGCCCACAAACAAACACGTGTAGTTTGCGCTTACAAATGCTGATTGTGTACTTACAAATAAAATCCAAACCTCAAATGAACATAAGCCCTGCAACTCTTGCCGACATTCCCTGAAACAGGGGTGACATTGGCAAAGTGAACCATTTTTTACAGTATGGGTGGTCAGCCTCATACCAACCTATAAGTCAAGGACATGATGATTAAATATTCTGTGGTGTTTGACTTTTGATCTCTGTGGATGACAAACCCGGTTAGCCGCAGGTGAGCTCCGTAGTATGTATCAATGACGTTATCTAGTTTCTTCTCCATCAATATTTTAAGTCAATTATTCAAATCTACCCATACTGCGGCGATAGAAAATAAACCAACTGAAATGGCTGAAAGAAAGGAATGGATTTCCAAAATAAATGTTTGTAAAAAAAACTGCAAGGTACTCGTATTTGAATGATTCGATTTCTTTCATTCAAAACTTGAATGGTTTATTTTTCTAAATTTAATTTTGATGGTATCAGACATTCAAGGGTATTTTACGAGTATATACCTACAAAATAAGCTAACATACATATATTTACAGTTCCCGAAAGAAGAAAGATAGTTGTATTCAAGATTGAAAAACGTTTGTTTGATATGTTCACAAATTGACAAACCGTTATTGAATAACTCATTTTAACTTCGATATTTTGTTAATGTCATAGTAGTTCATTATTGATCGCTGCACAAAAAGGGTGTTTCCTAAGGATGTAAGCTACGACAACAATGAAACTTTGAATATAAATTTTCCAAGAAAGGGTTTTCGAAAATTTGAACTATTAAGTAAAATTTTAATGTGTATGATTGCTTTACAATCCTCTTATTAAATATGTCGAATTATTATTTGTTCAAAACAAAAATTTGGAATTTTATGTTTTTTTTTTAAAAGTTTTAGTAAATTAATTAGCTGAAAAAATGTATTAAAATATTGAAAATGTTGAAGATAAAATTTTTGTTATGAGCCTTGACCATAAGGACAAATTGAAAAACATTGTTTATCTTCTTAACAAGGAATTTTTAATTAAATTATTTACTCAAGCAAAAAGTATTCATTATTCCCTTCCCATACAAAATTAAATACTGACCAAACAAAATAATGAGACGATGAAATAAAACGATTCTGTCATTAAATTCCCAGTAATTTTCATTATTAAGAAATTTCAGTCAACAAAAAAGTTTTTGTATCGGCAGAAATCTCATTAAATGGAAACCTTTCTTTGGTCTTTTGGTTTTTAATTGATGGCACGCGCTGTATTTGTTTGTTGTGTGTTTTTGCGTTTCTAAAGTTCACATGTTTACTTATTTTTGCAGAGATAAATTGCAGAAATTTATATTGGTCAGATCGTATTGGAAGTATGTTCAAATAAACGGGTACATTGAAGACCACAAGGGCAAATCAAGAGAGATTTGAACACACATAAAATGTGCTAAGCATTTATACAAATGTGATCAATCCATAGATAAAATAATATAATTTTCTGATCTGTGGATCAATCAATGAACTAAACAAACAACATCGTTTCAACACCTTAAAGGTAAAACTGAATTAGTTCTGATTCATTGATTTGAGACATCGTGGATAAAACATTTATTGGGGATACATTCTGTAAAGATCTGACTCCATCTATATTCGTTTATACATCCAAAATTTTATATAAAGTATTATATATCTTTCTATGGCACTTAAAAACTTGGAACAAAAAAAGGTACCCTTATAAAAAAACCTTGAGCTGTCCTTTGACGCATTGCTGGGCTGTATTCAGTTTCGATCTGTTTCCTGGGGGTGACGCGTCTCTTCTAGATAAAATCTGAAAATTGCTGTTTAATATTTGATTTGTGGGTGTTTGTGTGAGGATGGAGCTGATAATGGACCTGAGATGCTGCCGGGAGAAAATAATTAAGCTGATTGCACTAAAAATAACTAATGTCGCGACATTAATACAAACTTAAAACCAGTGGCGTGTTCCTGTCCGTGAGTAAAGCGGTTTGCACAATTATTTTTCTACCATTCGAATTTCGATTGGTTAAGGCATTATTTATGGGGATGTGGAAAGGTCTTTCGTAGTCTGTGCTTCGGGTCTTCCACCCATATCGGGTTTTCCCGATATTGAGGTGTACCAGGAACAGGTTATGGAGTAGATATTTCCACAATTATTGTTTTGCCAGGTTTTCTTTATTTTGGCATCTGTCTCGGGTCTACTTGGCCGGACTTGCTGAGCATCAGACGGTGTCATGGTATTGCGAATTTGGTAGAATGATGGGGTAAATTAGAAGCTGTCTTCTCTAACAAAAGCAGCTTGGAATAGAGTATGGAGTAGGCGCGCGTTAAGTTTTGGTAACGGGAATGCTGAAATATTCGACCCAGTGGGGTAACACTTAGTCGAAGCTGGTAACAAGACTTCCTTTCCTTTTGCCAGGAATTAGCGTGCTAAAGTCCTGTGACGATTCTTTGGTAGAAGAGAGAGAGCGTCAAGCTTGTAAACCGATCGGTTAATCTCACTTCGGGGTCGCAAGTCCCCGACTTCTCCATTGGAGCTAGCAGGCAGATTTTCTACTTAGAGGTGGGATTTTAATTAAAAATAATTATGGGGTGGGTGGAGGTAGATTTTGCATATAATTATAAATATATTATACGTAATACATTTAGGCACAATGTAATTTATTCATATTGTTATTATAATGTTATTTTGTAAATTTATGTAATCTGTCAAAATAAAAGGACTAACAAAATTAACACATCAATTAACTTTTCGCGATCTGCGTCCCCCCTTTTTCCTTGTTCCTCATTTTGTATACGCCTTTGAATACGTTGACTGCCGTGTTTTTTTCTATACGCCGTGACCTTACCAGAGCGGGTTCTAGTAACTTCACAGAACACAAAATCCCATTAAAAATTAAAGTCACTTGTTTTAAAATCGGTTTTAATATCATGTAGTCACATTAAAATTCATGTAATGTAAATCTCGTAAGCTTTTTAATTATAATTTTGAATTTACAATTTAGTTAGAGAATGCGTATGTTCCACACCAAACGATAACGAATTTGGGTTTGCCACTAAAGTAGATTTTGAAACGGTAAAACAAAAAATTACACAACGTTCCGTTTCATAATCTTCCACACGACGAGGAGTCCTTACCCTTAGCTAGACGATCACACAATTGGCCAAAACTACTACGATCTCACCCTGAGGTGGCAACGAGGGATTACCAGTTCCAGTATGAGCAGTACCAGCGTTCCAAGATCTCTGATCTACCTTCACCTTCATCAGTAGCAGCAAAGGATTAAGGTCTTCAACAATCTCTCTGAGAGGGAAGATCTCACCAATTGGAATCATATGGAGTCATCTGGAGAACTTCTCTCCATTTCATTTCGTCAGGGGGGGGAACACTACAGTAAAAAGTTTTTGTATCGGCAGAAATCTCATTAAATGGAAACCTTTCTTTGGTCTTTTGGTTTTTAATTGATGGCACGCGCTGTATTTGTTTGTTGTGTGTTTTTGCGTTTCTAAAGTTCACATGTTTACTTATTTTTGCAGAGATAAATTGCAGAAATTTATATTGGTCAGATCGTATTGGAAGTATGGTCAAATAAACGGGTACATTGAAGACCACAAGGGCAAATCAAGAGAGATTTGAACACACATAAAATGTGCTAAGCATTTATACAAATGTGATCAATCCATAGATAAAATAATATAATTTTCTGATCTGTGGATCAATCAATGAACTAAACAAACAACATCGTTTCAACACCTTAAAGGTAAAACTGAATTAGTTCTGATTCATTGATTTGAGACATCGTGGATAAAACATTTATTGGGGATACATTCTGTAAAGATCTGACTCCATCTATATTCGTTTATACATCCAAAATTTTATATAAAGTATTATATATCTTTCTATGGCACTTAAAAACTTGGAACAAAAAAAGGTACCCTTATAAAAAAACCTTGAGCTGTCCTTTGACGCATTGCTGGGCTGTATTCAGTTTCGATCTGTTTCCTGGGGGTGACGCGTCTCTTCTAGATAAAATCTGAAAATTGCTGTTTAATATTTGATTTGTGGGTGTTTGTGTGAGGATGGAGCTGATAATGGACCTGAGATGCTGCCGGGAGAAAATAATTAAGCTGATTGCACTAAAAATAACTAATGTCGCGACATTAATACAAACTTAAAACCAGTGGCGTGTTCCTGTCCGTGAGTAAAGCGGTTTGCACAATTATTTTTCTACCATTCGAATTTCGATTGGTTAAGGCATTATTTATGGGGATGTGGAAAGGTCTTTCGTAGTCTGTGCTTCGGGTCTTCCACCCATATCGGGTTTTCCCGATATTGAGGTGTACCAGGAACAGGTTATGGAGTAGATATTTCCACAATTATTGTTTTGCCAGGTTTTCTTTATTTTGGCATCTGTCTCGGGTCTACTTGGCCGGACTTGCTGAGCATCAGACGGTGTCATGGTATTGCGAATTTGGTAGAATGATGGGGTAAATTAGAAGCTGTCTTCTCTAACAAAAGCAGCTTGGAATAGAGTATGGAGTAGGCGCGCGTTAAGTTTTGGTAACGGGAATGCTGAAATATCCGACCCAGTGGGGTAACACTTAGTCGAAGCTGGTAACAAGACTTCCTTTCCTTTTGCCAGGAATTAGCGTGCTAAAGTCCTGTGACGATTCTTTGGTAGAAGAGAGAGAGCGTCAAGCTTGTAAACCGATCGGTTAATCTCACTTCGGGGTCGCAAGTCCCCGACTTCTCCATTGGAGCTAGCAGGCAGATTTTCTACTTAGAGGTGGGATTTTAATTAAAAATAATTATGGGGTGGGTGGAGGTAGATTTTGCATATAATTATAAATATATTATACGTAATACATTTAGGCACAATGTAATTTATTCATATTGTTATTATAATGTTATTTTGTAAATTTATGTAATCTGTCAAAATAAAAGGACTAACAAAATTAACACATCAATTAACTTTTCGCGATCTGCGTCCCCCCTTTTTCCTTGTTCCTCATTTTGTATACGCCTTTGAATACGTTGACTGCCGTGTTTTTTTCTATACGCCGTGACCTTACCAGAGCGGGTTCTAGTAACTTCACAGAACACAAAATCCCATTAAAAATTAAAGTCACTTGTTTTAAAATCGGTTTTAATATCATGTAGTCACATTAAAATTCATGTAATGTAAATCTCGTAAGCTTTTTAATTATAATTTTGAATTTACAATTTAGTTAGAGAATGCGTATGTTCCACACCAAACGATAACGAATTTGGGTTTGCCACTAAAGTAGATTTTGAAACGGTAAAACAAAAAATTACACAACGTTCCGTTTCATAATCTTCCACACGACGAGGAGTCCTTACCCTTAGCTAGACGATCACACAATTGGCCAAAACTACTACGATCTCACCCTGAGGTGGCAACGAGGGATTACCAGTTCCAGTATGAGCAGTACCAGCGTTCCAAGATCTCTGATCTACCTTCACCTTCATCAGTAGCAGCAAAGGATTAAGGTCTTCAACAATCTCTCTGAGAGGGAAGATCTCACCAATTGGAATCATATGGAGTCATCTGGAGAACTTCTCTCCATTTCATTTCGTCAGGGGGGGGAACACTACAGTTGGTATCCGTGACCAAGGATCGTTTGGTTAGACAAGTGGAACATGCGTATTTTTGTTAAAAAAAAAATCAATAGTAAATCAGTAGAATCCCCTTTAAAATTCTTAAATCGAAAATGTCGCGATTACTGAATTAATTTTGTTAAAAATTTAAAAATAAATTGTAAAATCGAGTTTAAACTTCTTAAAGCGAAAATTTCACAAGTAAAAGATTAACGTATTTTAAATGTATAACGTATCTAAAACTTTAATAATAAATTAGTAAAGTCGCATTTAATTTTATTAAATCGAAAATTTCGCGAGTAAAAAAGAGTGTATTTTAAATTTGGTTAAAATCGCCTAGGGCTGCTTTTTTACGCGCGCGGCCCTGATCTTGCTGCGACACATGTGTCGATTTTTTTGTGTGATTTTAGAATTTTGGTCTAGGGTCGAGGCATGGGTTTTTTTGGCTCATATATCCACTTTGGAAATAATGTATTGCCTTCATTCTTTAAAAAAAAAAAAGACTTTTGAACTTGTTCGAAACAAGGATTTGTTATTTTAGGAATATTATTATTGCCTACATTCAATATTTAAATAAATGCAAGATGTGTTTCGACGCGTAAGAAAAAAACCCTTAGTTTAAATAATATTATCGTTTTTTGCTTAAAAACCATAAATCCCGACACTGCCTGGTGTTAAAATTTTATAACTTGCGTCATTTCAAGTGAGAGTTATAGGTATTTTTTTTGCTTTCGTGTGAGTGATATAGGTTTTCATGTGAACAAAATATATTTTAAGTGTTGAGTGTTTTTATATTTTGGGTGAAGTGATTTTGTGATATACGTGCGTTTAGTTTATTAGAAATAATAATATACTTGAGTGACTTACATAATATATCTTATTAAGTTCGAAAAACGAACGTCATAAGTGATCATTGAGTGATTGTATTTACTTTCTGTTGTTTTGAGGTGCAACATAATTTGTGGTAATTTGAAAGCTTTTGGAAGACAATTTTTTGAAAATAAATGGAAAAACAGATGGATCCAACTCTTCCATTTAAAATTGAGAGGCCGATATTCGCGGGGGTTGACGAATACCCTTTACGGTTCTTAGAAGAATTGGAAACATTTATAAGACTAACGGATGCCGGAGGACGTGCAATGCAGGTTTTTGATGAATGTTTGATTGGAAATGCTCGGCTATGGGCGGATATTTATCGTTCAAAATGGACATGTTTTGCAGAATTGAAGAAAGACTATTTGAAACGATATTGGAGACATTATCCAGACGATGTATGGAGGATGTGGATTGTGACCGGAGAATCTACAGCCTGTGAAGTGCTGAGTACCTGAGGATGATACAAAACATAGAAGAAGTCGCCAGAGCTAGAGTGAACTCAACCACAGAGGATTCCAGATGTTCTACACTTGAGGAGTCATGTTCACATAATACGAATGCTGACCACACCAAGCGGAGACTGGTGTGGTCAGAACGGAGACTCAGTTACGTCGACGGGTAAAAGAAATGGAAAGTTGAAGATAATTTCGTCAGATTTTATTAATGACTATTGCCTTTAACTGATATAATACGTTGTGCCAATGCGATGATAATATGTTCTGATTTGGAAAATAAACATTACTGATTTAGGAACACAAGTGCATACTCGTATTTCATTTTATTTAAAATTCTTACCTGCAGAAGTGACCACATAATATTATAGTGAGATGATCTACGGGGTGAAACTCTTAGGGGGGAGAAGTGCAAGGGAGGCGGGGGACTGACGCAACCCTAAGCGCTTCCAGATGTGTGTGAGATATTGGAAGGAGGAATGCAGCGGGGACAGAGCGAACGACAAAACAGAGCAGTGCGGTAACCAAAGCATGGAAATCCAGTGATGAAAAATAAAAATATATCGACTGTTCTACAAATTCGTTCGAAGCTAAAACATAAATGAAGTAAAATGATACAAATATTTGTGCGCGAGCTCAATTCGGAAATAATATTGATGCATTAATTATTTTTTTCATATCTGTTACTAAAGAATTTTCTGAAAACTTTTCCATTCGTAAACTCTTGAAAACCTTCCATAAAATTAGGGGGGAATGTAAAGATCTGACTCCATCTATATTCGTTTATACATCCAAAATTTTATATAAAGTATTATATATCTTTCTATGGCACTTAAAAACTTGGAACAAAAAAAGGTACCCTTATAAAAAAACCTTGAGCTGTCCTTTGACGCATTGCTGGGCTGTATTCAGTTTCGATCTGTTTCCTGGGGGTGACGCGTCTCTTCTAGATAAAATCTGAAAATTGCTGTTTAATATTTGATTTGTGGGTGTTTGTGTGAGGATGGAGCTGATAATGGACCTGAGATGCTGCCGGGAGAAAATAATTAAGCTGATTGCACTAAAAATAACTAATGTCGCGACATTAATACAAACTTAAAACCAGTGGCGTGTTCCTGTCCGTGAGTAAAGCGGTTTGCACAATTATTTTTCTACCATTCGAATTTCGATTGGTTAAGGCATTATTTATGGGGATGTGGAAAGGTCTTTCGTAGTCTGTGCTTCGGGTCTTCCACCCATATCGGGTTTTCCCGATATTGAGGTGTACCAGGAACAGGTTATGGAGTAGATATTTCCACAATTATTGTTTTGCCAGGTTTTCTTTATTTTGGCATCTGTCTCGGGTCTACTTGGCCGGACTTGCTGAGCATCAGACGGTGTCATGGTATTGCGAATTTGGTAGAATGATGGGGTAAATTAGAAGCTGTCTTCTCTAACAAAAGCAGCTTGGAATAGAGTATGGAGTAGGCGCGCGTTAAGTTTTGGTAACGGGAATGCTGAAATATCCGACCCAGTGGGGTAACACTTAGTCGAAGCTGGTAACAAGACTTCCTTTCCTTTTGCCAGGAATTAGCGTGCTAAAGTCCTGTGACGATTCTTTGGTAGAAGAGAGAGAGCGTCAAGCTTGTAAACCGATCGGTTAATCTCACTTCGGGGTCGCAAGTCCCCGACTTCTCCATTGGAGCTAGCAGGCAGATTTTCTACTTAGAGGTGGGATTTTAATTAAAAATAATTATGGGGTGGGTGGAGGTAGATTTTGCATATAATTATAAATATATTATACGTAATACATTTAGGCACAATGTAATTTATTCATATTGTTATTATAATGTTATTTTGTAAATTTATGTAATCTGTCAAAATAAAAGGACTAACAAAATTAACACATCAATTAACTTTTCGCGATCTGCGTCCCCCCTTTTTCCTTGTTCCTCATTTTGTATACGCCTTTGAATACGTTGACTGCCGTGTTTTTTTCTATACGCCGTGACCTTACCAGAGCGGGTTCTAGTAACTTCACAGAACACAAAATCCCATTAAAAATTAAAGTCACTTGTTTTAAAATCGGTTTTAATATCATGTAGTCACATTAAAATTCATGTAATGTAAATCTCGTAAGCTTTTTAATTATAATTTTGAATTTACAATTTAGTTAGAGAATGCGTATGTTCCACACCAAACGATAACGAATTTGGGTTTGCCACTAAAGTAGATTTTGAAACGGTAAAACAAAAAATTACACAACGTTCCGTTTCATAATCTTCCACACGACGAGGAGTCCTTACCCTTAGCTAGACGATCACACAATTGGCCAAAACTACTACGATCTCACCCTGAGGTGGCAACGAGGGGTTACCAGTTCCAGTATGAGCAGTACCAGCGTTCCAAGATCTCTGATCTACCTTCACCTTCATCAGTAGCAGCAAAGGATTAAGGTCTTCAACAATCTCTCTGAGAGGGAAGATCTCACCAATTGGAATCATATGGAGTCATCTGGAGAACTTCTCTCCATTTCATTTCGTCAGGGGGGGGAACACTACAGTAAAAAGTTTTTGTATCGGCAGAAATCTCATTAAATGGAAACCTTTCTTTGGTCTTTTGGTTTTTGATTGATGGCACGCGCTGTATTTGTTTGTTGTGTGTTTTTGCGTTTCTAAAGTTCACATGTTTACTTATTTTTGCAGAGATAAATTGCAGAAATTTATATTGGTCAGATCGTATTGGAAGTATGGTCAAATAAACGGGTACATTGAAGACCACAAGGGCAAATCAAGAGAGATTTGAACACACATAAAATGTGCTAAGCATTTATACAAATGTGATCAATCCATAGATAAAATAATATAATTTTCTGATCTGTGGATCAATCAATGAACTAAACAAACAACATCGTTTCAACACCTTAAAGGTAAAACTGAATTAGTTCTGATTCATTGATTTGAGACATCGTGGATAAAACATTTATTGGGGATACATTCTCATAGTAAATTAACTAATTATAAGGAAGTGCTCATGAAAACTACAGGATTTTTACACTTTTTTATGGGTTTCTCTCGTAGAAAATACAATATGAGAACCCATGTTAGCTAAAAATTTCTTTTATTCAATTTTATATGAAATGTAAAGATATATACTGGTTTTCGCAGAAATTTATATAGGTCAGATCGTATTTGAAACATGGTCAAATAGATGGGTATATTTAAAACCGCAAGTGCAAATAAAGAATGATTTGGAAGCGTATAAAATGTGGTAGGCATTTCTATTAATATGACCTATTAATGACCCCAAACCAATAACATCGTTTAATCTACGTGGAATCCAGATCAGGGTAATAAACTTTACTAACACGAATTGGTCAATGATTATTATCATCCTTGCAATTACCGAGTCATCAGACTCGCCACGGCTTCATGTTTTTTTAATTTTTTTATTTGATTTATTAGGAAAACCAACAGCATTAAAAACAGGATTAAAAGCAAGAGTAGACACAAGAAGCCAATTGCAGATCTTCACGTACAAAGACAATTTAAATTAAACAAAGGAAGTATTAGAAGCGATTATACAAAATTAAAAAGAAAAAATAAACCAAAAGTAATAATGAGAGACACAACCTATGATACAAAAAAGTTCTGCGTCATCCGTTGTCTTGCTAACGTTGGTTTAGAATTAAAGAGGTCAAATTCAAAATGATAGATCATTTTTTTGACGAGGAAAAGCTGATCAGTGATGTTTTTTTTCATTTGTCTTAATCCTCAAATTAGCGATCAACAATGTTCATCAATATTTTTAGCCATTCTTTATAATATCGACGTCTAAAAGGCAAAAGGGCTTAAGCGACAAATAAAAACTTTACAGAGAGCTTTAAAGTTGAAAATGTCGAAAAAAAATTATAACTCCGTTTTATTATTCCGGATTTTCACAGCTTCTTAGAAAAATGGTATTATTTTTTGTTGTTCTTTCTTAACTATATCAAATCAGCAAAAGCAATAAAACTATTTTCTTCGTTTTTTCGACAAAGCATAAGCCTTTTAATTAGAAAATGAAGGGTAAATTCGGCTGTCTAACACTACATTTAAAAAAAAATGCAAACAGCGTAAGCGACAACAAAAATTGACCTATCCGGACGAGAAATAATCGACCCAGAAAAAAAAACTACGTATAATGGTGCTTAAAACTCAAACCAAACTGTCGCTAATGCCCTTTTGCCTTTCAAACATCGATATATTGTCATTTTTTTAAGCTCTTCGTACGACAAACATTACAAATCAACCAATACATCTTGTAGAAACTCCTGATATGTCCATCCTCGATCCCTATCCATTCGATAATCCAGGGCTTTTTCCTAATATCCGATACATTTGCCTAATATGTAGGCAATATAATATGGTAATAAACCATATAAGCTTGATTTCAATTAAAAAATTAAGTTCGATTGGAGCCATCGTTAGCTCTAGCACTTAGTCACTAGTCAATTTTCAATGAGTTATTTTAAACTAATGGGAGAAAATATTTATTCTGAAATGTAATTGCTAATACCCTATGCACGCGCCTACGCTCATCCCCTCAATTGAAAAATGTAAACTGATGTTAATGCTTACAAAAAAGTATTCTACCTGGTACTTCTAAATTCTAACCCCATTGTCCCCGAAGGGTACTCCTGCGGCGTTTGAAAACTTTTGATTTCACAGAAAAGGGAGCTGGCCTTACGTCAACCACTTCAATTAAATAATGGCTTTCCTTGCTTTTCGCACGGGTAGGTTATCATTTTTCTTTAAGGCTGAGTAAATCCTGCCGGGGTTTTTATTTAGGGCTTGAAATAAACATGAAACGGGAAATCAAATCTGACACCTTTGAAAAGGATCAAGCCCTAGCCAAGTATTTTACCTACTGTGCTACCGACATGATATATTTGAATAACACAAAATCAGTAAATAAGTACGGTGTGCTTCATTTTTTTTTCCGTGGGGATTTACCTGCTCTCGAAAATATATATACATATATCATATACGTGCGTTTATGTAACATTAGACTCCAATATAGGTACATCGGAAAATGTTTTCCTCATATCTTGATAGAACAGATAAATGTTTTGTTTCACAGGAGGAAAATGAATGTGTACCGGATGTCGGTGCCATCAATTTATTGCTGTCCCACAAGTATAAACTCAACAGCAGCGTTTTAACATAAATGTATGCAAATAAAAACTCTCACCAGAGGCGTTGTTTTCATTTCCATGCATTTTTGGTAATCCTTTTGTTGTGCACTGAGCAAGATTGTCGCGATATTAGGAAAATATGTTGGCTCACGGTTGCCACTCACAATAACTCATTTCCCGGCAAAAACAATACATTTTTCTCGTTCGCTCTAGCTGGCATCCAGCTCGTTCAACGAATAGAATGTTTAACTACGCAATGAAGTCATCTAGTGTTTCAAATTTGTATGAAAATGGGATAGCGCCTTTATAATTCATTTAATGTAACTTGGTCAGAGCTTCTTAGTTTTTTCTTAAGCTCTGAAGATGTTACACACAGGTTTGTAGCAAATTGTAAGATTCTACGGACAATACTATGGACCACGGTCAAGATCCGGGAAAATAAAGCAAAAAAAAAAATTCCCAGATTTGAAATAATCCATGACTTATTCTTGTTCCTTTTCAAAGCTACTTCTATCAAGGATCGGCAATCATCACAATATTGTATTACCATTAAAATTTTCTTGGGATGATTAAGTACCATCCTTTAATGCAGTTGTTTCCCATGATCTTCCTGATCTTATTCTGTTGACCATCATATGGATGGGTTCATCCACTGTAACGAGATGAATTTGTTTGTTTGGTGGAATGGAACATTTTATTTGAATTTGAATAAAAAAAGGAAAACAAAAGAATGCAGAAAGAAAGAAGAAGCTTCCCTGGCGGGAGAGCCACAAGTTGGTGTAAATTAGGATAACAAATATTATTGTGTTGTGGTTATAAATGATTGTGAAACGAATAAAAGTAAAAATTTAAAGTGGTTGTTATATTATTAATTGTGTCGATCATCTAACAGTGGAAAAACCCTCACACCACCTTGGAAATAAATTGTTCGCCTCTAGGAAAAGATGATGCCCTAGAAAATTCTATCGACGGGGGGTCGCGCCCCCCCAATTTGAAAAAAAAACCGCTGCCTTAAAAAGAACATATTGCGCAATAACTAGATGTCGTTGCGAGCCGGATGACAGGCTTACGCGGGCCACATTGTGGCCCGCGGGCCGTATGTTGGCCAAGCCTGCCCTAGCCAGTTATGACTGGTAATTTGTTTTTACCGACAACTATTTTTTTGTGGAGAATTTATGAAGAAAAATGAGAAATGTACTTTTTTCTTTATTAAAAAAAAAAGGTTGGTGAAGAGGAGTGCAATTCACCAATCTCTTTTGCCTAGCTAGGAAAACGTAAATCATCAATGAATTAGTTTAATTGCACTAAACTTTATATAACTATTGAAAATACTAATAAAACACTGGTCTATTTTTACAATTATAGTAATTTTATTTTGATTAATAATAGCTAATGTTTTAAGGGAAGCCCCTGTTTCAGGGAAGGTCGGCAGTATTTGCAGGGTGTTTGTCCAATGTCCATTTGAGATTTGGTTTTAATGTTGTAGATTCACATACGCCTTTCACATTTAAGAATAAGGAGGAACTAGGAAGTTTAAGAATACGCCATGCACAAGCGCAAACTTGTACGTGTCTGCTTGTGAGAATGCATGTAATGTGATTCCCCACTGTTACATATCTTTGCAACTTAGATTAGACTAGAATGTTTTTGATCATGTTGATCATCACAAGTAAGAATAACAATTTCATTCTTACCTGATGATGATTAACTAAAACCACAATATCTAACTTTGTCACGTCGTAAAATTCCTTACAAGTTGCTACTCGCATCCGGAGACCGCGAGCTACAAGCTACGATTAATTGCTCCGGCGAAGAATTAATATCTGCAAGTGAGAGAAATGGGGCGCTGCATTAGGATGGCGGGTGATTCACAGAGCTCCCGCGTTTCTTGTGCAGAAATATGAAATACTGAAGTGCACGGAGCATTGAGTAATAACGTAGAGTAGCAGACACTAACTTACTGCATTGATACATACTGTTACGATTTGACTTGAGGTTTTTACTTTATAGCAGTCCGAAGGACTGTTATAAAGTATTGTATTCGTCCGAAAAAAAAAAAGAGGTTTCAACGGAAATGAGTTGTCCTGCACCAGGACATGCAAAAAAACCTAATTTGTCGAACCTGTCCGTCCGTCCGTCCGTCCGTCCGTATGAGTGTATGTCCCAGCCGAAACTGCTGATCACAGAGACACCAATTTTTGGATTTAGAGAATTGACAACCACAGATTTTGATGGGCCGACCGGCATGGCACCACCCTGAAAATTCAAGATGGCTGCCATACAAAAAAAACATAAAATTGCACTTTTCTCAAAAACGGCTCTAACGATTTTCTTTAAAATTTCAGTGTGGTCGTTGCTTAAATTGATGCGAAGAAAATTTGTTATGGCAACACTCTACCCAACCTGTGTCTATGAGTTGCCATATGAAAGAAAAAAACGATTATAATTATCTCGGAAATGGCTGGGTTTACAAAAAAAAAAAGTTCTACAATATTACGCGCAATATTAATTTCTACAAAAATTTAGAGAATACTTTAAAATTTTTTGTACTTAAAGGACCGTTTGCACGATCTCAAAATTTTCATCGAAAATATAAAAAAGACCCATAAAAACGCAATTTTGTAAAACTTTTTTTAGGTTCACAAGAAAGAAAAATTTATAAACTTCTTTGCACTATAATTTTTTTTTCACTATTTTGAGAATTCAAGACGGCTTCCAAAGAGGAGAAAACTTCAAATGCAATTTTCTCAAAAACGGCTCTAACGATTTTTTTTAAATTTTCAGTAAAGTAGTTGCTTGATACATTCTTACCAAATTTAGTTATGGCAACATTTTTGCTAATCTGCGTCTATGAGTTGCCATATTAAAAAAATAAACAATTGTGATTTTCTCAGAAGTGAAAGCGTTAACAAAAAAAGTATGTTCTACAATATTATACGTAACATCAAATTCTATATAAAATTTAAATAAAATTTTTGAAAATAAAAACATAAAGGGCCGTTTACATGATATCAAAAATTGAAATAAAAAGGCTACAAAAACCCATCAGAACGCAAAAAACTTTTGTTTCTTAAATTTATCAGAAAAAACATGGTTATCACTATAATTCATAGTGAAACATTTTTAAAATTTTAGAAAATTCAAGATGGCTTCCGAACAGCTGAAAATTTCAAATGAGATTTTCTCAAAAACGGCTCCAACGATTTTCTTTATTTTTTTTGCATAATCGTCATTATAATACTGCTATGTAACAACAAGAACCATTGCCTCATAATTTTCTTTGTTTTGGGGGTTGCCATACAAGAGAAAAAAATAATTTAAAATTTCTCGGCAGAGAAAGGGTTAACAAAAAAATAATGTTGTACAATTGAAAAGCTTTTATATATACCTACATACTTGAATCATTACTTTTTTCAAAAAAATATTATAAAGTATAGCCACCATATTTTCATTCATTTATAATTTTCATACAAAAAATTATTGTAATATTTTTGGTAGCAAAACGTCTAATACCCATAAATAAACCTACATAACAATTCACTCAATCAATTGCTATATGACAAAAATAAGCATTGCCTCTTAATACTCTTTGTTTTGGGGGTTGCCATACAAGAGAAAACAATATTTTAAATTTTACCGGCAGAGAACGGGTTGACTAAAAAATAATTTTGTACAATTGAAAAGCTCTTATATGTACCTACATACATTAATCATTCCTTTTTTCAAATAAATATTATAAGGTGTAGCCATCATACAAAGTGACAAATTTTAATACAAAAATAATTGTAGTATTCTTAGTACTAAAACGCCTAATATAAAATACTAGGCTACGAGTCATAAAATCTAGTAAGTTGTATCCATATAATAATCAATCATAACTTTCCAAAATATCAATGAAAAGTATAGGTACCCACCAAACAAAGTGTTAGTTTTGATACAAACGGGATCAATGATAATACTGCAAAAAGACGATTGCTTAAAAAGATTAGCTTCATTACTTACACACAACTAAATGTTTTATTATGAAAATTGGCTATGACCTAAACATGACCGTATTTTGTGCTATAAAGTCATGTGCAGTCCACTGTACAATTTATTTTAAATTAGATTGCGATTAAAGTTTATTCAAAAAAATTTTTTTTTTCACAAAATCGTTTACAATATACTGTTCACTCTTTGTTCTCTGCTTACAGGTCTTCGCGTTATAATGGTCAAAGAGACTCTGATCTTTCACACAATCGTACACACACACCAGTAAGCTACGTGTCCAGGCTCACTTCCCCACGAACTCATACGTTCGTAACAATAGACCAAATTTATCTCAGTCCTGTCAAACGTTGCAGTGGTGTTGTCCTTACAAAACATGTTGACGTGTCAAATTGTATATTTTCTTGCTTGGTCCATTTTGTGTTTTGACACCCAATTATAACACATGCCATAATGTATTTTTCTTTTGCAATTCATCAATTTTATCAATCACAAGATTTATAACGCACGTGGTAGTCTTGCCATTTTTCTAGAAACATTTTTACATTCGCTCAAGTTTTTTTGTACACATTGAAAGGCAACTGTGAAGTTCTTTGTTCTTTTTATTACTAAGGACCGTATTCGTAAGTAAGTTGAAACAGATATATAATGTTAAAATATTTAAAAATTGAAATGGTAAAACATGGTTTTAATTCACTTTATTCTTTTTGTTTTTGCTCGAACATTTTCGCCTAATGAGGCATCTTTAGGAGCAAAATGGTGAAACAAAAAGAATAAAGTGAATTAAAAACATGTTTTGCCATTTCAATTTTTAAAAATAAAAAAAATGGACTTTCACTGTGTTAACAGATCAACACTAAAAAAATTAATATAATGTTTATTTTCGTTAAAATAATTTCTAGTCTACAGATACCATAAGTCAATGGCACGGAGCGAGTGCAACGAGAGGATATTACCCTATACCGTTAGTATAAAAAAATACGTTAAAACTCAATCAAAGCGTCATACCAAAAATTTATGAAGACTAAATTGCTCACTATTAACGCTGTTTTAGTTTTCATATTTTTTTGGTTAAACGCAATGGTTGAGTTTAGACATGTATTTTCTTACTGCTCTGAACATTGAAAAATAAAGCAAGCTAATAGGTTTTTTAGAAACGATATGTTAAACATCAGTTCAAAATGAATCACGAATTATTCAAAACATTTACCATTTTTACATTACAAGTTTAATTTGTATGCAAAAAACAATAAAATCAAATGGGTAACACGTAGGTAGGTATGGATGAATTAACAGAAAAAAAACCTACACCAAAAAAGAGTATAAACGCTTTGAATTTCACTATTTTTCCGTGAAACAGAAGAGACACAGGCAAAATTGTAAAAATCAAATAGTTAATTAAAATGATGTATTCCAAAAAAATATAGGTACTTGTTGATTTTTTTCAATTTAATCAAAACCTTCAAAATTTTAAATTTCATCCATATAGGTTGATATTAAGCTGACTATTCTACCTTTATAAAAAGTGCTCATTGTTTCACAAAAAGTTGGCAAAAGTTGCACGATGTATATTTATATTGTGTTTTAATTTTGTATGTTCGCATGAAGCATGCGTATTGTGCAAACGCGAACTGAATCGTGACGCTTGAAAGCATGAATAACAACTTTTCTGTTATTTAAGTGAATCAGCTTTTATGTTCATTGTTTCTTATTAAATAAAATTATCAGCAGGTAGGTATATAATAAAGCAGAGCTTTATTTTTTTCCCCATATAAGCTCGGTCATTACGCTAGAATGTCGAATCGAATTAAGTCACCTCTGATTATGAACGCAAACCCAACTTAATTAGGTCAAAGTTTACACGGAATTCTCGGAAAGAAATCGAGATCCATTCACGCTCAGAACATTAATTTTGCATTATTTCAAAGCAAGCATTTCCCCTGCGAGCAAAAACAGTCAAAGCTCCGAAAATAAATATCGGATTATTTGCGTGTGCCGCCGTCATGTAGAAGAGATTTTCGGGATAATGGAGGGCTTTTGTGATTTCATTTTTCTCATGGAACTCCCAAAGGATATCATAATCTTCCTTGCGAGTATTTGCCTTGTGTGTGTCTTTGAATTTCATAATCCCGACGAGCCTTTAGTGATTCTTTTGATCTCTTTCCCTTCCCAAGGGGGTCGTTGTATTATTTTGCCAGTTTTCTCATGGTCACTTATTGTTACGTGAGAGGGTCCACCTTCATCATTGTTGCGTCTCTCTCTTTTTTTATTTGCGTCTTTGTTTTTTTTTTTATACCTCTTGTCACACTTTACCAGTTTGTTTGTCTCTGATTTATATCTCTGTACCACAAACTTATAGCCCCACGTTTCTACTCAACAATTGAGTTTACCAAATAATATATAAAAACTAAAACAGTGCCTTTAGCGTGCGTTTTATTTTCTGTTTATTTTTCATTTAAACACAATGGTGACTTTATTGCTTAAGTTTTATACTTGGGTAGTGTTCATACATACATGGATGAGTCCCAAGCGTGTCATTCCGATCTCATTCTATAAAAAACCGTTTATCGCCTGCCTCTTCAAGATGAGTTATGATCTCCCAACTTGTGTGACAAACCCTTTTCTTACAACTAGATCACTGGTGGAGATCTGGATAAAAGTAATAAATGGCTCTTGGATGATATTTGAGTTTTTTCAATAGCTTTTTTTCCCAAAGTGGACGTTAGGTAGACCGTATTGTTTTGAACAATGAAATATTGTTTTTTCAAAAACATGCTTTTGTTCTTTATACATATGTTTTTTTATAAGAAAAAAATAACCGCGAGAGGATAATGGATAATCTTGCTAAAAATTCTAACGTACTTAATGAGATATAACGTAAAATCTCAGTATTAAAAAAATTATACGTAGTAATTTTATTTAATATAAATAAAAAATGTTAAGTAAAAAAATAGCGGACGAGGGGTCAACGGTACAATAAAAAATTGTTAATATAAATATAAAAAATGATCAAAAACTATTATGGTTAAATTACCGAGTGCTCAACTATTGGGTAGAAGCTAAAACATATCAAAGGAAAAATTGTATTTTGTAACTGTAACTGTAACTGTAACTCTGTCGCCATTCCGCTAGGGGTGGCCAGAGCCTCTGCAGAGTTGCCTCCATTTTTTCCTATCCTGACATACCTCTTTCAATTCCTTCATATCCATCACCTTTTTCATGCATTTTCTTCTTTTACGCTCACTTTGTATATCCCATTCCTTCACAATCTCCTCAATCTGATCACTCCATACTTTTCTCGGTCGTCCCTTCCCTCTTTTTCCTTTCACACTTTCTTTGTATACATACTTTGTCAGTCTATCATCTTTCATTCTTTCCACATGCCCAAACCATCTCATCACATTCTTTTGTACTTTAGCTTTGACATCCTCTTTCAAATTACATTCTTTTTTTACCCATTCATTCCTAACTCTATCCCTCAAAGTTTTTCCTGTCATACTTCTCAAATGCTTCATTTCCACCGTACATACTTTACTCATTTCGCTATCGTTCACTGTCCATGCTTCACTTCCATACATCAAAGTCGGTAACAATATGCCATTGTGTACCGCCATTCTCAGATCCATCGTCAATCGCTTGTTCTTTGCTATTCTTCCTATTGCACCGACCACTTGCTTTCCCTTGCACACCCTATTCTCAAGTTCTCTTGTCATCTTTCCATTCTTTTCAAACATACTTCCCAAGTATCTAAATTCATCCACAATTTCAACTTTCGTACCATTCAACATGAAAGTGCATTCTTCAGTTTCATCCCTTCTGTCAAAAATCAGTACTTTCGTCTTACTTGCATTAATTTTCAACTTGCTTGCACACAGAGCATGGTTCAGACTAGAGAGCATTGCCTGAAGTTCTGCTGCTGAATCAGCAATTAATACTGCATCATCAGCATAAGGCAGAACTCCGACTTTTCTCTCTCCAATCTGTATGCCATGCCCTTCCAGATTCGCTTGTTTAACACAATGATCCATAATTATATTGAATAACCATGGGCTCATTATGCAACCCTGTCTCACACCCTTGTACACATTAAAATACTCGCTGTATTCTCCATCCACCCTGACACACGCCCTGCTATTTAGATAGATGGCGCGTATCGCGTTCAGAAGTGCTTTGTTCACACCATACCTCTCAAGCACACACCACATCATACTTCTATCCACCGAGTCGAAGGCTTTCTCAAGATCTACGAAAGCTGCGTAGACCTTTTTATTTACGGCCAGCTGTTTTTCGACTATCTGTCGAAGCGCGAATATCTGGTCTACGCAACCTCTTTCCGGCATAAAGCCAGATTGTATATCTGAGACCTTCTCCTGGGTGGATAATCTTACCCTTCATAATATAATTTAGCTTCATAATATAATTTTAATATAATTTTAGATAATTTTGCCTTCAAAATACATTTACACAATAAATTGAAATTGTAGGTCTTGATTTTATTTTTATCATTTTGGCCCATATAAAATGCTCACCCCTGGCATGTACCGTAAAATTTGACTAATTCCTGAATAAATTATTTTCTTATCCCGCTTATGAATGAAATAATTTTCATCTAAGAGGATTAAAAAAGAATACGTTCATGGCTTCTGTTTCTTCCAAATCTAATAAGAACATGTCTTTGTTCACAGTGGAGAGGACCTACAGCTCAGCCACCATGAACGGAGTGACCTTGATCCATCCCGACCAGACCAACTGTTCTCCAGATGGTTCCCTGCCCCAGCACGCTGTCCCAGGAGTTCTCCGGAAGCATCGATCCACTGGTGGAGGCCGCGGAGGTGGCCAGCCTCACGCCAACGGCTTTGGAAAGCGAGGAGAGACGGCGTACACAACTGCCGATGGAAATCCGACCAAGGGAGCCAAGTCTGTGAAGATATGGCTGCTCAGAGGAATGATGCAGGTGAGAATAAATAAATAGAATTACTTCCTCAACAAAAATTAAAAAACACATATTTTTTTTTCTCGGCAGCCAAACAGCACTCGTTAATGTGACTAGGGTCCTCTTAGCAAGCATTAAAAAAACATTAGTGAGCCTTTTACTTACAAAAACTCGTCTCCGCGACGTCATAATTTTTTTGTAATGTGGAATTTATGCTGCTTCTATATTTTTATTGCAGATTGCATAACCATCAGGCGCTTGAAAAATAATGGTTTGCAATATCTCTTGTCTAAGGTTTAGAGTAAACGTTGATGAAAGATGAATTTTGAGTACACAAAAATAAGCAGGAACTAGGAAGTTTAAGCTTGCACATGCTAAATTTAAACACAAATATTGATAGCTATTGATTGTTATGTACAGAACCTATCCATATAGAGGATATCCATATTAGATCGAACGCTACCACTAAACGTTATGGATGGAAAGAGGTTTTCTTTGCTTCAATTTTAATTTTAGTTGAATGAGCTTTAAAATTACTTTGATTAGCTATTTTTATTTAAATAAATATAAATTTTGTCTTTTGCGTTTGGTTCCTAAACTAATAAATTGGTATGAGGCTAATTCAGACAACAAAAACTTGGTTGACTTCTCCCAATGTCACCTTGATTTCAGGGAAAGGCCGCAGGAGTTGCAAAGCTTATGTTCATGTGAGGTTTGGTGTATTTTGTATTTACACATGCAGCTTGTGTAAGTGCAAACTTACATGTCGCTTGCATTAAATATGAGCCTGATATGTCAACATATTGTTACAGCTTAAATTATACATTACTTATTTTCGTTATCTTCGGGAGATCATTTTTTCCAACACCTAAGCGATTAACTACGCCTTATTAACCAAAAAATTTAAGACTGGCTTTTCCTTAGCGATATCCCATTACGATACATTTTTTTCATCTTTAAAATGTGTGTCGACTCCACTCAAATCAAGTCACAAGTAAGTCAGTTTATTTATTTATTTATTTATTTATAAATTCACGACACTTAGTGCCTTTAAGTTAATGGGCATTCGGAAAGTAAGTAACATTAATAAATAACAAAACTACCAGAACAGCAATTTCGCATAGCAATGCCTCTCCGGAGATAACTCTCGCTTATTACTCGCAATTATTATTATTACCTACGTCATGATCTCAATTCGCAACTATCACAAAGGCCTAATGTGACCCTTGTACCCCAAGCTTACAAAATTACGTTTTTACTCAACCATCACGTATAACCAAAAATGTAACAAAACCAAAAAACTCAACAGAAGAGCTTTTGTAGATCATATATATTTTTAGTTAACGCTACGGCTGAGTTTGGATTTGAATTGTTATACTCGGCTGATGAACTTGGTAACTCTGACAAGTAGCACATTCTTGTGGGGCAATTCCTAGCATCTTACACCAAAAGGAATATTTGAATTAGGTACTATGTTCACGACCTTGAGAATTGTTAACGTGTTTTGTTACTAACCAGTACTACGAGTGTAAAACATTGCGTACAATCACCTCGAAACTAAGCTACACACATATATATATATATATACAAGGATAATTTATTTATAAGGTACACATAATAAAAGAGCGCCGTTTTTGTGTGTGTCACACCTCAAGGGCCCTCTCAAATCACGGATAAGACTTTTTGTAAATGCGTCTTTAGTGCTCCTTTAAAGACACCAACAGTTTCTGCCTTCCTCACATTAGGTGGTAGTCTGTTCCACTCCATTGGGCCCGCAAACCGGAAAGCACGGTCCCCAAAATTAGTGCGTGTCTGACGTGACGGCTGGACTAAGTCAACCACCCCACACTCCGCAGATCTGAGAGTTTGGCGTCTCAAATCTATCTCAACACGTGAGAACATGTCAGACAAGTATGAAGGAGCCATACCATTGACAGCTTTGTAAACCATCAGACAAACACGGTAGACCACCCTCTCCGGAAAACGAAGCCAATGCAGTTTTTTCAACAATGGAGTAATTTGGTTAAATTTAGACATCCCGAATATGAGTCTTGCTGCAGAGTTCAGCACAGATTATATAGCTATATACTTATATAGCATAACTTCTTGCCTGTGCTATCCCCGAAGGGGTCGCATGTGGCGATTTGGGACCTATTTATATGTACGACTACAGGGATCGCAACGCAACTAAGCTACTTACAAAGTGTTACTTCTTGCCGCCATTCTCGATGCGGTTGCATATGGCGATCGAAATTTTTATTTTTACATGTAAGGAAGGCAGTCTCACACCCACCACGCTCAGTTGAAGTGGTGGTTCCCCAGCTCCCTGAGGGGCTGGTTCTCATTTCTTGTGAAGGCTGAGTACACCTTGCCGGTATTTATTTTGGGTTTTAAATAGACACCGAAACAGGAAATCATGTCTGACACCCTCGGAGGGACTTTTTACATGCTTAGACGTCGCTACAAAGCGCCAACTCTCAAGCAAGAACCAGGTGCTGTAAGGCTGGATGGACTTTTGATGACCAGTCTATGGTAAAGGTGTATGAATTTTTCAACCCAGTGAAGTGCATATTTGAAATGATATATTTTTTGTGCTCCGGCGGGATTCGAACCCACAACCTTCCATTTACGAGTCCGAAGTGTTAGCACTGGACTACGGACCGGTCTTGCAAAAATAGATACACGTATGTAAGATACGACCAGGGATTTAGTTTTCTTACATTATTTTGTATTATTAACGCAATTGAGGTGCAACCGCCCCTTCAACTAAAGTGCTTGGCGTGAGGCCGGCCCCTTTACACGTAAAAATAAATAGGTTCTAAATCACCACATGCGACCCCTTCGAGGATAACGCAGGCAAGAAGGTACACTATATGTGTAGCTTCTATTTGTGCCATTTACGAAATGTTTTACATTCGGTTTTCATTAGTTTTAGAATGTGTGTTAAAACTTAAAGTTATGATTTGGTGGATATGAATCTAATTAAAATAATTTTCATATGTTATGATTTAGGTATAACATTTAAGATAAATATTTATGCACACCCACAAGCAAACACGTGTAGTCCACGCCTACACATCCTCCTTCCCTGAAACAAGGTAATATTGGCAAAACAAACCAATTCTTATGGAATAGAGTTGGTTACCTTGTACCTATAGAAATGCTATGCAAAATGAGGGCTTGTTTTACCTGTACATGTAGGTCAGGTGGTCAGCCTCATACCAACCAGATGCGTGCATAGAGTATAGGCAAATACATTTCAGAATAATTTTTTTCTCCCATTCGTTGTAAATTACTTATTTGAAATTGACTGAAGTGCTAACGATGACTTCAAACGAACCTAAATTTTGAATTTTAAACCTGAATATTAATCTTAAATGTTTTTTTAACTCATATTGCCTACCTATTAAGCGCATGTTCCTGTATGGGATGCACACCCCTGATACCTATAAGTAAAGGAATACAAATAATAAATGGCATTTTGGTTTATAAAGTTAATATTTCACTTGCGGTTAAATAGATTATCATTTGTAGAAACTGAGCACATTATGTAGATTTACTCACCTCTACAGCGAGCATAGTTACGTTATGGTAAACCACCGCTGGCATTTATCATCTCCGAGCAAGTTTATTAAGCCCCACAGTGTCTACGTACCATTATATAATATTATATCTGGGTAAACTGTTATGTCATAAAATTATTTTCGTTTCAAAACAGAAGTATAATGTGTGTAATAAAATAAAATTACGGAAGAAAAGAATGAGGTCCAATAGAATATGTGACTTTAAATTATTATTAGAAAAACTAGCCACACGATTGACATCTATCTAAATGTAAATTTTAATCAGAGCTGCAAACATATATATATCAAGCAAACATATAAGATTCATAAAAAACGCATTCCCACAAGCAGACATTGTCCACATATATTTATATTATTATTTATTGATTTGAAAAGTGTATGTTCCTTGACTTATAGGTTGGTATGCGGCTTACCACCCATGCTGTAAAAATGGTTCACTTTGCCAATGTCACCCCTGTTACAGGGAAGGACGGCAAGAGTTGCAGGGTGTATGTCCATTTGAGATTTGGTTTTTATGTTGTAGGCTCACATGAGGCATGTGCAAGTGCTAACTTGTATATGTCTGGTTGTGAGAATGCATGTAATATGAATCTCCAATGTAACATGTCTTTGCAACTTAGATTAGATTAGATTAGATTAGACATGTATAAGTTCGCGTGATTCACGTGAACCTCACATGATTCAAATATATGTATCATGTGAGGTTCATATTAAATGCATACTCACAAGCAGACACGCATAATTTCGCGTTCACACATGCCGCATGTGGACCTACAACATATAAAAACCCAATCTCAAATAAACATAAGCCCTGCAACTTTTGCCGACCTTCACTGAAACAGGGGTGACATTCTCTAAGTGAACCAACATACCATCCCAAACCATAAGACAAGGAATTCATAATAGAAAAGTAAATGAAAACGGCACTATTCAACAATTGTTTTTTTTTCAAAATACGGAATTGTCAATTATAAAACTATTCACCTTTTGAATTAAGTAAAACGAATTATGCAAAAAAAAAATTGCCAGGAAAAAAAATAAAAATTAAATTGCTTACTTACGAAATAATTTTTAAATCTCGAGAATTTTTGCTCTGTCACATTATACTTTTATTTACTAACTTTTATTTACTTTTTTAATATTCAGTGACTCGCTGAAAAGTCCTTGGAAACTTACCAATTATTTGTAAATGACAAAATGTATGTCGGCTGTTGGGAAGCTTTCATAATGCGAGGTCTGTCCCAAAAATGTCACGTATTTTTTTTTTAAAAAGTGTTTTTTGTTATATGTTTTACTTACGGTAAATTAGGATTACAAACTTAAAGTCATGCGCTGTTTACATGTTTTGATATGCCGAAAAATACGAAAATCGTTTTGGAATCTGTACTGGATATAACACCATGATAATGCGCTAGCACACACATTATGGCTGATTCGTGGTTTTTCAGCTAAAAAAAAATGTACCTAACCTCATCTACCGTATGCGACGAATTTTACATGCCTACAAAACTAAAAAACAAAAATGGTGTTTTGCTTCAATTTATAACATAAAGACTTTGGTTCACTTTGACAATGCCACCCCTGTTTCAGGGAAGCTCGGCAAAGTTGCAGGGCTTATTTTCATTTGAGGTTTGGATTTAAATTTGTAAGTACACACGCAGAATTTGCAAGAGCGAACTTTTACACGTGTCTGTTTGTAGACATGTATTTAATTTGAGTTTTAAATGTTCATAATATATTTTTGCACCTTAATCATTATAAATTTGCATTGCCGGTGAAGAATTCAAGGCCATTCTATAAAGCAAAAAACCAGAAGTGCTTCAAAAAGAAAATTATGACAGAAGTGTAGGGGAAATTCAATTTCTGAATAATCAAATACTTTTGACGAAATGCCCTCCTTGACTGATGAAGCTGACCTCTTGTGCTGTAAAAATTGATTCACTTTTGCCAATGCCACCCCGGTTTCAGGGAAAAGCGGCAAGACTTGCAAGGTTTATGATATGAGGTTTTGTTTATTTGTATGCACACATATGGCATTATTAGGCGCGAACCTACATGTACCTGTCTGTGGGCATACATTTAATATGAGCCTCAAATGGTAACATATCTTTGCTTGCAGCTTGGATTATGGACAAAATTTTAAAATATAATATTTTACATTTTTCTGAACACTCCTCGTTTATCCAAGGTTGACAACAATATTTTGTTGTTAGTGAACGAAGGCAATGAGCCAAAAAATTACAAACAAAAATAAAATTTTCCTACTCACGTATGTACGTATGAGTTCCAAGTACGATAAGGGTGCTAAGTAAAATTAGGGTTGAAAATTTACATCCCCTTTAGAGCGGCCTTGAAAAGCTTTCACACAAAGGTCTTTCAGTTTGTTTTTAGCTTTGTATATGACCCAAACTTATCTCCTGTGTATCTGAAACCTTATTTACTGAAACCCAGATTTCATTTCTGGAAGCAACATTTTTTTCTGTAAAGCCTACATTGATAATTGAGACAAGAAAAGAAAAGTAGAAATCTGCTCAATATTTTAAATTTGGGGAAAAAAAGTTTGAATGAAAGCGAAAAAGTTTTTTTTTTCTTTATCTTTCGTCAAATTAGTTTTGAGAGAAAAACAGACAAAAGCCTTCAAAGTGAAAAAAACATTTTATATTTTTAGGCCACAAAAAAACGAGATTCTCCTCCCTGTAAAACAGAGAAAACTGTGCTTCAGGTTTAGCTTTTGGCGTACGGCTGCCTACCTTATTTGTGAAAATAAACACTGTCGATTGCCAGATAAAAAATCTTTGCGTTATTGTTAGCTAGTGGCATTTGTGTAAGTGAACCTTTAATGTTGATTATCATTGCAACTTAGATTAAAATTGAAGGCCACAGAAGATCACAATTATAGTTTCAGAATAATTATTGTTTTTATTTCATCTTGTCTTCATCAGTTTAAAAGGAATCTGTTTTAGTTATCAAGGAAAATATGTATGTCTAAAAGCGGAAATCTAAATTATTTACAAAAATGTTCCTTAACTAAAAAGTTGGAATGAGACTGATCCCTCATGCTATAAAAACTTTTGCAAATGCCACTTCGGTTTCAGTGAAGGTAGTAATAGTTGTAAGGTTAATGTTCTTGTGATTTTTTTAATGTATTTTGGATATATACATGCAGCATCTGAAAGCGTGAATGCATTAAATATGGGCTTTTAATGTAAATATATCCTTTGAACTTCGAGTATGTATTTTAGAGACGAAGAGATAGATATGGAAACACAAAAAATTTAATTTCCTGTGTTTCCATACATCAATCCCAATTTCAGGAAAATCTCTGATTTTTCCCTTTGGTGATATAAAACTATTGCGTCTTCAAACTTCTTAAAGGGAAAATTTCATTGAAAATACAAGCCTACTCAGGGAAATATTTTCATTAATTTGTTACCACTAATTTAATTTAATTTAATTTAAAATACTCCTACCCTCGCATGTGTTTACTAAGTACCTAGTCCTGAAATTATTCCACGAAGTCATACAAAATATTTTACCAAAACTAATGTTTGAAGATAACAGTTTATTATCTTGGTATTATACATATCACGAATACCGAGGATATTTTATTAAATCTACTCACTATGTATTTTTTAAATTTAACAAAATAAATTATAGGTAAACACATATTATATGAGAATGAACTTCCTCAATCAACCAAGATAATAAGAATTCTTAATTTTAATGATATAACAAAACTGGAAACAAAATTAAATGAGTAAAGCTTATAAGAATAAAATAAAAAGCGATGTCAGGGGATTTAAAGAATGTTTATGTCGTTGATTGATGACAGTCGTAACTTTTCATTCCTAAAAAAAAAAAATCGTATCAAATTAAATGAATCTGTACCAAACATATATATCAGTGTTTTGTAAGTGCTAAGTGAAGTTTCTTTTGACATCCAAGCTTAGAAACAAGTAACATACCATAAAGAACGTTTTGTAATATTTCTGTGTTATTTTTGTTAAGTACCTACTCGTACCATTCAACAAATAAACCATCTGATTCTGCAAAATATGGTTGTGAAGATAGATTCAAAGGAGCACAAGTCAAAGGGAAGAACCAAATCAAGATATCTGGTCGGATGAGTGGCAGACTTTATCCAATTGGACCAGGTTGCCGTGAATCAATCAGGCCAAGATATATCTCGGGTTGTTGATGATAATGATTTTTTGTTGCTTTTCTCAGGTCAGCTTACCAAATGACGGTAAGGCTCGGACGGGCCTTGCCGGCGGTCCATTGAGGGCATCCAGAGACGGCCTTTGTCAGACCACAGAACCCCCTGTGGAAACAACATACACCTTTACGAGGCACGCCATCAGATCCAACTATATGGACAAGAGTATAGAGGCCAAGAAAAATGTAAGAAACTCTATTTATTTTATTGAATAAAAACATGTTTGGTCTCTTGTTTTGTATTTTGTTTTGAATGGAAGAGAGCACAAATGAAGTCTTCTAGGGAAAAACAAGGAATGTCAGCAAAAATAAGAAAATAATCTAATAATGCCACTAATGGAATCTGTGTGTATCTAAAGCTCAGCAAAATTTTTAATGCAACAACAGTCGCTGTCACAGTTTATGGCGGTATTTCCGGTTCTTTGTGACAAGCAATAACCATGAGAAATACGGACATTCAAATTTATAATATTTATGTACTCAAAATGTTCTTGAACTGACATGCCTTGTTCTTCCCTGTAGTCTTCAAATATGGTGCAGGTAAAATTTAGAACTTAGGTGTTTAGCAATCATTCAATAAATTACAATTACCTAGCAACTCAGTCGAGCGACGTCATAGTTTTTCTCCCTATTTAACTACTACTACACTCTCTTTTTTAATGAAGAAATATAAAGCGCATTGAACCGAAGTTCACTAACATTGATCACTCGTCTCCTTAGTATTTGTTTGTCTTCTGTACATCAGAGGTAATTTCACATGATCAATATTTGCATGTGTAATGGACCAATGTGTCTTATGAAAACTGGAAATTGATTTATTAAATATTTAAAACAACTCTCAGATTATCGTGTTTTAGTTTTTTTTCTTAGCTCAGATTGTGTAGAATATGATTTCTAAGTCAATTTTATTTGAAGGTCAACTTTCGGTAGATAAGCCGTATAGCCGCAATGCCGTTAGTCGTTTGACCGGTCCGTAGTCTAGTGGTTAACACTTCTGACTCGTAAATGGAAGGTTGCGGGTTTGAGTCCCGGTGAAGAACAAAAAAAAATACCATTTATATTTTCAAATACGCTCTTTGCTGGGTGAAAAATTCATACTCCTTTACCAAGACCGGACACTGAAGGTCCATCTAGCCTTACAGCAACTGAGTCTTGCTTGAGTATTGGCGTTTTGTAGCGACAACCAAGCTCGTTAACAACACATCTGCGGCAATACAACAAGTGTCATAGATCCCTAGTGAAATCTAGAGCACAGGATTTTTTTTTCAGATTTCTGAAAAAAAAACACTCGGGCGACGCATTATAGAATGCTTAGAAAATGACCTCTAGCATTCACAATCACAAGGGAACAGGGGAAAAAGGATCATTGTCAATTTTTCAGCAAAAAAGAACTAACAATGCCATCTAGTGCAAAATAAAGGTAGCTTCTTGTCTAGATTTCCGAAAAACGCTTAAAACGATCATAGTCTACAACAGACTCAAAAATAGATTGTATGACTGTATCATAAAAAGATCAATGTCACCCTTGTTGCAGAAAGAAAGATCATTGTCTATGAACATTGATCTTTTTTTTCATTTTGACAGCCGGCTGTCAGTCAGTTCACAGATTCATTTCATTTTCATGCGTCACCTGGTAAACAAAATAGCACCAAATCAAATTTTAATAAAGTCAGATCAGTATAGTGGCAGGTATGACTCATACGTATGTGTAAAACGTGGACAACCTTTAGTGCCTGATATGGAGAGCATCCAAAATCTTTATTCAAATCCAATAAAAATATCAAAAGAAACGTATGACAACCTCCAATGTTTAAAAAAGTTTTGCAAGCCTGAAGCACAACATTTTTATGCACAGTTAGCCAAAAAGTAATATTAAACATGTACTTATACTTCATACTTTAGACATTAGCTTTAGAAATAAACAAGTAAAAAAGATCATAGTCAATGACTTTGATCTTTTTTACCTTGTTTCTATTAGGCTAATTTAAATATAAGCTTTTAAATTTGTCAATAATTATAATATTTTTATTACTTATAACTAGAATATTTTGAGTAAATAGTGTTACAATTAAAATAAATGAATACTAAAATTAGAAAAAATATCAATGTCAATTGACTATGATCCTTGTTGCAAGTAATATTTTCTAAATATTCTTTATTGTTATGGTTACTCAAAGAAAATAAATAATTAAGAATTCAAAACGAAATTATTAAATAAGCTATAAAAAATAGTTTTAATTGCTACTATAGTAAGTTGTTTCATAAACAGTTATACAAAGTAAATAATGTTTTTTCCTTTTTCTCACAATGATTTACTTTTGACAGTGATCCTTTTTCCCCTGTTCCCTTCTATTTTATTTATAACTTGAAAATTAAGTCATTAAATATTTTTAAGTAGAAAATAAGTGTATTTACATATTTTTCTCAAGACTTTCATTCAAGTCATATTTCTCTTTCAGTATTTCTTAATGGTTAATTTTTAAAAAGCTTTTAACTCTCATTAAAACAACAAGCTGTGAGTAACTTTTATTTCTGTCTTCATTAACAATCCGCAAACATGGTTTACCGACGCTCCAAACAACCAGTTGAAAACAGTATTTAAATATTTGTTGTTGTTCATTACATCCACTTTATAAACCTTGGTATTATTTTAAAAATAAATTCAAAACAAAAACCTTAAATCTCATGCAGTGCTATTCACAAATAAATTGATTCATAGCTGATCTATATAAAGTCTTTATAAAGAATTTTGAATCTTTATAAAGAAAATTCACTGTAGACTGCGGATGAGCCATGACTTTGCTGTTTAAGATTAACGCCCATGGTATTTGGAATCCTAAAACCTTCAAAATGTAACCGCAAAATCCTGAAGGGGTGGGGTGGAAGTCTCGACGGCCGTCGGTATATCTTACCGTTACTATTACGGAATAACTAGGACGGAATAAAAAATGTCGATCCCTGTTCCGTATAAAATAGATCAGCTGTTAAAACGTCGCCATGTTTTATTCCGTCTTGTCTTGTCTTGTATCCTGCCACCATTCTTCTAGGGATGGCCGGTACCTACACGCAAGTGCCTCCACTTGACTGTCCTTGCATACTTCTTTCATCTCATCTAATTTCATCACTCTTTTCATGCATGCTCTTCTCTTGTTTCCACTCTGTAAATTCCATTCATTCGCAATCTCACTTATCTGATCAATCCATTCTTTTCTAGGTCTTCCCCTTCCACGCTTACCTATTACATACATTCCCTTTATACACTCTTTTTGTCGTATCCTTCCGTCCTATCCTCAAATAGATACGGTAATATCTATCGACGGTCGTCGAGACTTCCCCCCCAGAAATATAATATGTTGGAAACTATGGACCATTTAATTATGGAAGCTTTATAAGTGTTTTAAACCAATGATAAAAAATATTATAAGGTTAAAGAAGTCAAACAACTGGAGGAAACTAATTTTTGTGTTTTTATCTTTTTTTACAGGTTATTAGAATGTTATTTGTCATAATAGCAGAATTCTTCATATGTTGGGCTCCTCTCCATGTCTTGAATACGGTAAATATTTGAAATTTATTACTTAAAAAAAATATATATATACATTTTGTTTGGAAATAATGTATGATTTTCTCTGTGATATTTTGAATGTAGGAGTTAATGATAGTCTTTCTTGACGTATAAATTGGCATGAAGTTGACCCCCCATACTATAAAAAAATGCTTTACTTTGCTAATGTAACCACTTTTTCAGGGAAGGTCGGCAAAAATTGCCCGGTTTATGTTCATTTCAGGTTTGTGTTATAATATGTTTCTACACATACAGCATTTGTAATCGCAAACTTGTATGCTATATAATAATAATAATCTATAATCTAAGTTGCAAGGATATATTCATTTAAAGCTCTCAGATGTATGCCCACAAACCAACAAGTGTAGTTCGCGCTTACAAATGCTGAATGTGTACTTACAAATAAAATCCAAACCTCAAATGAACATAAGCCCCACAACTTTTGCCGACCTTCCCTGAAACAGGGGTGACATTGGCAAAGTGAACCATTTTTTACAGTATGGGTGGTCAGCCTCATACCAACCTATAAGTCAAGGAATATGAATAATAAATTACATTTAAATATAAAAAAGAACAAAACCTTACAAAGAAATCTATACAAAAAAAAGTTAAAAATTTCCTATGCAAAAAAAAAAAAAAAAAAAAAAAAAAAAAAAAAAAAAAAAAAAAAAAAAAATGTAGCAAATGAATACACCAACATTAGAAATCAACATTGCAGATTAGCCGCCACTTCTTCCTGTCCTTGCATACTTCTTTCATTTCATCCAGAGTCATAACCTTTTTCATACAAGTCCTCCTTTTATTATGACTCTGGATATCCCATTCATTCGCTATTTCTGAAATTTGATCCTTCCATACTTTTCTCGGTCTTCCTCTACCACGACATATTTAATAATATGAATTTTAAATGTTAATATTGCTTTGCAACTTAGATTATAGATTATTATCATTGACCAAAGATTTTGATCTTGCTTATGGATAAAAAAAAACATTTATCTTATTTTTATAATATAAAAAAAAAACCGTTTTAAAATATCTTTGCTACCTAATATTTCCCCTTCTCGGAAACTGAACGTGGGTAATCTATTTTATATCACAGGCTTGCAAAAAATACAGTTTTCCCTCCCTCACAATGAGCCCTTACATATTTAACCGTTTAAAGACAGATTTCGTGTGAAAATTCTTTTGATCTTTTTTTTTACATCTTTTTACCAATCCCCGGCAGATTGAACAAAATTGAAAGATTCTTCAGGAAAGATTGAAAAAAAATCTGTTAAGATGTCTGTGTTGCCTTGACAAAGTTTATGCATGATTTTTTTATACAAAAGAGCCGATTTTCAATAAAAAAAATTAGGTCAACTATAATTTATAATCTAAGTTGCAAATATATATCATTATTTAAAACTCTTATCTCTTGCATGCCCACAAATAGACACGTCTAAGTTCGCGCTTAGAAAAGCTGAATGTGTATGCCCGGGTTCGAATCCTACCGAGGGTGTCAGAAATGATTGCCCATCTCGATGTTTATTTCAAACCCAAAATATAAATATCGGCAAAGCTTACTCAGCCTTCACAAGAAATGAGTACTAGCCCCCTCGGGACCTGCGGATTAGAAACTGAAATGAAGTGAAGGTACCTGTAAAATTAAATAGGCTCCACTCGCCACGTCCGATCCCTTTGAGAAAACGCGGAAAGATGGTGAACTAAATGTGTAGCTTTTTTTCAGTAAATGAGAAAAAAAATTCAAACTAGTAAAAAAAACATTTTAAATTTTTGAACGGAACCCTCGATTACCATTTTGATAACAAACAATTCAATAATTTTGACATTCATAAAGGTTTTTATTTATTTCTGTGGCTATTTTTTTAGTGTATTCATTTTTACGAAAAAGTAAAATTTAACTCATAAATTTAAACACCTTGATTGTCTATTAAAAAAAAAAAATCTGTTTTATTCTATTTGTTAAAAAAACAAGCGAAATATCGAGTTGGCCGGAAAGTAAATAAATAGAAAAATAAAACAGAGTTTTATTTTTATTTTTTAATTACAAATGGAGTTCTAAAAAGTTTCCGCTGAAACATTTCATAAACCTTGATTTTCTATTTATAATAGAAACGCATTCTCATTATATGATCATTCCCTGCATAACTTTTTATCATATTTTCCGTTAATTAAAAGACAACAATCGAGAATTCTCTATCTCTCCGTTTGCTGAAGGTCGTGCAAGGATATCGCAAACCCTTAGCAACTTCAGAGCAAAAACTTTTTCAATCTCGATTTGAAGTCATCTGAACAGTTCTCAAGTCGAGCGGATGAAAAGGTGCATTTCTTACAAATTGCAAAAAAAAACAGTCAATTTTTTTCCTTTTGTTTTCAAATGGAATGATACAGATATATTTTTGCATGGAAGGAAACATTGCTTTTTTTTCTTCTTATATTATTTTAATTATCGTTAAGATGTCAAATACTTTAAAATCTCATTTTCTTACCTTAAAATCATGTATTGTATTCTTTATTAAGTAGATTTCAACAAAAACTATCTGAGAGGTGATTTTCTCAGGAGTGTAATCGAGATATGTAGTGTTTGAGTATCTTTTTTTTTCAAAAAAATACAGAAATCGCTAGGAAAAAATAAATAGAGTTAATTATAATGTCCACATGCGTATTTATTTCATTACTAAAAAATACCAGAAAGCCGTCTTTTTAGATCTTAACGTGCCTTGATCTAAATGTGCCACAAGATTTAACTATTTTACTTAGTACGTCATGTTTGATCTATCATCGACACTTGTAAAGGACTCTTCAAAGTTTTTATTTTATTTAAGGAGAAACAAAAAACTCGTTATGATTTCACAGCTCCAAAAAAAAACAAGATAAAGAGAGTTATTAATTTTTGACTAGTTAATCAAATTTTCCACTTAATTTCACAATAAATTTGTGGGCATGCATTTGATATGAGCTTTAAATGTTAATATATCTTTGCAACTTAGATTATAGATTATATAAAAACATCAGCTGATTTACGTATATGCAACCAAATTATTGATTTGATGGGAGAAATAACACTGAATTTAGATTTTTGTCTTATTGGAGTTTGGTGCAACAGGCCCTAAGTGTATTGCTTGATGGTCGAGTGGATTGATCATGTGTTTTCTTGCAGGTGTACCTGTTTTCACCGCAGCTGCTCTATAACTACGTGGGCAGCACAGGAGTGTCGCTGGTTCAACTCCTGGCGTACGTCAGCTCTTGCTGTAACCCCATCACGTACTGCTTCATGAACAAGAAGTTCCGGCAGTCCTTCCTCGCCATTTTCGACTGCTATAGATGCAGCAAGTAAGTCAAAATCACCATATTTTTTCTCAATTGTTCTCAAGTGTTCTCGTCATTAAAGTGTTTTTTTTTGTCTTATGCCCATCATACGTAATTTCACATTATTAATGTTTATATATCGATACATTAAAGGTAAAACTGAATAAATGACATATTAAGCTAACATGGGGTTCTCAGATAAATGCACCTGTTTTCCTATTTTTACGAAAGAAAACACTAAAAAAATGTGTAAATTCTGTAGTTTTGAAGTTTGCCATGAGCACTTTCTTAAAATTAGTTCACTTACTATGAGAAGTTATTTACAATAAAATGTTTTATCCACGATTTCTCAAATCAATGAATCAGAACTTATTCAATTTTACCTTAAAGATGAAATTGTGTAGGTACTGGACCACTGTGATTTATGAAAACTGGAAATTGATTAACAAAAAATATATAAATCAACTCTTAAATTATCGTGTTTTACGTTTTTATCTTAGCTCAGATTGTGTAGAAATTGGTTCTTTTACAATGTCATTGAAAGGTCATCTTTGTATCAAATGGATAAGCTAAACAAGCACTAACAGAGGCGTTCTTTCAAACAATGGCTTGATAATTTGCAGAAGATTATGTTCTGAAGTTCCTTGACTAATAATTACTAGGTTAGTATAAGCCTGACCCCCGTGCTGTACAAACTTGGCTCACTTTTGCCAATGCCACCCCGGTTTCAGGGAAAGGCGGTAGGAGTTTCAAGATTTGTGATCATGAGATATTTGTAATTTTTTTATAATTACACATTCGGGATGTGTTAACTCCCATTTACACATATCTATGTACCTACGGGCAGCCACATCTAGGCGCGACCATCTATTGGTCAATGTGGTAGCACTCTCTATAGGAGGTAAGCTGATCCAGCCTTCCGATTCGGTGAGACTTCTAGAAATCTTACTGGATCGGAACCTGACATTGGAAAGGCAAATAGATGCCACAATAACTTCCTCCTTTTTTTCACTGCACCAAATAAAGGCGATTAGAAAGTGTCTTACGTCAGATGCGGTTAACACCCTGGTGAGTGCGTTTGTGATGTCTCGGATTGATTATTGCTCAACGCCTTATCGTGGTCAGCCAAAGAAGCATTTCAACCGCTTTCAATCTGTGTTAAATTCAGCAGCAAGGCTCATATTCAGGATATCCAAATTCGCTCACATCACTCCGCTGTTAAAAAAACTACACTGGCTTCGTTTCCCGGAGAGGGTGGTCTACCGTGTTTGTCTGATGGTATATAAAGCCATCAATGCCTTGGCTTCACCTTATCTGACTGACATGATTTCGCCTGTTGAGATGGGTGTTAGGAGGCAGACACTCAGATCTGCGGGCGATGGTGCAATCAATTTGTTTCAGCCGCACCGTCAGATCCGTACAAATGACCGTGCTTTCTGTGTTGCGAGTCCGGTGGAGTGGAACAAACTGCCACCCGGAGTGAAAAACTCTAAATCTATGGGTATATTTCGCGGAGCTCTCAAGACGCACCTTTTCAAAAAGTCTTATCCGTGATCGGAGAGGGCCCTTGAGGTGTGACACACACAAAAACGGCGCACTCTTATCATGTGTAATTAAAAATAAATAAGCCTGAAATATATATATATACATATATACGAGTGTGCATTTAATACATATAAGCCTCAAACGTCAATATATCTTTGCAACTTAGATTACAGTAATATAGATGTGGATTGATATTATGTATCCTCATAAATTAATAATGGAAATCTATCCATATAAATTATTTTCTTTATTTCGATGTGGAAATCTATTAATTTTTCATCGGAGAGATAAATATATCAAAATTATAAAAAATATATTTACCTTTGTATTATACATTTTTACATACTTATTCTTGACTTATATGGTTGTATGAGGCTGACTATCAACACTGTACAAAATGGTTCACTTTGGTTATGACACTCCTGTTTCAGGAAAGTATGACAAAAGTTTCAAGGTGGTTGTTTATTTGAGGATTGGATTTTAATTTTTATGTGCACATGCAGCATTTGTAAGAGCGAATTTATTCGTGTCTGTTTATGGACATGCATTTAATATGAATAAAATTGTAAATGTTAATATATCATTGCAACTGAGATTATAAATTATTATTGTAGACAGATTTGATTTAAAAAAAAAAACAATTCAAAACAAAACAAATCGTTTCTCGCTTTTGATTCGATTCCGCTAAAACGAAAATCGCAAAACGTTCCATTTTTAAATATATTGAGGGAGCCCTATTCTCCAACTAATCACTAAACGTATGAAAAAATAGTAGAAACAAAAAGTCTACCGCGAGTGATTAAAAATTATGGCAGTTTCAAGAATTGGCGCCCATACAATGAGTGCAATGCGCATGCGCAATAAAAAAAACATTTTATGCGCAGGCGCGATAAACGGATGCGTTCGCTCTTGGCTACGTTCGCTTTTTAGCTGCGTTCGCTTTTTTAGCTGCGTTCGCTTTTTGGCTGCGTTTAAATTAAAATATATTATTTTAAACCTACCACTCATTTAATTCATACCTACCAATTATAAAAAAAAACATCTGATTAATTTATTTTTTCATTCTTTACTTATTTTCTTTACTTGATACAATCTTTTCATGTTTCTTTATGAATACAAAAAATGAGAGGATATAAATCTCAAAAAAAGTGTACAATAAAATTTTTTTTGAAGAATGTTTTTTTTCGGCGTAAGCTGTGAAAAAGATATTTGTATGAGAGTGTTAGCGTACGGCTCCAAGTCTTTTGTTAACCAACAAATGCCTTGTATTTGCGTTTGAATGGAGTGAAATGATATAAAATCGTAAGGAATGTAATCTCTAAACGTGAATAAGTACCTTAAATGATGTTCCAAAAAGGATATACCTTATCATAATGGCTTCTCGCTGCGCAACGCAACTAAACTACACATTTAGTGTTATTTATTGCCGCGTTATCCTCGAATATTACGAACTTGTTACACCTGTAATTCCTTGAAACATGGGTGACGTTGTCAAAAAAGAGCCTTTTTTAAATTTAGGTGGTCTTCCTTATACCAACCTACAAGTCAAAGAGCATGAAGAAAAGAATATAAAGGTCTTTGAAGCTAACTAAATATTTATAATACGACAAAATAATTGGAATGTAAAAACCTGCCGCAAATTGACCTGGACTTTTAATCTGTTTTACTTTGAAAGCATAATTTCCAGCAATTTGAAGTATAAACATGGAATCTTGTTAGCAAGAAAATAATCCCCTTGACGTACTTGCGGATGAGTTTTTACTACCCAAGCATAAAATTTTTCCTTTACACGTTCTACCAAAAATGTATGAAAAATGAAACGCTCACAGAAGCACTATCATATTTTCTGTACATGTTTGCACAACGCTGTGTTTGAGTTTTAACGTAATATTTTATAGAGATGGGCGAAATATCACAAGTACCTATCGATATCTTTTTAAAAATATCGATATTTTCTGCGATATTCAAAATGTCATTAAAATTTCATTTGGAGTATCAAAAGCCTTTTTTTTTTTCTTGAAATGAGTTTTTACCCCCTTCGCTCCATAGGCGGCTTTTTTAGGAAGCATTTTTTTTACTTTCCAAATCTTGTGCCTGCCTCCTTCCCCCCTCCCCCCAACCTTGACGGTGTTTTTTTCAGATAATTAGCATCAAAATATCGATACACCAAAATATCGATCCATCGAAATATCGATACATCGAAATGTCGATACAATGAAATATTCATATTTTTACGTCGATATATTTCGATAGTGTTTGAAAATATCGATTCGATGTATCTCGATATGTTCTTTTTTATTCGCCCATCCCTAATGTTTTACACTTGGGTGGTGTTCAGGTGAAGGCATACGGGATTATGCAGTGGAATTTGAATATGCGCTTTTTATTGCATTTTAAGCGCTTTCAGCCATGCACTCATCGGCATACAAGCTTTAAGCTACGCTAAAGCGCTTGTGAAAATAATTTACGAAAACAATGTTTTTTATATTTTGTTGACCGAAAAAAAATGCGGTAATTTTGACTGCCTAGTAGTAATGTATGCGTTGAAGTTTTTGTATTGTTGAAATACTAAAGATTTTTATATTTTTTAAAGATGAAAAATTAATGATAAAAGAAAAACAGTTTTGTTTTATAAGTGTATAAATAATATGTTAGTACCCAATCCATCCCCCCTGTTGACCATATTCCCAAGGAAGCTAAACAATCCAGATGACTCAAGCCACATGGCCATCTTGAACACCCCCCCCCTCCCTCATACCCTCACACAATGACACCCTCTAAGATTGATTCCGTTTCTACACCATTAATTTATCCACCTGATGATGCGAACGGATGTTTGCGAAACCGGTTGTGGTATATAAAAATAAATACTCACGTAATCGAAAACAAAACTGTTTTCCTTTTATCATTACCTAATGATGAACGATTACAAAATTAATGCCTCTACAATCAATAAAATGAAAAATTAAATTTAAAGATAAGTGTAGAATTAGTGAACTGACTGATAAATTTTATTTTTACAGTTTTCTATATTAACACTAAAAACTATTTTTTTTATCTATTTTTATTTCGATAAAGTGATAAATTGTTGTAAAAATTAAAGATCGGAATATCACGAGTTCAATTCCCAGCACAACAAAAAAATCATGTATTCATTAAAAGTGCTGTTCACTTGGATGAAAAATTCATCAATCTTTACCTAAAGATCGATCACCCAAGGTACATCCTTACAGTAATTGGATCTTGCTTGAGAATTAACGTTTTTTGTAGGAACGAAGTTTGCAGAGGGTTTATAAATAAATAAATACATAACTTTATGAAAACCTAGAGAGAATATCATGAAAACCCAAGAAACGTAATTTCTTTAGTTTTAAAATAAATCCTGATATCCTAATTTTTTTGTTGTTGTTTCTTTACTAACAGGTTGGCATGAGACTGACCACCTGTCGTACACAATGAGCCAAGAATTTCCTTCACTAAAATTGGTTTACTTTGCCAATGTCACCCCTGTTTCAGGGAATGTCGGCAAGAGTTGCAGGGCTAATGTTCATTTGAGGTTTGGATTTTATTTGTAAGTTCACAATCAGCATTTGTAAGCGCAAACTACACGTGTTTGTTTGTGGGCATACATCTGAGAGCTTTGAATGAATATATCTTTGCAACTTAGATTATAGATTAAAGGAAACATCGTTGGTTTGAATCTGTAAACTAAATTGATAAAAACGTAATTGAGTGAATTGTCATTTAGTGAATTTAATAAAAAAATATTAACAATTTAATTATCTAATAAACTGGTGAAACCAAAATCAATTTACTTACTTAAAATTTACAAAAAGTAAATTTAATTTCGTTTAAATTTGTTTACGCAAGGCAAGTAAGAAAAAACTGATAAGTGATGAATTTCATCAGGTGAGTATATTTCTGTGCGCCCAAAATTAACGAGATGATCTCATTAGCTTGTTACTTATTAAAGCAAACTTTCCAATATAAACCATGTTCAAATTTAATCTTCTCCAAGTACAAGAATACGTTTACACGAAGCCATCACGTTTCATCGGAAAATAAGTGGAAAATATTTCGTTCGCTAGTGTAATTGTTTAAATTTGCATACATTTTTAAGCAAACGCTTCGGATGAGTTTTAGCCTAAAATTTAAACTGAGGGTATTGTAAACTACGTGGTTTGAAGCCTGGCCTCTTCATGTTGTATTAAACTAATAATCATTATTTTTTATTGCTTCAATCTTCAAACCATACTATACACTTTGCTAATCTAATCTAATCTAATCTAAGCTGCAAAGATAAATAACATTTAAGATTTATATCAAATGCATTCTCACAAGCAGACATGTATAATTTCGCGCTAACACATGCCGCATGTGGACCTAGAATATAAAAACCCAATCTAAAATGAACATAAGCCCTGCAACTCTTGTCGTCCTTCCCTGTAACAGGGGTGACATTGGTAAAGTGAACCATTTTTACAGCATGGGTGGTCAGCCGCATATCAAGACAAATTACATTTTTTTAAATCAACAATAATGGTATGTATAGACATCAAAACTAAAAACAACACAAACTCCAATTTAATAAACCCTAGCCGCTAACATTACTGATTAATCGCCATTTCTTTCTGTCCTTACATACTTCTTTCATTTCCTCCAGAGTCATAACCTTCTTCATACAGGCTCTTCTTTTATTATGACTCTGGATATTCCATTCATTCGCAATTTCGGATATTTGGTCCATCCATACCTTTCTCCGTCTTCCTCTAAATTAAATTGCCTTTAAATTAAAATATACATTGATATCATGAAGGATGTAAAATTGAGAACAATGCGTGTTATTTTGGAGAAGATATTTTATCATAAATATGAGATTGTTGTGGGAATAAAACCCCAGAACATTTCTTGCACAGATGTTCGAAATTTAATGTTTTCTCGGCGTGCAAACGTTCACGTCTACGTGTATGAAACTAAGGTCTAAGTAAGCGCTAGCCACTTGTGTTTTGTTGAATGGCTGTTGAGGACCTTAGTTCCGAATCTGACCACTAACGTCCTGACGCTGTCACCTTAACAACACAAAATATTGAACCAGAAGTAGAACCAACAGTAATATAATAAAATACACTTAAATGTACTTCCTGAATACATTTTTGACGTCTATAATCTAAAACCTATGTTGAAAAGATATACTACATTTAAGATTTCCATTAGGTACATGCATTCCCATAAATAGACTCGTAGGCATAAGTTTTGCATGCCGTATGTGGACTTACATCTAAATCTAAATCTAAGCTGCAAAGATATGTATCATTTGAGATTCATATTAAATGCATTCCCACAAGCAGACATGCATAATTTCGCGCTTACACATGCCGCATGTGGACCTACAATATAAAAACCCCAATTTCAAATGGAAATAAGTCCTGAAACTCTTGCCAATTTTCCTTGAAACAGGGATTACACTTGCAAAGTTAATTCGTTAATAATATAATTTAATTGTACCGCGTACGTGTATTTTCATTGCTGTAAATTAACAATCGAACCCTAAATATCTGAAATATATTTTTTATTTGCTATATATAACAACCTGTGACGTCATGCAGCCGAGATAAATTTTGAAAACGCGCGGACAGCATTGCCATTGAATAAAATATTTTTAGTCAATGGATCTTCAAGTAAAAATCCATGAATGAAATTTTTTAGGTACCGAAAATATGATGCCTATTACAAAAAAAAAATAAAATCGTGATTATTTATTCGTGAATGAAAGTAGGTATATTTTCTACGTAGATTTATTTTTTATTTTTACACATTTCAAAATTAGGTTAGAGTGATTTAATTGCGTAATGAAATTGGCTTTTTAGAGAGCATAAAATAAAAAAAATTGCCCTCTGGGATATTCGCAACTCCCTTCAGTGATTAATACATGCTCTAATGATGTTTTAATTTGTCCTGGAGCGGAGATGTTTTTTTTCATTAATAAGGCCATGTTGTTTTTTTTTTTTTTTGAAGTCTGGATGCAATTAAAAATGTGCCTCGTGCTCGAATAATTTATTTTCATGAAATTTTTCTGAAATAAATTTTAATGCATTATACATGAGTGTTGTGGTAGCAAACATTATTCCAAGAAATATTTATATGCAAACACGGGTTTTTATACAGCTCTTTTTTCATTTTGGATACATAATTTTAGTCAGGAGCTCCTGTTTTTATACAATTTGAATAAATCCGGTTCGATTTGATTCTGCAACATTTCCAAGCTGATTTTAATTCAAAATTAGTTCGAACTATTTGTGAAAAATAAAAAAAACAAGTCTTGAAAGAAAATAATACAATATCATTAATTGAAAAACACATTTGGACATCCAATGCTCTTAATAAGAACATGGATGTTCTTCGTTCAATACAGTTTTTAAATATTTTATCGATTATGTTTTTCTTCACCATTCAGCTATAATCTCTTGCCTCCAGATTCGTTTCTGATTTTTTTTAATTTGTAGGTTTTCTATGTTTCTGTATTTTTATAAAAATTATCTTTTGTACTTTTTTATAGACATACAACATTTCGTAAACTTTTCTCGAACTCAAATATATAGATGTTCAATTTTAAATTTTCACGGATATTATTCAGTCGAAGGCCAACTACGTACACAAAACGACAGGCCTGATGATGAATCGTGTGATCGATTCGAAACGTCGGCTCGAGAACAAGCAAAGTCAACAAATTACCCGGAAAGCCATAAACATCTATGTTTATTTGAAATAAATTCGGCAGACATTTTTTTTCTTAAATCTATTACATTGTTGATTTCATAATTGTTGTTTTGGTATACTTCACCAAAAAAAAACTAAGCTCTTGTGTGTGGTGAGGAAATATACAAAATGAATGAAAACTAAATCACTCACTAGGGTTGTTGTCGTATCTTCCATACATATTTCTATTAACGCAATCTAAGAGAGTTTTGTACTCGAAGTACGATATTATGATAGATAATTATCAAATTTCTTCGTGAGATGGATGATGGAACATACTTTTGTGATTGAAAATTCAATTAGTACGTTAGAAATCAGATTCTTCTTTTGTTCTTTGTAATAAAGAGCACATAAACAATGAAATAATAAAGATACATAACAAAAGCTGTCAGTCAAAATATCATTTTGTTTGCAAGTAGGAATTTTATCGCACATATCATGTTATTATAACTACTGATTTATGTTTTTAAAAAAAAACTAATTTTTGATTAAATTTTTTTTTTTCGCACACAATATTGATTTTATTTGAATTGTAATTAACAGACGTTTTCGACCTATATGGTCATCTTCAGATAGGATTGTAATCCTACCTGGAATACTTTTTAATCAAAGATTAGTTTTCTTTTAAAAACATAAATCAATCAACATGAATTTTCACAGTGTTTTAATACACAAACCATAAAAAATATAACAATAATATTTATAAATTACATTTCTATGTCGAAACAAACGTAAATTAAAACAAAACATAGAAAATATTAATAAAAAGAGAAGGGGAAAATCGGGTGAAATCTATTTATCTTCACAGAGATGGCCACCAGACTTACTCCAATTACTTTAGCAGAAGTGCGAGGTTATCCTAATATCCAAGGCTCAGGTTCTTATTTTGGTGAAGTCTCAAATTTCATAGATGCTTCAAGTTCAAGACTGTCACACAGAAAAAATAGTTGTACAAAATGTATAATATTTATCACAAATGTAAGAGAACGATAGTAGGCTGTACATGTAAGTAGTGAAACTTCTTGACGTGTTGTGTCATGTTAACATCGCATGTGGCGTATTGAACATATTATTTTCACAGTTAAATATACCGGCCTTACGCCAACTCATTCGTTTTGGATAAAAACTCTCTCAGCTCTCGAGGAAACTGCTTATTTCTTGTGAGGGCTTATTAAATCTTACTAGTATTTATTTTGGGCTTGAAATAATCATAAAAATGGGAAATTATTTCTGACATGCATTGAACGCAAGCATTCTACCAAATGAGCTATTGATAGGAGCTATCTAAGTTGATTTAAGCTTCATTTTTATTAGGAATTCATAAAAACATCTTCAAAGGGTTACCTTATCTTATTTAAGATGTAAAAGTATCTAATTTTAGAATTAAAAATCTTTTATTCATTTCAACACTCCAACCGTTTGAACGCATTTTTTTCACGTATACTTCAATATGCATCAGTTTTTTATTCCGTCCTTGCTGCAGTTGGTTCATCAACATACTAATGAAGTCCTTTGACATCACATTAATTATTATTAAACTGCACCCAAGTTAGCAATCAATCCCCCCGATACTTTATCCTTTGCCTGTCTCTATTTGAGATCGACCTTTAATTTGGCAGTCCATTAGGTATTCTCTGCCAGGAGCGGGCTGTTCAACTAACAGGTTCAGGCGAGTTCAAGGGAAAGCGACACTGAAGTTCCCTCCAACTCCTTAGACAAAGATTCTCGCTCGAGCATATCACATTTTTTTGTGCCATGATAGTTTATTGACAGACTGTCCGTGGTATAAATTACACTTCGGCTTCTGCGTAAAGTCATTGTTTTGTGAAAGTGTTTGAGCATAAAACTATCATAAAAAGATAAATGGATATCGATGTCAAAATTTCTAGAAAAAGTGATGAAAGTATAGCCAAATTCATTGAACTCTATCTTGATGTGTTGTAGTTCGGTCGATAGCTACGTTGATTAAATGCTTGCATGCCATGCCGAGAGCTAGAGTTCGATCCACAACGATGGTGTCATAAATAATTTAACGTTTCGGTGATTATTTCTAACCCAAAAAAAAAGTACCGCAAAGGTGTACTAAGCCTTCACTGAAGTGGTCAGCGAATGCTGCAGGGTTTGCTAGCCTCCTTACCTGTAAAAATAAATACGATCCACTCGTCACATGTGAATCCTTCGAAAACAAGGCGTTAAAAGTTGTTACCCAGCTTAGTTGCGTTTTTATACGTTGAATTAAATTTTTAGTTCCATCTCTTTCTGTAGAATCACAATAAGGAAATTTTCTTTCTATTGACTTTTTATTCTTTAAAAAAACAAACTATAGAACTAAGTGGCCTTGAGCCATGATTTATCTATCGGATTAAATTTTCTTCATCAAATGTTAGCAATCTAACTTGACAAGATGGATATGAAAATTTAAGATGCATATTAAGCACACGCCCACAAAAAGATGCGTGTATGTTCGCGCTTAGGTAAAATACTGTATCTGCACCTACTATCAAGGTAAAACTCAAACTACAAATAAAATATAGGTACACGAAGTACACCATGCAATTTTGTGCCCTTTCATTTCATTAGGGGTGAAATCGTCAAAAATTAACCACTATTTACAGCCGAAATTGTAGGTCTCATACTTATCTACTTTAAGTCAAGGTATTAATAATAAGGCCAAAGAAAAAAAGTAAACAATCCCTTAATCATCATCTGTCCATCATTGTCCGGTCGATAGCTCAGTTGGCAGAGTGCTTGCATTCTATGCCGTGAGCTCGGGTTCGAATCCCGCCGAGGGTGTCAGAAATGATTTCCCGTTTCGGTGTTTATTTCAAACCTTAAATAAAAAAAACCGGCAAGGTTTACTCAGCCTACACAAGAAATGAGTACCAGCCCCCTAGGAAGCTGGGAAACCCCCCACTTCACTGAAGTGGTTGGCGTAAGGCCAGCCCGCTTACCTGTAAAAATAAATAGGTTCACTCGCAATATGCGACTCTTTCGGGGATAACGCGGCAAGAAGTTACGCTATATGTGTAGCTTAGTTGCGTTGCGTGTCATCTAAAACCATTAAAATCTTTCAAAAAACATCCTTTCTTTCTAAGAAAGTTTCTTCTCGTGCATCTTTTTTACAAGTCAACGCACTCTCTCACTTAATTTTAAAGCACTCCCATAGCGGCGGCGTCATTAAATTAGCCAATTAAACCGAGATTTTCTTAGACTTATCAAGGGGGGGCTGGTCTTGTACTCACTTACTCGGCAGCGTCTCGAGTCTGCGCATTATTAGATTGTTAAACAAAGTGTGAGTTTGTTTGTTTGTCAGATACACACACCGTGAAGTTTTAATGACAATCTGCTAGCTCATTGAAAGTTGGGAGAGTTTTATAACGGTTCCATTGCAGAACGAGACAGTGGCAAAACGAAACATGACATAACGATACATGACAGAACAACACATGACAGAATGACACATGACAGACGACACATGACATCACATGACAGAACGACACAATGACAGTACATCAGAGTCGGTGTTATGGCCACGGGGATCAAGTCGGGTTATTCGGAACCGGATAACGTTGGTTCGAATCCCGCGACGATAACTTCGACCCTGGTTCAACAGATGCCGTTGCATGCACACAAGTTTCGGCTTTCGCATGAAGACAACTGGCCAGGCAAAATAGGTTGGTTGATTGCATTCCTTGCCACAAATCTATTTAAAAAAAAAAAAAAAAAAAATCACAAGATGAAAAAACATCACATGTTCTGTTTTACGTATGTGTTGTGATGTATTGTTTTGTCCTTGTGTTGTTTTGTAATAGTGATGTTTTGTCATGTGATGTATTTGTCATTGCGATGTTCTGTCATTTTTTGTTTTGTTATGTCTCGCTCTGCCATGTGTTATTCTGTCATGTGTCGTTATACTTATAGGTTGGTATGCCGCTGACCACCCATGCTATAAAAAATGGTTCACTTTGCCAATGTCACCCCTGTTCCAGGGAAGGCCGGCAAGAGTTGCAGGGTGTATGTTCATTTGAGATTTGTCCACATGCGGCATGTTTAAGCGCGAAATTATACGTGTCTGCTTGTGAAAATGCATATAATGTGAGTCCCTAATGTTACATATCTTTGCAACTTAGTTTAGATATGTAGTTTAGTTTTGTCATGTGTAGTTTTGCCACTGTGCCATTCTAACCTGTCACTTTTAAAACATGCCTCGAGTCTGACGACATGGGATGAGCCAAACTATGTAAACTTTGGCAAAGGGTTAAAAATAGCGTACCCGCCACCAACGCAAAACGTACTCGTAAATACAAATTACGTTGCGAAGGATCAGATTAAAATCTTCCAAGAACTTGAAATCGATTAAAATAAACATATTGCACGAGTACCTTTACGTTTAGGAGAAGCCTTGGCATTATGTTTTCATAATTGTTTGATTAGAACATTTGATTATGTATGCATATACGTGGATAAATAATTGAATATTTTTTACATAACAAAAGAGCACTGCATTCGTGTGTGTTATTCTTTAAGTGCCCAAATGACATAAATATATACCTTTTTCTCAATGACTTATAGGTTGGTATGAGGCTGACCACCCATACTGTAAAAAATGGTTCTGATGATTGCTGTGGTTTCTGTCTATGGTAACGATAAGTTAGCAAGACCCCGTAGAATCTCGGCAAGGTGATGTCACAGTTTTTCTAAGAAATGTATAAAGCATGAATTCTACCCAATGAATTTGTATTTCAATTCCAAAATTATACAAAAACACAGAATTAATAGTTAACAAGAAAAGTAACAGTCTCCATTTTTATTATCTTTGTAAATTTTAACATTTTTCAAACATGTAATTTTGTCAATTTCTATCATAATTGTTAAATTTACAATAATCTCCTTCTTTCTAACGCTAATCTAATGTAATCTAAGTTGCAAATATATGTAACATTAAAGATTCACATTATATGCATTTTCACAAGCAGACACGTAAGTTCGCTCTTAAATATGCCGCATGTGGACAATATAAAAACCTGAATCTCAAATAAACATACACCCTGAAACTCTTGCCGACCTTCCCTGAAGGGGTAACATTGACAAAGTGAACCATTTTCTACAGCATGGGTGGTCAGCCGCATACCAACCTATAGGTCAAGGAAATTCTTACAAATCCTTTAAAATCAATCTTCACTACATTTAGCCCATCTATTAAAAAAAAAGACGATTTTATTTGAATACACGTTGACTTGGTATATGTACTATAAATATTTTAATTTAATCATCGTGTTGTACAAAAAAAAATACATGAAATAAAAAAAACACATCTTGTGAGCGTTTTTATTTGCATACATTTTTGGTAAACGCTTAAGTTTGGTTTCGACGTAAGAAGGTATTTACTTGGGGCACGTGCATGTATAGGCAAAAAAGTCACTCTATCAAATCATCAATCAGGCTGTCCCACTCGACAATCTTACGCAGAAATTCGATCTCGCTCCGTCAAGTTCTGTTAAGTATTCCCAATCTGCTCATTTTTCCACTATAAGTTATGAGCCAATTTTAAACGACAATAAAATCCTTCATATAAGGGCAGAAATCATTCATTTGGTACCATTACATTTTTAAATTTATCAAATATTTTGAGAGGAGTTCCTTGACTCATAGGCTGGTATACTTAATGGTACGTAGTCTAGTGATAGCTCTTCGTACTCGTAAATGAAAGGTCGTGGGTTCGTGGGTTCAAATGCCGGTGGAGCACAAAAAAATACCATTTAATTTTCAAATAATATGCTCTTTGGTAGGTTGCAAAATTCATGTAGCTTTACGAAAGACCGGTCACCAATGGTCCATCTAGTCTTACAGGGTTTTGCTTGAAAATACGGACGGATACATCATCGTTTTTTGACATATTTTGACACATTTCCGTAAAAATCTTGTTTTTGTTCTAAATCTAAATCTAAGTTGCAAAGATCATTTGATCATTATAGATTCATATCAAATGCATTTCCACAAGCAGACACGTATGAGTTGCGCTAACACACGCCGCATGTGGACCTACAATATAAAAACCAAATTTCAAATTAACATAAGCCCTGCAACTCTTGCTGACCTTTCCTGAAACAGGGGTGACATTGGCAAAGTGAACAATTTTTTACAGTATTGGTGATCAGCCTCATACCAACCTATACGTCAAGGAAAGATGACATGACAAAAATGACAATAGAAATAAAAATACTTTTTAGTTAAAAAAATAAACACTGTATTTCTGAGAGAAAATGTATTTCTTGCGTTGCCTTGACCAATGAAAAATCCAATTTTCTTTTTCGTCGATGTTTTGTTTCATATAAATTGTCACGAAAATGTAATTTTGAAACGTCTCCTGGTTTTTCGGTTCCAAAATAAGGGTTCTGTTTATTCAATATTGATTCGTATTATGCTTCAGCGGAATAAAGGCATTATCTACCAAGGCTGAAAGTTCAACAATATTTTTATTAGGTCTTAACGAGAATAAGAGAATGACATTTGAATGAATTTGGGTTGGCAAAACAATAACATTGTAAGGATGTTTATTTCACAGATAAAGTTTTATTGAAAGTAAACTATGATGTTGGTACATTCTTTTATTAGGATTAAAAACTAATAAACTATTTTTCCATTCGAATCACAGAAATTTATGAACACTCAAACGTATAAAAAATGTATAGAAAAACAAAATATTTAGGGCTACGTTGGGCTTACAGAAAATTCCAAGGACACTGAGAAAATAACATTTTTTGGAATTAGTTTTTTTTTACTTTTCTTTTATTGTGCCCCTTTATGACAAAAACCACGGTATGGAGCTTACAATAATGTAAAATTGTTTTAAATTTGCCTATGTCACCCCATGTTTAAGGTAATGCAGCTACAACTGAAAAATTAATTTTAACAGCATGCGTATTGCGTAAACGCGAACATCACGTTTTTTCTTGTGGGCTTGAATTTATTATAAATCTGTACCTACCCCGAGTACGAGTTGCAAAACTTGAGTAAAGTAAAGTTTACGGAAAGTATTAAAGAGTGGTTTTCCCCAAAATCTGCCGTTTTTGTTTGTTTGAACTTGATTTTCTTCATCACTGTAATTCTTTTGCTAAGACCATCAAGTGTAAGAAACAAAAACGGCAGATTTTGGGGAAATCCCTCATTAATACTTTTTGTAAACTTTACTTTACTCAAGTTTTGCAACTCGTACTAAGGGTATTGAAGTTTAAATATATATTGGCAACTGCGATGCAACTTATTGAACAAGTTTGATTACATTGTGCGTTATTAAAATATCTTCTAATAAAGTCGTTTTAAAAAAGTATCAGAGTAATATAAAAATAATGTTTGAAAGAAATATATATCGCCCTTATATGTTCGGTCGATAGCTCAGTTGGTAGAGTGCTTGCATTCCATGCCGAAAACTCGGGTTGAAATCCCACCGAAGGTGTCAGAAGAAATGATTTCCCGTTTCGATGTTCATTTCAAACCCAAACTAAAATACCGGCAAATTTTATTTAGCTTTCACAAGAAATGAGTATCAGCCCTTTGAGAACTTTGAAACCCTCATTTCAACTGAAGGAGTTGACGTAAGGCCGGCCCTCCAAGATGTTAAAATAAAAAAGTTTTAATCGAAACTTGCGACCTTTTCGGGAAAATGTGGTAAAGAGTTTCACTATATGTGTAGTTTAATAGCATTTACTAGTTATTATTTATTTATTATTTGTATTCCTTGCCTCGCAGGTTGGTGTGAAGCTGGTTTATTCAAAAAAAATAGTTCACTTTGCCAACGTCACCCCTGTTTAAGGGAAGGTCGGCAAGAGTAACAGGGTGTATGTAGGTACAATTGAGATTTGGGTTTTAATGTTGTAGGTTCACATGCGGAATCAGCAAGTGCGAACTTACACGTGTTTGTTTGTGGGCATGCACTTAATATGAAATATAAATGTTAAAATATCTTTGCAATTTAGATTAAAGTCTCATTCTCCAGCTCCCTGTACTCGAAGTTACTCGAAGGAAAATGAAGATGATTTAGACCCGGTATTTTGAAGTAAAGTAAAGTTAACTAAAATGCAATTTTAGTTAAATCATCATAATATTTCACTCAACGAATTTCGCCAGTAAATATTTAGTTACTTTCCCTTGCGATTTTCAAGATGGCGTCGCTTCACTGACAGCAGCTGTTCTTTTTTAATGTAAGGATATATCAAAATTGTTGCAAACTGAACATTTATTGTGTTGTTTTCTAGCTCAATGGAGGTTAAGCATATGATTTTTATGAATAGTAGTTTGTTTTTAAAGCTTTCGAATGGCATTTTAATTATTTCCAAGATTTGGGGGTGGAGCTTCATACTTCGGTAATTTTCGGTTGTAGTTAACTCGAACTTGAGTATTTTAAATAAAAGTAATAGTTACCTAAAATATTATAAATGTATAATATTAAAAATATGTTCAAAATGCATTGGCGCATCACGCCATCACATTGCTACTGCATTATCCGAACATCTGCGATCACTTTGTGAGTCTCATTACCCTTGCATTATCTCGATAGAGTCTGCCTTACATTGCCTTTAATGTATATTGTCTGCATGCATAGAATCTCTAACGGCAAGCCCTCCTAGAGCTTGCAGTGATCCATAAAATATTCATCGCTGAATAATGCAGCTGGGAAATTGATTTTCCAGTGAAAAAATGAAGAGACAGTTCTCTGCGTTTTCATTGGTTGTTTTCCGGAAAGATGTGCAAACGTTCTATCTGTCACAAGCTTGAAATTAAGCCCTGCGCCAAGTAAATTATTGAAAAGAGTTTTTACCGATTTTCTAAGGAGTAGGGTTTGAGAAACCTCTAAAGTGAAGCCTCGAAAAGTCTTAGAAAGAAAACTAAAACAACAAAAAAAACTACACGTTTAGCACTATTGATTCAAGCCCAAAACCTTTTAAACAGAAGTCGGGTATTCTAAAAACCAAGCTATTTTCTTCAGATGCCATGCATGAAATATAATAATTGTATATTGTTGCCGACCCTGATGTATGGATACGAGTCGTGGACGGTGAATGAAAGAGAAGTAAATAAGGTATGCACCGTAGAAATGGCTCATTTGAGAAGTATGACAGGAAAAACATTGAAAGATAGAGTGAAAAACGAATGGGTTTTTAATGAATGCGGAGTAAAAGAAAGCGTGAAAGTGAAAGTTCAAAGAAGTGTGATACAATGGTTCGGACGTATTGAAAGGATGAATGAAGACCGACTAACAAAAAAGTGAACAAATGGAATGTAATATGTAGGTAAGCGTAGAAGGGGAAGTTCTAGGAAAGAATGGATTGATCATATAAGTGAGATTGCGAATGAATGGAGTCTACAGAGTGGAAACAAAATAAGAGCGTGCATGAAAAGAGTGATGAAACTAGATGAGATTAAAGCAGTATGCAAGTACAGAGTCAAGTGGAGGCATTTGTGGGCAGGTACCGGCCACCCCTAGAGAAATGGCGGCAGGATACAAGGCAAGACAAGACAAGACATATTAATGGTATCCTTCTTCTCCATCCAACAACATCTTTGACATCGTATATTCTCTAAATTTTTGAGTTTCTTACTTTGCCACGAAGTGGTATTACACCTACTTCAGACTAGATGTGTTCTGCGCCATTCTGCCAACGCCTTCTATAGGTGGCAGTGATTCTGGCCGTTTTTTCCTGTCAAGCTTCGTGCTGGGTTGACAGTCAGTAATGTATGAAGATGTATGAAAGTTTTTATACAATTTGTCCCGTAATCTATAGACAATTCGGCCAGAATGCATTGTCTCTGAAATTGCCCTTAGGCTTGCGATGCGCATTATGCACGGGTTGTCCGTGCTATATTAATCCAGTACAGGGTCGGAAGTTTAGAAGTGTTTGAGGATGTGTTACAGCTTTCACACGGTTTGCCCGGTAATACGTAGACAATCGAATCTAACGGTTTTTGATGATGATGATGAGTTGATGATTTCTTTATAGCGCCGTTTCGTGATGTAGTCACTCCAAGGGCGCTGTTGCAAACGGTGCGAGAAATTTGCTTGTCTTCAGTGCGTTCCGGAACTTTCCATTGTCTTCTAGCTCTCTCACATGATGTTGCAGGTGGTTCCAAGCCAGAGGGCCAGCAACACTCTCAAACAGCAAAGTCATTACTCATCCACAGCCTACAGTGGATTTTTCATACAAAATATCGATGATCCGTAGATCAGCTATGGATAAAATGTTTTGGGCATATCGCTGTATGGTTCGAAGGAAGTTTTTTGCTGTGGCAGATTCAGCTATGGTTTTCTTTGCTTATTGTTTTTAATAATATTGTTTTCTTGTAGTGGCTGCTGTGGAGGGAGCGGCTCCAGGCGTTGCGGGGAGCACGGGGGTGCGGGACGCGGGGCTACGGGGCGCGGAGGACGCACCACACCCCTCAACGTGTCCGACGTTTCGGCCAACGACTCCACCCTGTACCTGGGACGAGCCAGCACGCTCTGCCGCTCGGGTAAGTCTATTTTTTTCAATAACCTTTCGATTGAGTGTTGACTCTGATAACAAAAATAATATTACGATGATTTATTTAATGAGCGCTGTTTTTGTGTGTATCAAACTTCAAAAGCCCTCTGTGAGCTTGGTTGTCGCTGTAGAAAGCGCCAATTCTCAAGCAAAACCCAATTGCTGTAAGGCTGGATGGAGCTTTAGTGACCGGTCTTTGGTAAAGATATAAAAAAAATTCACCCAGTGAAGAGCATATTTGAGAATATAAATGGTATATTATATTTTTTAGGGTGGATTTATTAACACAGTGAAAGTCCATTTTTAATTATTTAAAAAATTCAAATAGAAACAAAGTTTTAACCTTTTTGATTCTGAATTTACTAGCTACATACGCACCGCCAGAACGGAATACTTTTTTGAGGTTATTTTTTTACACATAAATTGATTTCCTACCTTAATTACTTGATAAAACTTCAAAATTTATGAAAAAGTATATTCATTAGTTATCTAGGAACACAAATCACAAACTTTCAACACATGTTTTCACTTGTTGTTTTAAATAAAAACAAGTAAATCACAATAATATTACTTTAAAAAAAAATTTATACCCACATTCTACTAGATTTTATATCCGTTAGGTTTAACAAATTTTTTTACTCACTTAAATACTCGTCACTAAAGAGAAAAACATTAGTTATTTTACAAAAAAAAACAAGAAACGTAAACTGTCATATCTATCTGAATAGAGTATACGTGCCTCGATTTTGTTTGTAAATCTATAATCTATAATCTAAGTTGCAAGGATATATTCATTCAAAGCTCTCAGATGTATGCCCACAAACAAACACGTGTAGTTCGCGCTTACAAATGCTGATTGTGTACTTACAAATAAAATCCAAACCTCAAATGAACATAAGCCCTGCAACTCTTGCCGACATTCCCTGAACATTGGTTAATAACCCGCGGGACGAGAGGTCGATCTGTTCTGACGAAATATTTGAGAAAGAATATTTTCAAAATATGTATAATATGAGATTTTATTAGTGTACCTATAATGTAAGCAACAAAAAGTTTGAAATTTTTTAACACCGATGTCAGGGGATGCTTTAAACTTCGATGACATGGATGGATGCCAGCCGCACTGTATGCAAGTTTAGTCATGACATCTATGCATGCCAGCCGCAGCCAAAAGATTAATTCACTTATTCGAGCAAAAAATAAATAAATAAGTGAATTAAAACTTTGTTTCCATTTGAATTTTTTAAATAATGAAATGGTATATTTTTTTGTGCTCCGCCGAGATTCGAACCCACAACCTTTCATTAACAAGTCTGAAGTGTTAACAACTAGACAACGGACCGGTAAATCCTTATCTTCCTGATCTGATATCCTGATCTTCCGACTAAAACTACCTCGTCTAGTCTAATCGTTGAAAAAACGTCTTAACCCAACGCGCTGATCAATCGTTGTTCGGAGACGCACTGGCCCGGACAAGTTATATTGCATACAGGATTGAAAGTGTAGTATTAAAATAGCATCTCTTTTAAATTTAAAAATGTGCTTTGCCAATGACCAGTCACCAAAGGTCCATCCAGCCTTACAGCAACTGGGTCTTGCTTGAGAATTGGCGCTTTGTAGCGACGACGATCAAGCTCGTAAAAAGGTTGATAGCTCAATTGGTAGAATGCTTGCATTCCATGCCGAAAGCAAGGGTTCGATCTCAAAGGTTTCCTCAGCCTTCACAAGAAATGAGAACCAGCCCCCCCGGGAGCTGGGAAACCCCCACTTCAACTGAAAGTGGTTGGTGTGAGGCCGGCCCCCTTACCTGTAAAAATAAATAGGTCCCAAAGCACCACATGCGACCCCTTTGGGGATAACGCAGGCAAGAAGTTACACTATATGTGTAGCTGTGTTGCGTTGCGTTAGCGAAAATGATTTCCAAAATGTAGAATAGAAAATAAATTATTTTAAACGTCTTTTCGAACAGAGATCAAGATATTGACAACATTGTATTTTTAATGATTATTTTTGGACAAAAATCGTTCACAGTGAATGTTTCACAAAAAAACTGTTTTTAGTCTTCAGAGAATACGGATTTTCAAACCGTCAGAGATGGAACCAGCCCAGAGAGATAACAACTTTTGTATTACCGGTTTTCTAAATGTTTGGACATTTGCTTTTGCATGCTCGGGTAATACAATATTATTATTAAAAAAAAAAACATTGTCTGTCTGTATAAAAACATACATATACATCTTGCTGTTTTTTTTTTTCGATTAAAAAATACAAATAGCAACCTTATTTACTTTTATCTATTGAAAATCCGCTTGCTCTTTGAACTCACACATCTCCGATGCTCTTTTTTTATGGCTTGATTAAATCTCTTTGAATCCCTTGAGCTAAAATAAGCCGCACGCTTTTTTTGTTTCCGTTTATTTTGTAAAACAAGATAAGATGTTTAAAAAAGTGTTTCCTTTAAAAGAGAAAAAATCAAAAATTTTTCTTGATCAATAATATTTTTGAAAAAAAAACGGAAAAATTCAGTACGGTGGAGCCTTTGCTTTAAAAGTGAGAAACTTTGAAAATTTTAAATGTGCCAAATATCGACAGCCAAACTATGACTGGATCTTGCTTGAGAGTTGTCACTTTATTTAGCGAAAATCAAGATCATAGAAGACTCTTGAGGTATGACCTATAGATCGCCTAACTTCTAGGAGTGAGGGGACAATAGAGGAAAGCAGCACAAGACAGAGAGTCATAGAGAATTGTGGTGCGGTAGTCTAAGAGCTTTAAGGCTTTTGGCTGGTTCGTAGTCCAGAGGTAACATTTCGCACTCGTAAATGGAAGGTTTTGGGTTCGAATCCCGACGGAGCACAATAAAATACCATTTATATTTTCAAATATGCTCTTTGCTGCGTTGAAAAATATATATAAAACCATTACCAAAGACCGGTCACTAAAGCTTTACAGCAATAGGGTATTTTTTATGCATTAGCGTTTTGTTGCGACGACCAAGCTCGTAAAACAACACCTCTATGCACTACAACAAGTGTCATGAACCCGAAGAGTCTCTGAAATGTAGGATGTCTCCCGCATAGGATTTTTTAATAAAAAAAAGTCCCATAAAACGACCTTAAAGTCAAGAATTATTAATAAAAATGAGAAACGAAATGCTAAAATCAAAATTTGAATAAAATCTCAAAGCATTGATTACGCAATTTTTTGCCGGAAACATTGTGTGATATTTTACAATAAAACTGTTTGCGAATAATGTATTGAAAGCCGTTGAATTGAATTGGACGTGATATTGTTTTTTACATTCGACCGTGCACAAAAAAAACAATCCATTGAACAAAAAGCAATAACAATTAATAACAAAAATACTGAAATCGGTGAAATTAACGAACCTTTTCAGGGTTTTTTTTTTGTTGTGCCAGTGTTGTGAACATAATACGTATTCACTCAAATGAATTTTATACGATTACTGTTGATTCGAAGTCATTAAACACAATAAGAAAAATAAAGCGAAGCTAACCTGAAAGAACGTTTACAAAAAGAGTTATTTTATTGTTTCTTAGTTGTTTTTTTTGACAATGAAATTCAATGGACAATATGTGTTCTATTATTCATAATTTTATTGTTTCTTAAAATCGATTAATTATTTTAACCCTTTTTTATAATTAAAAGTTGATTGATTTGGTACGGCCTGTTTTTAGGTCAATTACGCCTCAAGAACCATCTTAATACTTGTTTATCGCTTTTCAGTATCAATTTTGAAATGCTAGAAGAATTTTTGATATCTTTCTTCACAAAGGTAGATGAGAAAAAAATTCTACCCATTGAAGGGTATTTTTAATCATTAAAAAATATTTTTTAAGCGCACCGCTGAGAATTGAACCCACTTACTTCCGACTACGAGTTTGTAGCTTGAAACCACTAGACTATAGTTTTTATGTTGCTATGAATTAAGTGTCTACATAACCAACAACATTTTTAGAAAGCCACCCACCATATATTATTAACGAAATAATGACACGCTGATAAAATCAAGGTCGACAGATTATCAGATCTTTCTCTTGGGAATATAACCAATTACATATTACTATTTAAGCATTGATATTGAAATCTAAATATGATTGATTGAAGTAATCAATCACATTTGTAATTGCTTTATTAGTGAGTCTATTTTCCCAAAATTAGACCTTAATATGAATATCGGAAAAAAATTACCTATTTTTTCCACGACTTGGTCTTAGTCTCAAGCTAAAGCCCCGTTTTTCTCAAGGTATTATTTTCTGGATAGTTTTTCGTATTCTTGTTTTTACGCTTATTGAATTGAATACTAGCAGTACGTGGCGTGCTTCACTATGCAATTTGGGCATATAGAAACAATTTATTTTTACAGGAAAGTGTTAAGAAACAACTGGGAAAATTTTTAAAATTTTTTGTGCTATCAACAAAAAACTTTCAACAGTTTTTAGGTATTCAGTCAGATATAGGAAGCATCTAATCTAATCTAATCTAAGTTGCAAAGATATGTTACATTGGAGATTCACATTACATGCATTCTCACAACCAGACACGTACAAGTTCGCGCTTGCACGTGCCTCATGTGAACATACAACATAAAAACCAAATCTCAAATGCACATACACCCTGAAACTCTTGCCGTCCTTCCCTGAGACAGGGGTGACATTGGCAAAGTGAAACATTTTTACAGCATGGGTGGTCAGCCGCATACCAACCTATAAGTTAAGTAACATACACGACAAATTACAGTTTATACATCACTAAATAATAATATCTATGAACAACAAACAGAAAACCAATTCCAATTTATAAACCCTAGCCGTCAACATTACAGATCAACCGCCATTTCTTTCTGTCCTTACATACTTCTTTCATTTCCTCCAGAGTCATAACCTTCTTCATACAGGCTCTTCTTTTATTATGACTCTGGATATTCCATTCATTCGCAATTTCGAATATTTGGTCCATCCATACCTTTCTCGGTCTTCCTCTACCACGACATCCATCTATTCTACCAACATATACTTTCTTCGTCAGTCTTTCCTCATTCATTCTCTCCATATGCCCAAACCATCTTAACAAAGTTCTTTTAATCTTCACTTTCACGCTTTCTCTTGCACCACATTCTTCTCTTACAAAATCATTCCTCACCCTGTCACTCCGTTTTTTCCCAATCATACTTCTTAGAAAGTCCATTTCAACAGTATGGACTTTACTTATATCACTTTCATTCACCGTCCAGGCTTCGCTTCCATCTATCCCGGTTAAACAGGTAATACTGAATACAAATTAAAAATTAGGAATTAAGGTAATACGCTAAGTATTTTTATCAGCTAAGTTTAAAAATAATTGTTTACCTGTCTAGAAAGATGTAAAAATAGTTTTAGCCATTGGGCGACAAAAATATCTCACAACGTTCTAAAAGGCAAAAAAAATGGCATAGGATGATGAAAAACCATGAATGTAAAAGTTGCGGTTTTCTGAAAGTAGACATGCAAAGAAAATTATTCAGAAGTGTAAAGAAACTGAGCATACAAAGAGTTCTCGTTATTTTCTAAAACATGCAACTATATCAGAAGAAAAAGTAGGAAATTTTATCCTACAAATTCCCTTTTGGAATCTGTAAGTTTCAAGAGAAAGTTTCTTCTTTGGAAAATAACTTCGTTATTTGATCACATTTTCAGCCGGTTACTTCGGCTTTAGTTTAATCAAATTATTAATCCGTGAAGCCTACGGTACAAAGACAATGAGATGAAAAAAATTGTCTAAGAGGGAAAGTAAACTTGCCATGAACGGCAAGGCCAAATTGCAAAGTGCCAAATTTGTTTTTCGTTATTTTGCATTTCTCACGGAAGCAAATTTAATCAGTGTGAAAAAATGGATGGGATGGGGGGAAGTTACAAACGTTGAAAACGAATATTGAAATAAAACAAATTTGTTTATTTTGCGGATGAATTTTATGGGTGGAAAAAAACATTTTGCAAATAAATGTAAATTGATTTTTTATTTGTCCGGTCAAAAGCTCAGTTAGTAGAGTAGGTACTTGCATTACATGCCGAGAGTTCGGGTTCGAAAACATGATTACAGCATGCAATTTTCGAAGGGGGGAAATTCACTTTTTGTTTGCATTGACTTTTAATTGTGAAAATCACGAGAAAGTTCATTTTTAAATTTGCGTTTGTTATTTAATTCCAATAAATAACTTTATTATGGGAACAAAAGTAGTCGTCAGAAAGTCAAAGGGTTATAAATAAAAACATCCTGTTTTGATAGCATATAGTGTTCATAACAATATTTTAACAAAAGTTTAATTGAGGTAAAATTCAACAATTAAACTAGCTATTCAATTTTCATAATTCTAACTTTCTGAAACTATTGTTTCAACTATCGCGCTTAGACTAATGCTATTTTAAACATATAATGTAGTATTTCAATCCTTTCAAATGTGTAACTACACAATGCGTAACAATGCCAAAACTATCCTGTAAAATATAAAAGTAATGAAACAAAGGTTGAGCATATTTTTTACGGAAATACTTTTTAAATTAAAATTTTACGATCGGCTAAAGAAAAGTATTTTTATTGGCAATTAGATGCGTTCCTAGTAATGCCGATAAACCCTTCGTCGCTTAAACATTCTTCCAAGAAGCCAATTCATCATTTTATTACTTCAATTAGAAACTTTCACATCTAAGGTAGTATTAGGCCACCCTTCCTTTAGGTATTTTAATTTTACTTGACACCTGCCTACGGAAGCTCCCTTATAGGCTTTTGCCAATAAAAACTCGGGGCAGGCACTAAAATTCTACTATGCCAAAGTGTGCACAATTTGAGACGAAATATTTAAATAAATACTTTGTTTTTATTTGTGTTAATCAAGCGTCATATTGAAATTCAGGCTATTTACAATCTCACAGAAATTGTACATCTCAAACGAAATTTACAACTTTTAGAATACAAGGAAATCTAATTTATAAAAGCTCAACTTACTTTAGTACTTTTAGTTTGCTATGAAATTGCCATACAGCTTTGAAAATTTCCAATTTAAAAAAAAAGCAGTCTCGGAAATTATGTCAGAACAGAACGAATTGAAAGATAAGCATCCGATTTTCCACTTCTTTATATTTTTAGTGACCCTTTTCAACTCCTCATACAATCTGATGTCCATATCCAACATACATCCTAGATGTACTTTCTAAAAGGGAATTTGTTCCTTCACGAATTCCCTGTATTACGAGTACATCCATCATGTAAGAAGTCGTCATCTATCATTGGCATTTTTCAGGGATAGTTCTGAACACTGAATTGTGTTTCTTTGATTCTTTTGTTAGTTTTTATATGTGTTATTTGCGGCTTAAAAAAAAACTAGCAAAATATATCAGTCCTTATTGCGGAAGCCAAAGGTTATTTTTAACGAAATCTTCATATATTTTGCAGAAATCATGAAGTCTTTACTTATGTAATCTATTATCTCACAAGCTGCAATGATTCTGTAACAATGGAACAGGGGTAAACACGGGCAGTGCACGTTTCATCACCTTTTCATTGAAAGCAATAGCGTTAACTGTTATGTATCTTTTTTCTTTTCTCGAGTGCTGATTATGGATGATAAAACGCAACTAAGCTACACATATAGTGCAACTTTTTGCCTGCGTTATCCCCAAAGGGGTCGCATATGGCGATTCGGCACCTATTTATTTTTACGGCTAAGGGGCCGATCTCAAACCAACCACTTTCAGTTGAAGTGATATATTTTTTATGGCATAAGATATGTTTTTTTTTATTCAGCCTTGTTCAGTTTTTTTCATTTAGCTTTGATATATTTTTAAATAATTTACTAAATTTTAGTACACGCTTGGCAGTCACGGATGAACCAACACAGAACTGGTTCAATGGCACTTCTAATGCCACCAAGGTTTCACAGAAAGTCAGCAGGAGTTGCAAGGCTTATTTTCATGCCAGTTTGTATTTAATTTTGTAAGTACAAATTTCTGCCTGTTTACACGCATTTGCCATACAAGCCTTAAATATCAATATATCTTTTCCAATTAGATTAAAGATAGACGTACATAGCGTTTTCCGTCAAATTTTCAAGCAACCTGCTAGCAGTCAAAATAATTAAATCAGGTTTAATACAATGGAATATCATTATACGCCTTTAAGTGTACCCGCGGAATTGTATACCTATTTCAAGAGGCTTTTTCAGCCATCAATAGTTTTCGCGATTTTCATTTCACCATTCCGCAAGCTTACGGAGCTCTGGCGGAACAAAATGCCGCCTGTAGACAATGGATACTTGCAATTTCCCGTTTTCCGAGGGTTATTACAGCAATCAACGGACAATATCAGCTTCTGAGAGGGTAGCAAGGTGAGGGGTTAAAGAGACGGAGGGTGCGGGGTGGAGGTAGCTATTGGAAATCTCTTTTGTTTCCGTTCAACGTACTCGGTTATTTTATTTTTTGAATATCCTATGTCGACTTTTGTTCCATATCGAAATAGTGAGAATATTGTAATAGTTATTTATGCCACTGCCTAGTAATGATAGTCTTTGTAACACGAGTGCTAGTTTGTGCCATGAGGCGCAGCCGAATGGCACAATAGAAAGCACGAGTGTTACAAAGGCTAATTACGTGCAGTGGCGTACAATACTTTTTCTACGACCATGAAAGAATTAACAAAATAGTGAATAATAGTCATTATAATGTACTCGTCCATTTGAAGTAATTAAAACCTTACCTTTGTCAAAACGTGTGATTTATCATTCCCTTCGATTATTGAATCTAACCTAAGTTGTAAAGATAAATTATATTAAGGTTTCATATTGAATTCATGCCCACAAGCCGACACATATAAGGTCGCGCTTTTACATCCTGCATATAAGCTTAAACATTCAAACCCAAAACTCAAATAAACATATGCCCTGCAGTTGTATTGGCACGTGAACCAAGTTTGTACAGCATAGGTGATCAACCTCATACCCACCTATTAACCAAGTAACTTTTTGAGTTTGTTTATTTTTTGCGGTGAAAATTTTTGTATTGTTTTCCTTTCAAGCCTTTTATTTTCCTTTGAAAAAATGAAAGCTTTATTTGAAGCATTCCGATAAAAATAAATTCGATATATTTTAGCACTATTAACAATTTTTATTTGACTCTACACATAAAATATATTTATTTTCATCTGAACAGGGCTGGAAGTCTCATCACCACGGTAATTCCTACCTACCGAATATCAGTAATATTGCATGAAGCCTAATCAGCTGATCGCTTGCGGCCATCTTGGATTGACAGGTCTTCATATCCCCATGCAAGGTTGACATTAGAAATTAAAAAATGGTTTCCATTCTGACAATGCGCATGCGCACATTTTCATTTCAACACGGTTACCCGTTGCGTAATGTTACATTACGCAACGGGTGTAGAAATGTATGTCATTGTGATTGCGTTAGCCGTTTTGTAATTAGTAAATTACCAAATGGGAGTAGAAAAATGATTTTTCGAAATGAATTTTTTTGAAATCTCGATAAACTTTAGCGTCATACGGGGTTATACACAGCATGTTTGATCTGCAGCTGGTTCATGGATCATGGTTTTTTTTAATGTGAAATTCACGTTTGGTGGATGCTGAGCCATGGATTTGCTGTATGTGAGTAACAGCAATTTAATCTAAAATTGCTTCATTCTGACATTTTTTTCTAACATTTTAAATAATATTTGCATAATATACTGTATTTATTTTAAAAACATACACATAGCTTACACCAAAGTTTTCATTCAAAAAGTGCGTTTTCCTCGAAGCATATATTTCATAATCTTTAATCCAAGTTACAAAGATACGATAATATTTAAGATTCATTTTAAATACATTTTCACAAGCAGACATGTACAAGTTCGTGTTTGCAAATGCTGTTTGTGTACTTCCAAATTAAAATCCAAACCTCAATTAATGAACATAAGCCCTGCAACTTTTACCGACCTTTTCTGAAACAGAGGTGTCATTGGCACAGTGAAAACATATTTTACAGTATACAAAGCCATACAACAGTCTGATTTAATCTCTGTTAATAAAAGTAAAATACACACTTATACGAAACAAATTAGTTCTCCTTCTCTGTAGCAATTCGGCTTGATGTCTTCACATTTTTCAACCACAAAAATTGTGTTGTAATCTCATAATATTTAAGAAAAGGTAGTTCTTTTTGTGGAAGCTTTTTTCTGAGGTTAAAAATATGATTTTAATGTAATTGAATTGAGGTACTTTACTCCGCCACTTACTGGACAAACTTTGTATGTGAGTAATACGACATGCTTACTTTCAACGGGCGTCATTTTTATCCATTCCAACGTACGTATTGAAAAAAAAAGAAACCTCCACGCTATTTTGGGATTTTGGACCTGTGCGTCACGGGGATTTGACCCGGTGAGGAACATTGTTTTCTAAGTGCTTTGAAAATTTTAGCAAAATCTAAGAATAGAATAAAAAACCTGAGGAAAACTTTCCACGTGAGGAGAGAGAAAGACCGTAATAAAAATGAATGGATTTTGCAGAACGTTTAGTGAAAGTATTTTTAAACTTAATATTTGTAACGTTTATTACTTCTCTAAAAAGGTCGATTGCTTTGGTATAAAAAATTAGATCCATTTATATCATCATCATGATTCCTTGACTTAAATTTATTTATGAGACTGATCACACATTATGTAACAAATGATTCACTTTGCCAATGCCACCTCGGTTCCATAGAAAGGCAGACGGAGTTACAAGGCTTATGTTTATGTGAGGTTTGGATTATTTTGTATGTAAACATGTAGCCTGCGAAAGCGCAAACTTTTATGTGCCCGCTTGTGCGCAAGAATTAAATATGAGACTTAAATGTCTTTTTTTTTTTTGCAACTTAGAATACAGATCATAGTGAAAGAATATTATATATTCATGAAGAAAAAGTACATTTCTTTGTATTTAGGTCAAGTTCAACCTAATGATTGCAATGCTCCCTTACATATTAAAAAATATGTTTTTCTGATGTAATATTCCAACCACGTTAATTAAGAATTTTCTAGGTCAGCAAAAATAAACTATTTACTTCAAGTGGGTACTTAGCCATGGCAGTGTTAATTAAAAACATGAACATTTAGTATGCAATTAAAAGGAACTCATGAAATGTAAATTAATATGTACAAAAACAAAGATGTACTGTGTATAGTAATCTTTAATCTAAGTCGCAATTTTTTTTTTTAACATGTCAGGGCTAAATTCAATGCACAGCCACAAGCAAACACGTGTAAGCTAATGCTTACACAGGCAAATGAATGTGCACTAACGCCAAAAAAATCAAACCTCATACGAACACTTTGCAAGTGCTGCCGCGTTTACATTGGCAAAATTGAGCCAAGATTTTACAGCATGGGGGTCAGCGTCATACTGTTACGTTTTTCCTGGGTTCTTTTAATTAAAACACAAGTTTAACACAAGTTAGCCATACAGTTTATTTACACAGACTTTCTTACAATAGATTTATTTTTAACAGACTTATTCTAACAGATTTATTTTAACACACTTATTTATTTCGTACAGATTACATTTATTTTACACCTTATTGGTCGCCCTGGCAACTAGATACTCCTCTGTGTGAGTGCTTCGAAGACTGACTCGCTTCAGCCCATTGTCGCCCTTCTTATAGCGGAACCTAGGGGCCATTCCAGCCTGCCCTAGAAAGTTCCACTACCACAGTTGTATAGACGATTCTGGACATATTTATTTCATGAAGAGTCCATTTCCTACCTACATACACACCTTACAATTACAATCGTCTGGGCCAGAACATTCTCTCAAAACACACGTACACCAATAAACATCTACCAGTGTATTTCGTTACAATACGAACCTTTTTACCATGAAACAAGAAGGGGTTATATGACGAGGGCTTAACCAATTTATTTTTACAAATAGATAGACCAGCATTATTACTTGAAGGGAATATTTCTGAAGAACCTGAAGGGTCTCATTTCTGAAATATGAGAACAAACATTGCATGAAAAAAACCCCGTATCGGGAAATCTTGTCTGTAAATCGTGGTGAGATTTGAAGCCTAACCATCTGGTTTTTATGTTTACGCTTTTTAGTAAGTAATTAATGTCATGCTAGAGTCGATAATTATCGTAGTTGTCATGAATGAAGACATATCTATCTATAATCTAAGTTGCAAGGATATATTCATTCAAAGCTCTCAGATGTATGCCCACAAACAAACACGTGTAGTTTGCGCTTACAAATGCTGATTGTGTACTTACAAATAAAATCCAAACCTCAAATGAACATAAGCCCTGCAACTCTTGCCGGCATTCCTTGAAACAGGGGTGACATTGGGAACATATTATTTTGAATAATTAACTATGTAAGAATTTATGAACTTATTTGAACAAAGCTTAATCATTCAACAGTTTCATTATAAAAGTATGAATGACGGAAGAAAAATATTTAAAAGTTTTTTTTAATTCTAAAATCACTCAATTTTTGTCGAAATTAAACATGACTGATTAAGTTAATTAAAGAAAAAAAAGTTTGAGAATTTTTTCCTTGTATTTTCTTTATAATTTCTTAACAAAAGTTTAAGCATGCAACATATTTAAAAAAAGTTATGAATTTAATTATAACTAAATAGAGAAATATACTAAAAATACTTTTTTTTAAATATTACTGTCACGCAATTTTTAACAGTGAACCCATTATTTGTGAGTTCAAGGTAAATTTATTTTCGTTATTTTTGGTACAACAAATATTTGAACTTCGTAATTTAAATTTATCCTAAAGATATACATAATGACGTAGTTAAAGATATTTATTACATTTTTGGGAAAAACCTGATAACGATTTCAGTCACGATTAAGAATTTTTAAGTAAATAGTTCTAGACGAAAAAACACAACAATTAAAAAAACTACAATTAATGATAGCGTCTCTTCAACTTTTAAACGAAAACTTGTGGTTCTCGGTGATTTCTTGACATAACTATTTATATCATACTGACGGACATAAGCGACATAAACTAAATTGTTCAGGAGAGCAGTTTAAAGTTTGAGATTGCAGAAAAATGGCATAACTTTTTTTTTTTATCATATCGTTAAAACTAAAACAGCTCTAAAATAAAAATAAATAAAGACGTATATTGGCATTCCTATTAATGTGGTTGTACAATGTTTTAAATTTTGTTTATGTCACAAGTGCCTTTAGGACAAAAAAGGCCAAAATCTTGTCAGTTACACCAAAACCATATTTCGAAAACAGTTGTTTGCTTGGGCATAAACAACACAAAAATCATCGTAGATCTATGGGAGTTAGCGCATAAGAAAGAACGAAAATTTTCAAGTAGGATAACATTCATAAATATATTTGACCAAAATGTCGCTTAAGCTCTACTGCCTTTTAACCGTCGAAATATTATATTTTTCCAAGATCAAAATAATGTTATGTTTTTATGCGGGTTCAATTAAATTAAACTGCGGTGATTTATTTTATACAATTTATTTCATATTCCGTTCTGATACAGAGTCACTTTACACCTACCTATACAATACAGCGATCGGTTGGCTTCTCCAGCTACAGAGAGTTTTGGCCCTTATTTTGTAGAAAGAATAAAAAACTAGACAAATCTCGATAAATTATTATCCTTATAAGCACCTAACGTCTATTTATTTCTAGAGAGTCTTTTTTATTAACTCACATAGACAAACATAACACACAACTTCATATTTGTAACGATATCGTATTTTGTATTTGAAATGTAAAATGACCGTATTTAAAACACTTGTTAACTTTGTGCAAAAAGCATATTTTACTTAAACACAGAGCATCTCTCCAAACTTGTTTCTGCTTGATAGTCGTTTAAATTTTTTTATTATTCGTCTTTTTGAAGAGGCCGGATCCAGAGCGCTCCAGGGTTGGATCAGGCAATTCCATCCAAAAAAAGTTAAGGTAGTCCATATAAACCATCTTCAGCATTTCACTTTCATGCTAAATACGCCTATCGTTGACATGGGGGAAACGTCCGGAAGCTCCAGCTCTCACAGACCACGGCAACAGATCCCGAAAAACATCTCTCCAGCATCATCAGCCAACTGTGTAAGCCTTTAACTATTATTCGATATAAACTACCTTCCCAAACATGTCTTTGTCTGGTAGTAGATGAACTAAGGTTAACAACGTGTATGGATGATCTCTTTCGGGAAACCAAAGAGCTGTAGACATTGCTCGTTACTGGGCCAATACGGTGTGAAGCTGACACGAAGAAGAAGAACATCGTGTAGCTCTTAGGCTATCCTTATACTAACTATGTTAATACTATCCTAATACTAATACTATAAGTATCCTAATACTAACTATTATTTAGCACCTATGCTAAATAAAAGTTCTTCTAGGCTCGTGGTCAAAATATCAATACAAAAATAAACACAGAACGAGCATTCACTTCTTGTTGTTGAACTATACTAAGGAAGTTCACGATATTCTCGAATAACATCAGTATTTCAAATTACGCACCAAGCGACAAAAGCGTTTTCCAAAAAACATATGTAAACTGAATCAGCACCTCTAATTAGCGTTTCAGTTACTTTACTTTTTTGGTGAAACACGATGCGTGAGTTAAATTATAAAGATAATTTAGTTTAATCATAGGGTTTGCAAAAAAATGTATGTAAATTGAATGAGAGCCTCTAGCAAGCGTTTAAGTAAGACTGTATTTTTTGTTTAACGCGATTGTTGAGCTATGATGTGAAGTTGTATACTCGAGGCGCAGGACTGTTAGAAATTCAGTTTGCTCCAAGTTTTTTATTTGACCTGAGATCGAGTTCACAAAGCTCTTCTGACATTAATTAAAATGGTGAAACTTTGCGAACTTTCAATGTTTTATTGAGTAAGTATCTTAATTTTAACTTAACATTTTTTGTTTAATTTACATTAAGTTTAACTAATTTAACATATAATCTTGAAAACAAACGTATTTTTAATTGTCGTTTGGTAACGTGAAATATTTTCGTACAATTTCTTGACTTATGTTATAAATATTTTTTTAATTATATTGTATGGCTAGTTTTAAGTATTGTGTAAGAGTAAAAGTACCAAGTCCCAAATGAGTTTATGTAACTCCTGGGAAATGTAACTTGTTATATTATTTCAATAAAAAAAAAAAAAAAAAAAAAAAAAAAAAAAAAAGTTGGTATGAGGCTGACCACCAATACTGAGCAAAAGTTGTAGGGTTTATGTTCTTTTGAATTTAAATTTGTAAGTACATATTCAGCATTTGTAAGCGCGAACTTTGACGACTCTGAATGAAATGAAAGAAATATGTAAGGTCCGAAAGAAATGGTGGTTGGTTGTCAATGTTGGCAGCTAGGGCATTTAATTTTGCGTAAAACTTAATTTTAATTCTATTGTTACATTTGATTTCTAAATTGTTTGCTAAAGTTTTTTTTGTACATCATTTATAATTTTTTGTGCTCCTTGACTGATAGGTTGGTATGAGGCTGTTGCGCGAGTTGCAAAGTTTATGTTCATCTGAGGTTCGGCGCAAGCTTGCATGTGCCTTTTTGTGTGCATGCATTAAATATGAGCCTTAAATGCCAATACATCGTTGCAACGAAATTGCGGAAAAAAATTCTAGCTTCTCTCATCCTTGACTGTTTACAGTGAAGTCACCATTTTTTATTTTATGCTTTGTGTGCTTGTCCACAGAGGTCGTGGTCCTGGAAGCGGAGGATCGTGTTTAGCGGCGAGCCCGCGGCGCCCGCCGCTGTCGTCGCAACGCTCAGCGTCACCAGATTAGCTCAGGTAAGAGTGCCACTCCACACATGCTATTTCACAAAAATATACATTAAGATTTTTTTAAACCCTACAACTGTGGTTTTTGTATATAAAGCTTTATGGTCGTAGTAAAAGTGTGACAATAATGAAAAAATTGGAGTGCTTACTAATTATTTATCTAAATTATAAAGGTGGAAAAAGCTTACAACTTAAAAAGTGTAACCACAAAAAAAAAAACACATTTTTTGCAGTTTTTTTTACGTGATAGATATTTTTGAGATACAGATTTATACATTCTTTAGTCTCGCAATAAGAAGATTTTTGATAATGTGAAAAGTTTTTGAGAAAATATGAACTAACTGAAACTACTTTTCATTAAATTTCTTAAAAACAGTTTTGCCATATTTTCTTTTGTTTGTGGTGACACTTTTTCAGTTACATAAAATATTTCTAAACCTTTATTATTGAGATAAATTCTTAAGTGGAAAAAACGCCTGATTGTTTTCATTACTGTCACTCTTTTACTAAGGCCATGAAGGTTAAGAAACAAAAACGACGGCTTTAGGGTGTTTAGCGCTCGTAATGTTTATTTGAATTATTGTCGTGTTAATCAAATGGAACAGTTATGAATTAATTGTTATGAACATATAGCACCATTTGTTAAGGTTTTCTTTTTCACCTGACATTGTTGGTATTTTTGTCTCGCTTACACCAACGAAATGTTTCTGTCACTTTCTATTACGCGAAGTACCTCTACTCTGTCTTCAATCCATGCCCATTATTGACATTACCATGGCAACAGAAAGTGTTACGAACATCAGTTTATTGTTGTCACAGGTATGAAAATACCTGATAGGTTCTTATCAAGGCTTTTCTAGCATAAACGTAATTATTCTTTTAATTTTATAAAAGTTCATTTATTTTTTTAAATATTTATTAAAAAAAAAATCTAAGTGTGAAATAAAAATGTAAATGGCTTTTAAGACACAGCAATGTGAGAAATTGAATAAATTTTAATTGAATGCAAGCATTAACAAGACTCTGTAAAAATATGAATGAGAAAAGAAGAAAAGGGCAACGTGAAGGGAAGGGAAGATGAGCATCACTTAATTAAAACAGAAATATTGCAAAGTTTTACGGCCTTTGAGTTTGTATGAGAGTAATTTCCGCTGCCTGTTTCGCATTGCAGCTAATGAGGGTTTTATACCCCAAGTACAAAATATTACAAAAAAATGTATGCTAACTAAAGCAGCGCTTTTAGTGGGCGCTGTAGTTTCCATACTTTTCTGTTGATACGCTGTGTTTAAGTTTAAACGTGAAGTTCTGGAAAATTCTACCACAACGATCCTTGTTAAGCATTGGAAAGAACAAACAAAAGAAGCGACACCACTGAAACTGAGTCAAGTGGTGACGCAGGCAATGTTTACTTGCATTTTATAACACAGGCGATGTTTCACCTCATGTGCTGGAACGTATTCTAGAACAGTGTGTATAATTTTGTTACGAGCATTTGAATGGATGATAAAAAAAAATCTTGTACAAATTGTCGCTTACGATAGATAGAGTGTTTTTATGAAATTCCCAAAATCAAAATCGTAGTACTTAAACCAGTTTTTAAAACGTAAAAAAGTTTATCTGGGGCTTAGGGGCCTTGGAATAATAAACTGAATGACATATTTCGTTGAAAGTAAAATATTTGTAGTTTTGCTCTTGATAAACACTCCAAAACAGTGTTATCACACCAGAGATAATAGACCAACTCGTAAAGAGAAACTTTGTTTTTATTTTTACATTATGTACTTTGAAAAATTTCTTATTAACATCAAACGTTAAATTTTCAAATAGTTACTTCAATTTTATGGTAAATAAACAATTGAAAAATAATGTTATAATCTGTAGATACTTAACTACTTATGAATACATAGTTACTTACTTACTAAATAAGTAACTATTTATGAACACAATAAAAATAGTAACAGCTTATGAAACTTATAATGCAACGTACTTTTTATACTATAATTAGTATTTTTAATAATTTTCAAATAGAGTTGAACAGAAATCTAATGCTCACTGTCTCATTAGGAGGCGAAGAAATAAAAGAACTACAAATGTACAGCTCGCAATACAGAGAGCTGCAATTAGGCCGTTTTTAATACACTTAACTAACTTCTAGAGTATTCTGTAAAATGTTTTACCTCCCTTAATTACAAACCAGCCCTCGAGCTTCATTAATTCTTTTAAGTTGGAGCAAAAAGACTTAAATATTGTCTATCTTGGACTCTGAAAAAATCTTTATATATTTTTTTGTGTAACGCCCTTGTCTAACGGCGTACTGAGAAAATCTTATTTATACCAAAAAATAAATAAATAATCTTGTACATGTAATGAAATTGCTGTTTTATTATTAAGAAAAAATGTCTGCGTTTTTGTTTTATTGTAGCTGTAATTAAGAAAAAAAACATACGGACCGACAAACGGACGGACAGGTTTGTCAAATTAGGTTTTATGACATGTCCTGGTGCAGGACAACATCTTTCCGTCGAAACCGCAATTTTTTTGGCCGACGATTACAAGACTTTATAACAGTTGCAAATGCTGTTTTCGAAGAGCCACGGCGCCCTTGAGGTGGTATGTGATCATTAAACGGTGCCAGAGGAAATAAACCATCCATCATCATCATTACTAACGACTGCTATAATTTAAAACAATTAGAAGAGCAAATGCAAAAATTGAGTCCGACATCCTGAAAAAAAATGCGAACTTAAGTCTCAATTGATAACTCATCAATGTAATATCGCACTATTCCTTTTTTTTAAATCGGTCAATGATAGTTAAATGCTAGCCTTTAAAGCCAGAGGGCTAGGGTTCGATCAATGAAAAATGACAGTATTGATTTTTAAGGAATCAACTAAAAAATATTTCTAACTTTTTTAGTTAATTTTTCAATTTGATTGACTTGAAAGCCTTTTTTAAATCAATCATTGAAATTCTTGTAACAAAATTATAAAAGGGAAGTCCGGTCGGTAGTATGCTTGCGATGAAATCAAAAATTGGTAAATGATTGCGTTCCGTGCCAGCTGGCTAAGATTCGATTCCCTACAGATGTTAGGGGTAAATGTTAATTAATAATTAATAATATTGTTACGATTTTCGTGGCGCACTTAAACACAACTTCGCTGTAATTTATTTTATACAATTTATTAAAGAATTTGCTTACATCATAAAACTACTACATAAAACTTATTCTCGCATGCGCCAAATTATACCAGAAGTTTCTCGAGTGGACGCTTCGAGCAAGTACGAGAAGTACATCTATAAAATAGTTACGTCTATACAAGCCAGTAAAAAACACATAGCCACACAATCATTAATACATTCGTAATACATTGAAGAAATATATAATAAAAGGCGTTTTGTCTGTTTTTTGTCCATTCAGGTGATAGAGGCGGCACCGGACGACGCGTCGTTCCACTACCGCATCAGCTGGGCTCGACCAGGGCGTCCCGAGCCGCCCCCGGCTGTCTACGAGTAGGCGGGTTGTCCCCAACCAGCTGCCTTCGAGTAGGCGGATTGTCCGCTTCAAGCTGCGTGAGAGTAGGCGGGCTGTCCGCCCCGGGGTATGTGCAAGCAGACGGTTTGTCCACGCCAGGTTGTCTTCGAATAGGTGAACTGTCCACTCCTCACCTTCCCCCAGCAGCCTTGAAGCCAAGACCTGCGACTTTGTAGTACAGCAACAACGTTCGCGTGCAAGCCTATCTATCGAGAAGACGCTCATATTACCTTGCCGAGTAGCAAAAGTGTAAATGTAATTTAAAATCGTGGACTCGTTGTGATTTTGTTTACGGACGTTTCGCCTACGATTGCGATGGCACCCGCAAAGATGTGTAAGAAAGAATAGACAAAGACACTTTAAGCTAAGCTTAGCTATACAATAGTATTTTTGACTAAGGTAGCTAGGGTTTTCAAATAATTATCTTGCTCTGTATAATTAATTATAAGAGCACATGACTGATTTAGAAAAGAATGGAATTTGACATTGGATTTTTTTTTTTAAATAAATTTTAAATTGTTTTTTTAGAATATTTTTTCAACATCTAATATAGAACGACGGAATAAAAAATCTAATTATTAAAGTAAAAAGATGTTAATATTACTGTGAAGTGTATTTTTCCTTTTTTTTTGCGGTCCGTTGGATCAAAAAGAAAGTATTGTTTTAGCGTGATTTTTTTTCACTACATTTTGTGAACAACAATATTCAATTTTGCATTCTCTATTTGAAAATGTATTTTGGTTTTTAAAATATGAAAAGTAAATGATAATAAACTACTTCCTGATGATATTTTTATTTAATACTAAAAAATATTCACTTTATTTTGGCATCTTAAGTACTGGTATGATACAAAAAAAGTATTAAAAATAAAACTGTTTTTCGTAAAACTGTTTTTCGAACCAAATTACGTTTCTCGTTCTATTTGGATGCAAGAAAAAACAAGGAATAAATTGATATTCTATATTTAACCCCATACATAAAAAACATTTTTTTTAATTAAGAACAGAAAGAATATTAAAAGAAAATTAAAAGTTATTTTTATAAAAAAAAAACAAGAAAGCATTATAAAGTTTCATTAAAAATACAAGGAAATTTTTTGTAAACAGTTTTTTGATTCCTTTTATTATCTTTTGTTTTTATATAATTTGTATTTTGAGAATACGGTTTATGAATTTTGTCCGTCCTTTTTTTTAATTCGCAAATGTATTGGGCCATTTTAAGTAATTGAAATTTGACTTCGTGCAATATTTTTTATGAAGAAGAAAACGAGTTTGAATTGATAAGGAATAAAAAGAAAACAAGATGGTGGTAAAAAGAAAAGGTGTTAAAGGGGTTCCTTTACTAAGAGCTGTGATTTGGATGGATTCAATTTATTAAGTATATAAAAATATTTATGTTTATACCTTAGATATGTTGTTATGTACTTAAATGTTTTGTAAAAATACGTAAATTATGTACAAAAAAAATGTAAATAATATTAATATTTTTTTTAATCCTTTGAAAGTACTGAAGAGATACTGTTGAATGAAAAGAAAATAAAAACAGCGATATGTGTTGTCTTCCGTTGTTAAAATATTAAAGTTAAAAAAAATAATAATAATAACTGAATCTGTTAAATATGTACCAGAATGTATGGGATAATATGTTTTTACACAAACTTGTTTATTCCATTTCATATTGAACTTAAAAACAATTTTATTTCTTATTAAAAAATGATAACAAACTTTGTTTAGTTCTACTTTATTTATTTTTATTTAGTTACAAACAAAAATAAACGAAAAATAAATAAAGTAGAACTTAACAAAGTTTGACATCATTTTTTAATAATTAAAATGGAGTTCTACAATGTTTCCGCTAAAATTTTTCAAAAAAAATATTTCTATTTTCGCAAATCAACAAACAACGCTGTATGGAGAGTGAAATATTCACTCCAATTCTTTGTCAATCTTCGATAGAGGTGATATCAAATGAAGAAGAAAAAATGTATAAAATAAATATCAAAATATATTTTTGGTTTACTTTGTGAATTACTTCGTAACTAACGTTGTTATTTATATTGAGCAAATCCACGTCTCATTCTCAGTCTAAAATAAATTGTCAACAAAAAAACGATGATTCGGAGATCAGCTATACTTACGTGTGTAGCTTAGTTGCGAATTGCGTTGTACATTTCATTCTTTCACCCAGCCTTACGGAGAATGGGTCTTGTTTGAGAATTGGACGACCAAGCTTGCAGAGGGCTCTTGAGGTGTGATTCACACAAATAAACAGCGCTCAACAAATGAATCATTCATGTTTTTTATTATTAGTATCAATATATAGGTCAAGGAAAATAAATCAGTAGCTCTGAATCTTTTTTTCTATCATCCCTTTATCTTCATTAGAATGATTAGCCTTCACGAGTCACGGGCGGCCCAGAGGAACGTCCGTTTGAAAAGTTTTCCCGCCTAATGGCTCGCACATTTTGATGTAATGATTTCCGAATCGTCGTTTTATGATCAAAGTTGAGTCACATTGATCAAACTGGGCCTTACCAACTTGCTCTAAGCTTTGAGTGTGACTCAGAGTGGGTCACGTTTGTTCAAATTTGGAAAACGAGGTGATACGCACTTCTCTACTCATATTGACCTGTATGACAGATCCGTAGTATAATGGTTAACGTTACAGACTTGTGGAAGGTCGTGGGTTCGAATCACAGTAGAACACAAAAAATACCATTTACATTTTCAAATATGCTCTTCGATAGGTTGAAACATTAATATAGTAATAGTAATAATATTAGGATGATTTATTTGGTGAGCGCTGTTTTGTGTGAATCCCACGTCAAGAGCCCTCTGCGAGCTTGTTCATCGCTATATAAAGCGCCAATTCTCAAGCGAGACCCAGATGCTGTAAGGCACCTTTGGTGATCGGTCTTTGGTAAAGGTATATGAATATTTCAACCCAGCGAAGAGCATAATTGACATTTTTTTTTTTTTTTTTTTTTTTATTTCCGCCAGGATTCGAACCCACGACCTTTCATTAACAAGTCCAATGCGTGACCACTGGACTATGGACCGGTGAAAATTTAGAGAGGAAACAATCGTCGACCTTATTTTATCTGTACTAAAAATACTCATAAAATCACTTTCTTAAAAGCCGCGTTTTTAATTAATTGCAAGAAAAAAGTAGTTACGATGTTATTATTAAACAGTTACGCCATGGCTCAACCACCAACTAAAGTGAGTTTTCCATACCAACAAAAAAATGGTTCATGGATCAGCTATGGATTAAATGCGTTGTGAATAGCACTGGTAGCAATTACTGAACAGTACAGCTAGTATCAAGCATCGTGTAAAACTCACCTTGATTGCGTAAATTAAAAAAAATATAAAAACTTAATCGTCCTCTAGGAGTACCATCGTTTATTCCATAAATTTTTGATTTACGCAATCGAGATGAGTTGTACGCAATGTTTTATATTCGGGGCACAGTTTAACTTAAAACATTTGCACCCTCTACAGCTCTTAGCTTGCGCGTAAGAGAATTCAATAATAGAAGGTTGCCTATGTAAAAGGTACGAATCAAATAATTGGTCGTGTTACCACTGTTTTCAGACATCTAGATTCTCCATTTACCGTCTACTGCGTCCACCACACATAGCTCTGAGATATACCTTTATTGGCGGAATGTTTTGTGTACACTTAAATACAGCTAAGCATATCTTTTACTCCACCCTTAGTTTAATCTTCAGCCAATGGAGCTGCTCTCTGAGAGCATGTGTAATATTTTTGGATCGTAGCTATTTCGTAGACAGTTATGATAGTCAAGACAGCAATGTTTGATGAAACATGCGTTGAGACCTGCTCGTTTGGATAGCTTAATAGAGGTCTTAGCTCCAGTTAAATATTTTAATTAAATTGTGGATTGTCTGATGACTGTGCACCAAAGATCAAGTCTCCAGTTGTTTTAAAAGGTACCTACTGGCAGATCCTCATATAACGTCTTGATAATCCTGAAAAGCTGAAATAACTGTGTGCCTGAAAGGTCAAAGGGTGAAACGAAAATTTCTTATTGATGGACTTAACAGATGAAATAATTGACCATTGTTTTCATGACACGAGGTATGTTTTTAGTGAAAAATTATTAATATTTTCACTGTAAGGTAGTATTTTTTTCGGATATTAGACGAACCGTTATGGGAAAACATACATATTTGTCGGTGTTATGGCCGAAGGGCTCAAGATGCTATTCATGACTTGCGTATTTGGAACAGAATAACGCTGGTTTGAATCACGCTTGACCCTTTGACCATAACTTCGACCCTGGTTCAACAGATGTCATTGCATGCACACAAGCTTCTGCTTTTGCATGAAGACATCCAACAAGGCAAAATAAGTTGGTGAATTGTATTTATCTTCACAGATCTATTTAAAACAAATAAACATAATTCTTGACGTTTTGTTGGCAACATAGCCAACGTCTTCAAGAGGTATCGTGTTTCTGCACGATGAGTGAGGATTGATTGTTCATTTATTCATCATTCCTGCAAAATATATTTGCAAATGTTGATTTATATTTCGCACTGATTTTGTTTGTATATTTTCTGCGACCAGAATAATATTTTACATCGCATTCACTCCCAGTTCATAGTTGTAAATGAAATCGAATTGTGAAAACAATTTCACGAAATTTCCAATGAGCCAAGCATTCTTGAAATGTCACTTCCAAAACTGAATTTTAAATGGAATATTTGGCTCATGACTAGTCAACGGTTCTAGTGAAGCGTCCCATCCATTGAATTTGAATTTCAAATAAATATTAATAATTGATATAAGTTTTATCGATTTAAGGCCTATTTACATTTTATAGTTTATTCAATTGATGAAAATACAGGCATACCCTTTTATTGTAATTTCAGGAATATTTTCTTTTACTGCTCCGGTGATCTGTTCACACGCCTTGTAGGGGTATTGAATAGAGACGCAAAGATTATCCGGTATCTTTTTGATATCCGGATAGTGCCTAACCGGTTCATATTAACTATTGTTAGGTTGTAAAGCGAGTTCTGTTTAATTAAAACTGCAGTTTATTTATTTTCCCACTTTCGGTTCAGAATTATATTTGCACTGTATAGTTCAACGGCTGAGGTTTTTCTCCAGATACATGGAATTTTGGTCCTTAATTTATATTAAAAATAAAGATTATTCTCGAAACATGGAGATTCGCTACTTGCTAAGTTTACCTGAAAATTCGATTCAACCAATCTCGAACAAACACAAATAAGTATGAAACACAAATTATCTACCTAAGTGTGTATTTATTTCTAGAGAAACTTATTATTACACTCTTCGACTCTTTTTCTTCCTGAGACTTTCTCAGTCCACTCCTGGACATAGGTCCACTCCAACTTTCTCCATTCCTGTTACATCCTTTAGTACACTTTCACAGGCAAACTCAACTACTCGTATTCGTTACAATATTATAAGTGAACACAAACTACTTACAGTTGTACAACCACAAAAAAAATACTTTGCCGGATAACCTTTATCCGGACGAATTACTATTTTTCACATCTGTACTAACGGTTTTCGTACGGATAGGGCGTCCCAATATCCGTGTTATTGCTTATTTTATGAAGGCCAACCTTTTGTAATAGAACCGGTACGCTCAATATACAAATTTGCGTGTAAACTTAACCATAGCGTTTTAGTAAAACTGTATGGAAACTGAAATGAGTTCTAGATGTGCTGTTTTAGTTTCCTTACAGTTTTGGGCATATGCTATGGTAGGATTTAAATGAAATGTGTTTTACTTGAGATACAGAACTCTTTAGGTACCGCAAAACGTGAGAAACTGAGTAACATTTTGCCTTTATCCCCTTTGCGTTATCTTCATTCACCAAACTTATTCCGCTGAAATTATCTGATGGACGGAATTAAAAACTTTCCGGTGACAGGTTAGAACGGCACAGTGACAAAACGACACATGACAGAACGACACATGATAAAACCACTAATTCATAATTTAAGTTTGATTGGGGCCACCGTTAGCACGCACTTCAGTTATTTTAAATCAATGGGAGAAAATATTTATACTGAAATGTAGTTGCTTATACCCTATACACGTGCCTGACCGAACGACACATGACAGAACGACACACGACAGAACAATATATGACAGAATGACACATGACAGAACTACACGTGACAGAACGATACAAGACTGAATGACACATGACAGAACGACACATGACAGAACGACACACGACAGAACGATACATGGCAGAATGACACATGAAAAAACGACAAATACAGAACAACACACGACAGAACGATGCATGACAGAACGACACACGACAGAGCGACACATGACAGAGCACCACATGACAGAACGACACATGACAGAATATCACAATGTCAGTACATCAAATGAAAAAACATCACTTAGACAAAACAACAAAGTAAATACATCACTATGCCAAAACATTACATGCCAAAACATCACATACCTATAACAGAACAAACCATAAACGGCACATGAAACGGGTTTGACTTGTAATGTTTCGTCATTGTGATGTACGATCTTGTGATGTTCAATCATAGTGATGTTTTGTCATGTGTCATTTTTTCATGTGTCGTTATGTCATGTGTCGTTTTGTCCTTGTGTCGTTCTAAGTGGAACCAAACTTTCCATGTTTCCGTTTAATTCGCTGTGTAAACACCGTCTTAATGTAAATTATTATTTAAATCTTTGCTTTTACCGTTAGTTTAAGAATTTATGAATTGAATTTCTTGAGTCAACATGTTTTTCTTAGCTGAATGAAAATACAATTTCTATTACAAGAATAAATGGCCATTTCAAGTTGCGGTCTCATTCAGATATAAACAACCAAATAAACAAAAAGTTTTCTAATACTTAAACTGGAACAATTTAAGATTGCTATGCGCACTTTTGGTAGGTAAATAACATGTACAGTACCCCATGTAAAACCAAAATTGGTACGGTTAAATTTGTGTAGAGTACAAAATGTGTAGATGTTTGAGTTACCATTTACGCTTACTGAAGGTGATGTAGAATGTTTCATACAAAGATTCGACATCACCTCCAGTGAGGGTAAATGATAACGCAGACGCTCTTTTTTTTACTTTCCACTGCACGCGAGCGATAAATGTTTTATATGTTTTATACTCAGGGTACTTTTATGACGATTAGAAGAAAATATTTTTTGTTCAACCGAAAAGCGAACCCAATAATTAAAAATTACGAGTCGAAAGATTTCAAAGAGAACAGAGATTTTCAAAGTTTTCAACCCGCGGGCCATATTGAATACTCGAGAAGGTTCCGAAGGAAATAAAGCATTAAAACGCACCCAATCTCAAAAAAATAACATCTTTAATCTATAATCTATGTTGCAAAGATATATTACATTTAAGATTCGTATTACATGATTCCCATAAGCAGACACGTATAATCGTGCTTTCAATTGCCGCACGTAAACTTGCAATATAAAAATCCAATCCCAAATGAACATAAGCTCTGCAACTCTTGCCGACCTTCCCTGAAACAGGGGTGACTTTGACAAAGTGAACATTTTTGCAGTATGAGTAGTCATCCTTATACCAACTTATTAGTCAAGGAACACAAATTTTACCCAAAGTTAATTTACAATATTAATTCCTGATAGTCAGGGGCATCTAGTACGGCAAAAACGAACCTGGTTTGATTTTCACTGAATTAGTTTGCATAATTTATTATCCAATCAATCTCTATGATATTAAGCCGTTAGTTGTCGTAGCCCAGATTGATATATTGGCGGGTCAGATTTTGCTCGCGGGCCTTAGTTTGAGAACCTCTGCACTAGACTTCGAACCATCCATTCTTGATGGTAACGATCAAAATAATTACCATTTTTGCAGTTATTTTTACCAAGTCTTTTTTTCAGGGGGTTTTTCATTAAATGAACTAATTTAAGAGACATTTGATTGCGCACCCAAGCTAGCAGATTCATGTGATTTGTAACATGAGAGCTCAGAGGGCGTTTGAAGTGTGTAGCGCCCGCGTGAGAAATGGCGGCAATTTTTACGTCAGCCCCTATTTATATTGAATCACGAACCCGCCTCAAGTTTAAAACATGACATCAAATCTCAAATACAGCGTTTTTTTTTTAATGTATGAAAACTTACACGCTCAATAGAGGCGCTAATCTAATTCCCGTATATTTTTCGGTGGACGCTATGGTTGAGTTTAAACGTAAACTTTTACACTGGCCCGGCCTCATTCACGCTGAATGATGGTGACGTTCACGCATTATAATTCCTCACGACCCAGTACACCAAGTATAAAGCATTAGGCTTAAACTCAGCAAAATCGTTTTGAATAAAACACATATAAACTTCAACAGCGCCTCTAGCGAATGTTTTTGTTTCTGTACATTTTGAGGAGAAAAATACAGTTCAGTTATACTTGGGGTAAAGCTTTCGTGATTACCAAGTGGTAACAAAATATCAAAATGGCCGAGGGTAATCCAGTGAGACTAGTTTCAATAAAATGAAAAAAAAACTTTGGCTAATACGTTGTGTATGGAAATGGTATAATGTCTGGTTACTTATTTGAGAAAATAAAAAGGTTCCCTATGAAAAATCTGAATACTTTGAGAAAAACGCGGCAAAAATTTGTGTTCCTACATAGGTACTAAATGCGTAGCTCAGTTACTTTTTTATTTAATGGACATGTATTTTTTTTGAAAAAAAAACTTTTTTTTTCAAAAAATATTTGGTCTATTCTTGCATATATGACGATGCTTTGGACTGGATTTTCAATGGTTTTGAGTTCAATAACAATGAGAAAAACGTTCAATTTATGAAGTCATACAAAACAGGAGTACGTTAAAAAGTATATGGTTTATCAAAGTATATGGTAATATCAATGGTTTATAAAGCAGTTTTGATTTTTTAAACTTTTCTATGGTTTTTTTTTCTATTTTTTAGTGCCACAAATTTGTTAAACCGATTTTTTTTCATGTAAGATTTGTGATATGCAGGGTTGTTACACTATTTAAAAAATTACATTAACTAAGTTTAGAAGAAAAAATATAGCTTTGTGGTAAAACAAGGACTTGCAAAACTAACAACGACATTGCTTAAGAGTACTGAAATAATACTTCTATTAAGTTATTAGAAACTAAACAGAAAAATTAACTAAAAACTGGGCATATTTTATTTTATCAAAAATTACTAAATAAATATGTCTAGCTTTTTTAGTAAAGCATAATATGTTCAGAAAAACTATAATAAATTAATTATTGTGGATTTTGTAAAATAATGAAATAAAAAAAATTGGAATAACCATAATTAATCATGTTGTAAATACATATTTTAATAAATTGTTTAAAATGAATAAAATCAGCTTTATAAACTTAGCTCAACTCTAAAAATTCAATTTTCAAAAAAATATAAAAACGAGCGGCGAGGTTTTGTCAACGTTAAAAAATGTTTACATTTATTGTAAGAATTAAATTTATTGTATCTCAAATGTACATGTTTAAGACATTAAGGATGTTAAATTATTAAGTAATTTATAAAAACCAACAGTGTGTAAAAAATCATTACTTACTCAAATCGTATATTTTTTATCTCAATGTTTGTATTTAAAATATCAATGTAACTCAAATAATTATTATGTACATAGATGCATAAGGCTTATATGTAATAAAATATTGAAAAATGATTATTTTTTATAATTGAAAATGAAAAGCGCATCAGCCATGTTGTGATAATTAAGCAAAATGTGGTTCTTATTACCTTATTCTTCTTACTAAATCTAAATCTAAGTTGCAAAGATATGTATGGGTAATTTCGCGCTCACACATGGCGCATGTGGACCAAATCAATGATCTGTTTTACAGTTACTTGGATAAGACCGGTCCGTAGTCTAGTGGTTTACACTTAAGACTCGTTGGAAGGTAGGGGTTTCGAATCCCGGTGGAGGATGGAAAATATTTTATTTTTCAAATTTACTCTTCGCTGTGTACAAATAATAATAATCTGCCTTTACCAAAGGCCGGTCACAACAGGTTTATTCAACCTTACATCAACTGGGTTTTGCTTGAGAATTTGTGCTTTCTGCAGCTCTCAAAGGGCTCCTTAGGTGTGATTCTGGAATGACATATCTAATCTAAAACCCCACATTTTAGACTTGATCTGAAGATACAATATGTAAGCATTAGGGTTTGAGATCATAAACGTAAAAGCACTCTTAAGAAAATTTCAGGTATCAAACACCTAAACCACAAATTTAGTGAAATCTGCTACTCTTTTTGTTAAGCATTTTTTAAAATTGCAGACAACATAACAAAGCTTTTAATAAACATATTTAGTTTAATACCTTAAAATTACTATGATATATTTTTTTTAAGAAAAAAGAACCACAAAATTGAAAAACAAAAAATTATATTTGAAAATAATACAGCTTTTTTATAAATCAATGTGACATTACATTTAAACTAAGTGTGAATAAAAATGTGTCAAAAACAAAAAAAAGTTTTTTCATTATTTCTATGTAAGTAATATGAAAATAATTTCAGCACCAAAAAAAGTTTAAAAGACTTTCTCAGAGACCGCAGCATCGGTTTTCCCGCAAAAAATATTTGTGGTAAGCTTTTATTCAATTGGATTATTTTTATGTACAAAGCCGTATGAGAAAGCAAACAAAAATTTTCGGAAAATTTAAAAATATTTTTCTTCATTTAATTTCATAGTTTTTTTTTTGTATTTTCAAAACAACCTTTCCATTTTCTACAAGAAAAACAATAGTCATTTCATCTTAAATCACAAATGTCTAAAAACGCTGCTAAGCTTCACATATAGTATAACTTCTTCCCATATTTTCCCCGGAGGAGTCGCATGTGACAGGTGGAGCCATTTTTTTTTTGTTAAAAAAAACAATCTTCAATAGTAGAGTAACATACATATTTGCAATGGAATGGACTCCTAACAGGTGCGTATATTGTATTTAGGGAAATAATTTTTAGCATAAATATGCTGCGATTACAAAAACAAGTTACAAATTCACCATGAATTTCAAATTTGAATCTATTTTTTTTTTTAAATACATTGCCACCTTATTGTAACATTTGCCTGTAAAGAATGTTCATCCCTGACTCCTTGAGACTATTACATATAGATTTGAATTGGAAAGTAGAAAGAAGGACTCCCCAAAGACTAGGCAAAAGATGGAAGGGATGTTGTGAGTCCACATACCAAGAGAAAGTATTTTCTGCACCAGCAGACCCAACCGGACTTCAAAAAGATTGACGAAACGTTTATCTGAGTTCAGATATTTAAAAAAAAAGACATTCCTTGAAAGATGTCGGTGTTATGGCCGAGGGGGCCAAGTGGACTGATCTTTCTAGCGTGTTTGGAATAGAACAACGTTGGTTCGATCTCCGCCTGGGTCATTTGACCATAACTTTGACCCTGGTTTAACAGATGTAATTGAGTAATTATTAATTAGTTATTCATTAAAATAAACAATAATGAATTATTGATTTATGATATTAATACCTGTTTCTGGCCAGGCAGAATAGGTTGGTGAATTGCATTCCTCTTCACAAATCTATTTAAAAAAAAAGTCCAAGCGTTGATGTGGATTTTCCTTAATTGCACATATTTTTTGTCATAAAACAAAAACAAACAAAAAATGTTTTGCATAAATCAATTTAGACCCCCGCATTGCATACAGCCAGGCGCACGGAATAGAAGCAAATATACCTATTTCAGTTTCTATCCATACCTATTTAATTTATGTTTTAAAGATATATTGACATTTAAGATTAAATTTTTTTTTTTTTTTAAGGCTCATAGACAGACACGTTTAAAGTTAGGTTTAAGTTAGAATTACGGTCGTTTGACCTTTTGACAAATAAAATTAATTTTAAAACTAAACAAATTTCAAAACTTAATTTAACTCGGATATTTCACGAACCGTTTAGAGAGAACTTACATCATTCTCGACGTTTCGTCGGCGACGTGGCCAACGTCTTCAGGAGAACATCCTCTCTGCACGACGATGTTCATCCTCAGTCGTCGTGCAGAGAGGGTGCTCTCCTGAAGACGTTGGCCACGTCGCCGACTAAACGTCGAGAATGATGTAAGTTCTCTCTAAACGGTTCGTGAAATATCCGAGTTAAATTAAGTTTTGAAATTTGTTTAGTTTTAAAATTAATATAATTGTCAGACACGTTTAAGTTCACGGATGCATGGAGAGCCAGTCTCATAGCAACCTATTACTCAAGGAAGAAGTGATAACAATATTTTTTCCGGGTTTGACCATGCTCTATTTGCCGCTCCTACATCTGCCGACGTTTCGCTTTCACGAGCAGAAATCATCCTCAAGGCGAGTTATCAAAGCGCCGCGATGGTTTTTGTTGTCTTTGCGGACGCGCGCAGGTATTTAGCACCGGCCGTGAAAGTGAAAGCTTAAAACTTTGTTTAATAATTTTTCCGTTGCCTTTTTTTACCATTTACTACATTGTTATTTGAAGGTCAAATGCATTTCTACAATACTTGCTTATAATTGCCTCTTTATAATGTTTGTCCCTGCACATAACAGTGTAAAGAAGAAAACAAATTACAAATGTATATTGTTAAACAAACTTACAAAGTAGCAGCATTGCGCTTTATTCCTGAAACATTTTAAAGCTACGCGACAATTTTCAGCTTTTCCAAGTTTTTCCAGAGTCGGTCCCGAGCAAGATATTTTTGCAAGACTTCAACAGCTTCGTGCTGCCATAACACAAGTAAAGTTTTTACCTTCCAAGTGCAAATACATTCCCTGGCAGGGATTTTATGTTAATAATATTGCACATTACAAACTCGCCTGTAAACTTCGAGGAAATTTTTGATAACTTTCAATCAGCTGTATTCCGAGAATGTGTAGCGATTTTTCGCATTTATTCTGTTGACTTTATTTTTTATTACAAGAAAATCTGTTGTTAAGCTTATATTGAGAAGTATCGGAAGATAAGAAGAAGTATACTAACAACACTTACAATCTCCGGACTGTGCTTTTACAATCAATGTGCCAAAAGAGAGGATGTAATTTTCGCTATCTCCCCTCACATATATTTTTGAACTTCTTGCCGCGTTATCCCCAAAGGGTTTCGAATGCGGCAAGTGGAACCTATTTATTTTTACAGGTTAAGGGTCCAGCTTAACGCTAACCTCCTTAGTTGAAATGTGAGCTTCATAATTCTGCAGGAGGTTGGAACTCATTTCTTGTACAGGCTGAGTAAACCTAGCCAGTTTTTATTTAATTTGGATTTTAAATAAACACTGAAACGGGCATTCACTTCTGACATCCTCGGTGATATTCGATCCCAAGATCTCGGCATGGAATGCAAGCACTCTACCAATTGAGCTATCAACAAGACTTTTTAAATTTTGCCTTACCTATCAGTATTTTTTTTTCTCCATTATAACAAAAAGTCTACATCTTATCTATTTGAATCAAGTTACAAAGATATATTACATTGGCGATTTACATTATATGCACTTTCACAAGCAGACACGTACGAGTTTTCGCTTGCACGTGCCGCATGTGAACCTACAACATAAAAACCCATATCTCAAATGGAAATACACCCTGCAACTCTTACCGTCCTTTCCTGAAACAGGGTTGACATTGGCAAAGTGAACCATTTTTAGAGCATAAATGGCCAGCCGCATACCAATCTATAAGTCAAGGAACATCCTGAAGGATTACATTTTTCCCAGATTGAAGCTGAATATATTATGAATCACCTTGAACTTAAGCGAGTCATTATTTAGTTGCCTCACCTTGTATGATTTATTTAAATCCGCGAGGAATTCAAATCTCTTTGTCATGTTGACGCTGACGCTGCTTTGATTTTCCGCTACGTCAAAATTTGAGGAAATTATATACAACGTTTGATCCCTTTGTGAGACGAGATTCACAAATCAATTTACTGTGACAACTACCGATTTTTAATGAGAATAAATGCTGTTACGAATTTTCCAATTTTTGAGACTATATGAAATGAGTAATTTATTTTCTTTGACCTTGAACTCCATTCTGAAAATTATTTTATTTATTACAGATAATTACTCGTTTTATTTTTTCTTCTTCCACCTCAGGTTTTATCAGTCCACTCTTGAACGTGGATCTTCCCTGAAACAGGGGTGACATTGGCAAAGTGAACCATTTTCTACAGCATGGGTCAGACGCATACCAACATAACACACGTTGATGATGGAGATAAGAAAAATAAAAAATAAAAGGATGATTAGATAACTCTTTTCGGTTATTTGTCGTGGCTCTGTCTTGCAACGTGACCTGCACAAAATTACTTTTAATGCGTAGTAAATTGTACCTACTTACTACTAATCTGTTTCTGCAATTATGATAATTTTAAGCAAGAAATTATTAAACCAACCAAACTTTTTAGGTAACTTCTTTACTCATATCGACGGTTAAAAGGGAGTATAAGCGACATAAACTAAATTGTTCAGGAGAGCAGTTTAAAATTTGAGATTGCAGAAAAATGGCATAGCTTTTTATTTACCATATCGTTAAAATTAAAACAGGTCTAAAAATTAAAAAAGTAAAGGCATTTATTGGCATTCCTATTAATGTGGTTTTATGATGTTTTACGATTTTTTTTATGTCACAAGTGCCTTTGGGACAAAAAAGGCTAAAATCTTGTCGGCTACACCAAAACCATACTTCGAAAACGCAGTTGTTTGCTTGGGCATAAACAACACAAAAATCATTGTAGAGCTATGAGAGTTAGCGCATTAGAAAGATCGGAAAATTTCAAATAGGATAGCATTCATAACTCATTTTTGACCAAAATGTCGCTTATTACTGCCTTTTAACCGTCGATATACTACAAACAAAACTCCGAGTTTCTTATTCTCGCGCAAAATGACCTTGACAGGCTGGTGAAAACAGGAAAATAAAAAATGGAGTATGTCGATTCTGATTCAGGTTCAAGGTTTGAGCAGCTTTAAAAACAACTCCAGATAGTCCAATTACATAACTTAAAATATGGGTCAAAATTCTTAGTAATGATTTGATTTACAAAAATGTGGATATTTTTTATAAAAGCAGTAAGTATGTGAGATCTATAATCTATAATAATCTTTAATCTAAGTGGCAAAGTTATATAAACATTTAAAGCTCATATCAAATGCATGCCTACAAACAAACACGTGTAGTTCGCGTTTACAAATGCTAAACGTGTACTTACAAATAAAATCCAAACCTCAAATAAACATACACCCTACAACTTTTTCCGACCTTCCCTGACACAGAGGTGACATTGGCAAAGTGAACCATTTTTTACAGTATGCGTGGTCAGCCTCATACGAACCTATAAGTCAAGAAATGAGATAATCCCGCAAAATTATTGGATTAACGCTTTTCACGCAATAAAAATACGATTCAATTTTCAAATGTCAGCCTTATGTACCTACGTGGCTTTTTCTAACAAAAAGGTCCTTTGAAAATATTAGGATCGTTTATGTACAAAGTTAAAATGAATAATGCCCTACCGGAGGCAGTAGACTGAGAAAATGAAACGCCGCAAAAAAACGTAATTCCAATAGTAAAACGCGGTCCATACTTTAAGTTTTTACTTTTAAAAACACAAGGATTTTCTTTTTATTTTAGTTTGGAAACATCTGCAATCAGCTCGCCAAATTAAGAAACTTGCGAAAAGCGAACAAACCGCAAATGCCCGTTCGGGTGTGCGGTGTGTGAGGTCGCTTCTATGGTAAAATATATGTATGGTCTAATACATAATCCCTTTTCTGAAAAGTTGCCTGCGTAATACCATTTTTGATGTACGAAACTCATTATTTTAAATATGTAATTTCAGTCTCGTAACGCTCTTCAAGTTGATGCAAAATGATTATAAAGATTAAGTCATCCATTTATTTAAATACGAGTACATTGAAACCGTATTTCAAATTTGTTTTGGTCTTTTTTTATATTTTTGACAAATAAAGATTCGAATGGTTACTTGACGTAACTTTTTACATAACAATAATGATAATCGCCCTTGGAGTGACTACATCACGAAACGGCGCTATAAAGAAATCATCAACTCATCATCATCATCATCAATCCCTGAATTAAATTTATTTGATTTTGATTTTCTGTTTCGAAAATAATTCCTCTGTCACATTTTTTGCCCGTAGCAGAGTATAACAAAAGACATTTTGAAATCAAATTCAATACTCAAGATATAGGAAAGCATTTATTTTTTATTTGTATGCTTACAATAATTTGTATGATTTCCTAATGTATTTTTTCACTTTTTTATATCTTTTACTTTTGTAGAACATTATTTCCCAAAATAAATACAAACAATTTTATTGATTGTAGCCATAGCGGCATTAACTTTATAATCGTTCATCATTAAGGAAAAAAGAAAAAACAGCTTTGTTTTATTTATTGTTATGTTGACAGTCAAATGTTGGCAGCGTTTTAGACACTAGCGCATATTCAATATGACAACATGTGGTGTTCTATAAAAGCCGCAAAATAATGCTTCAGTAATTGCATTCACCTTTTGAGACACAGAGTTCATGTGCCAAGTGCAAAGGGCAAAGAAATAAAACAAAACCAGCACGCGTTATGTGTCAGCCTTAAATGGAGCCCCTAAACTGTTTGGTGAAGATACTACATAGTATACAATGTACGTACACCCGGTGTCTCTGCCAAGAAATAAAACTAGCAGAAGCGTTGAAGGTTCTTCAGTTATGAGTGGGATCTTCCCTGGTAGTGCAGATTATGCTAGGGTATAAACAGAGCACTCTAGACTTGGAAGCAGTAAGGATCTTGTGAAGTGGCGTTAAACTTGGATAACAATGAAAAATAATGTTACTTGAAGGCTACCTCACAAGTAGTTTAAGCAATATTGTAAAAAAAAATACAAAAACATTCTTGGACAGTCAAAAAAATGAGGGATTCATCGTCAAATACCTCACTATGAACAAAACTACAAATCAGAAAAGTATTTTGGAAAATTTAACATGATTGAATATTATGCAAATCCGCAATTGAACACGAGTAGGTAAATTTTTAATGATCATCCTTGAGAGCCTAAAAAAGTCTCTGTTTTGATGATTCGATCCCGCCATACAATGCACTCATGAAATAAGAGAGATCTAGGGGCATTTTGTGGGATTAAAATCAAGCTGATAGCGGTATACTGATGTCCAAGAAGACTGCTAAACTGCACGTTACTGCAATTTTATCAAAAACATTGCATACAACGAGTGCAACTTATTTAATTTTCTAGATAAAGGGGGCAGACTTTCGCCAAAAACAATCCTTAAACGGGGGTGGGACTGTTCCTGATAAAGCAATTTACCTATAACACTTTCGAAAATGAGTTTTCAAATAATTTATAAATTATTTTTACCGGACTAGTCAAGATACTCGATAGACAAACCCTTTATACCAGCTGGCCATATTAACATTCAGAATACCGCACATGTTTTTTGTAGGACCAACTTTCCGTACATTTTACATCGTCAGACCACTCAGCGGCATGCTCACAAAATAAGAAACTAAAATTTCACTTTTGAACGCAAGAACTTTAAAATTCAAGAATTCAACTTTGCATAGATTTTATATTTGTGTCTACTTTACCAAATAGACAATATTTTACAAACTTTCTTTGTTTCGACATTTCTTTTTGTCTTTGATTTTGAAAACATTGTAAAAAGACATCACTCTATTTTACAGCAAACTTATTTTTATACTTCAATTCAATGTTTTAAAAAAGCAATCTGTCAGTCAATTGAACTTTTAAAATTTATCTTTTTTACAGCCTTAAAGGTTATTTTAAAATAGACTTGAATTGACAGTACGCGTTTTTTTTTCAACATACATACATATATTTAGATAAGTATGTTCATATAGACTACACTTGTGCGTATTTAGTAAATTGCTCATTATATATTATATGTAGTAGTAAGACAATATTACGAGATATTCATAAAAAGATTACAAATTTCATTCGACTCAATGTTAGTTTTCCATACAAAAAAGCAGATTTAAAAAATCTAATGAACAAGGCCGAATATTTCTAATTGTGAACTGAAGGTCTTTGAAAACCGTACGCCTAAACAGAGTGCACTTTAATCACTTCATGTGAAACATAAATCATGAAGTACCTACACAGTACACATATCAAATTAGAAATCTTCTATTCTGCTAAAGTCAACTCCAATAGTTTGGAAAACGCGGATGTGCCTCAGTGTATTGAGTATACAACTTTGAAGCTAAAACGTTTAAACTAACACAAAGCGTTTACCAAAAACTATATGGAAACCAAATAAGCGCTTTAAGTGAATGCTTAAGTTTCGTATCTGTAATCTACAATCTAAGTTGTAAAGATGTATTACATATCAGATTCAAATTATATACATTCTCCAATATAAAATATATATATATATGTACCTACACCTATAAATAGAGATCATGATACTTTGAAGGGAGACTCGTATCAGAGTCGTCGAGCTTAATAGTTAAAAAGAACACGCTACTCGTGATCTAACAACAATCCCACAAGGAGTGCCACCCGAGGTATGCTATTAGCTTCATTAACATTGAACCATTTACTTTTAGAGTCATGGGCACGCCTCTGACCAAGATATTCTTGTTTTGTCGTGCCGTTGCTTTTGCTTCGCGGGAAGGCTTTTCACCACTTGAGAAAATATATAGCTTTGTATGAGCGTCCATGTGCTGTGGGTTCTTCTGGCACATGCATGCAGGACGGGTTTGAAGGGGGTTTTAGATGTGTTGAGTTAAAATGCCACTCTGAATTCGAACCAAATGTGAACGGAATCTTTAAAAAATTGTGTGAAAAAATTAACCGATTTTTTTATAAAATTGAGCCCGTAAATCGTGACAATACTTAACGCTTTGTTAGAGTTTAACGTAAAATTCTATACTTAGGGTACCTAGGGTCAATGTGGCATCAGTGGATCATGTGGGTACAGTGGATCAGGGCAGTTTCTTCCAGATGAGTAGTTATACAGGGCTATTGCTTACACCCTGGCATGGTGCTCATGTCTGAACATGTCTGGACTAATCAGAGTCCTACTTCAATGCATCTTGGTTGTGCTGAGTTACAAAACGTGTTTCTGACAGTCAAAAGTAAAAATTAAGCTTCGCTTTGTTGTCTTCTTATTTTCAAAGTATTGAAGTTCGGCTAGAAGTGATTAATTTATCCTCATTAACAATAATTCTGCTTCCATTTTAACATTACCTCATTACTTTTTTCAAAATGAAATACATAAATTGCTGTCCCAAAAGAAATTTGTCGAAAGGGGTACACAGTGGATCAACATCATAGGATACATAGTGGATCATCTTACCTATAAAAATAAATAGATTCTACTCGCCACATGAGACCCTTTGGGAAGAACGCAGAAAGAAGTTACACCATACGTGTAGCATAGTTGCGTTTACCTCGGAAGGCGCAGCAATGACCGTCAATATTCTTGTAACTTCTTCAATGTGGATTTTTCCTGTATTATCATCCACTTATTTAGTGTTATTTTGTTCTATTTGATTAAAATTGGTGTATAAACAGAAAAAAATATTATTGTCTTATAAATACGTTTTTTTGAAATACAAATAATTTGGTTTTTATTGTTTGATCCACTGTGTACACCATAGGGTACACAGTGGATCATTTTCCATTTTTCACTAAATGCAAAATATCTCTGTATTTATTGGATAAAAAAGATGGAGCTCTTAGAACAAGTGGTAGGTACTTAATTTATTAACCGTTTGATAAAAGTTGTGCATTGATTGCATTTATACAACAATAATTCTGTGCGTTTGAAAAAAAATGATCCACTGTTGCCACACTGACCCTACATATAGGGGTTGGTATAACGTGGCCATACATCAATGGCTCGTAGAGGTAAAGTTGGTTTTAATGACCGCATAGCAATCAGGTTGAAAGCGCGGAGCCGAAAGTACTCTTGACAGAAATGTGGGTAGAAAAAATAATTAAGCCCCAAAATATCAGCTTGAGGTTTTGATGTGACGCATTGTTTGTAGGTAATCATGTCTAATGTTTACGTTAGCAAAAAAAAAGATGTGAAATTTTGTGTTGCATTTTTTCATACTAATTTTAATATAGTTATTAATGTTGCTATAAATCGTGTTTTGCTACAGCGCAAGTTTTTTAGTTGCACCGCACCACAATTCTTTAGGACTTTCTGTCTTGTACTGCTTCTGTCCATGGTCAACTCACTCCCAGAACTACAGCATTGGCTTCGACGTTGTCTGCCCACCGCATCCTGGGACGTCCGAGTGGTATAACACCTGAGGGGGCACCATCCAAGACTGTTTTGATGATCCTGGAGTCCTCTGCACGTGCTACATGTCCGGCCGACTGGAGTCTTCTTGATTTCATTACCGACACTATATTTGGATCTAGAAACACGGACATAAGCTCCGTGTTGGTCTGGATACGCCACCTGTCATCTTCAAATACAGGTCCGAGAATATGACGAAACATTTTGTTCTCAAAGACCTGGAATTTTTTTTGTGTATCACAAAGCATAAAAATATTTATCAACTTATCATAAAATCATAATAAATACAAAGAACAACTAAACAGTATTTTTTGTCTACTTTGTCAGTACTTATTCATCATCTTGATGTGTCTTTTCGGGTACCTCGACGTTGATTATTACCTCGACCAAAAGTTTCTATCCTGCGAAGTTAGAAACAGCTCCTCCACACTTTGGATGCTGGTCCACTTCCTTAAATTTCCCATTTAGGACATCTGTCTCTTACTGTGCCATCATCGTCCATCAGTTTCCTCCATCATAATGGGCCTATTGCACCAAACTAAAATCAGACAAAAACCTAAATTATGTGTTATTTCTCCCATCAAATCAAAAAAAATGTTGCATATACGTAAACCAGCTGATGTACGTCATCTTTCCTGTTCAAATTCCATCATATTATTACCCACTTCCGAGAAATATTTAACCGAGCTCCTTATGAGAATCAAGCAATCGAATTTTATGTGTCAGGTTGATGCAACATGCCCTTATAAGTTGGAAAAGATGGTAGTTTTTTCTACACAGAATATGCTCGAGATATGAAATCTTCCAAACTTTTACATTTTATTACAGTTCCTTGTCAATTTAACCTCGCTTTTAGGTACATACAAATGCAAAATATTGAAACTAAAAAAAACAAGCAATAAGTAGACACACATAAGCATAAGTAGACACAATGACATCACAGTTCTCATCAAGATCTTCATCATCATCATACTTCACGCTGAAGAAGCCCATCTTAGAAATGGGCGAAACGTCCGGAAGCTCCAGCTCCCACAGACCACGGCAACAGATCCCAGAAAACTTCACTCCAGCATAATAAGTAGACATCTTCACCGTTATTATTTACAAATTTTCGCACTGCAATTTTGCTTTCTACGTACTCGTTAAGGTGGATCGAAATCGTTTTTTTGGGAATTTCGGTTTTGCATTTGGCCAAAAGCTGCTCTATATCAATACAAACAATAAATTGTACCACCATAAGGTCAAAATATTTGATCTTATACTGCCCCAAAGCCTCGAAAAGTTAATAAAAATCATAAAAACTGCTAAATACTTAACATTTTTTTTTGTTTATTAAGAAAAAAATAATTGTAGAAAAATGAAGTTCAAATTTAAGCACAAAGCATGATTTTCTATAAATGATAGAAAAAAAAACCCTTTTATGGCAAAAAAAATGAAAAAATGGCAATCAACAGAAGTCTAGAAAATAGTGATTTTAAGAGAATTGGTAATCTTTCTTTAATTGAAAAAAGGCATTATTTGTCGCGATTCCAGGTTTCTTTTAATGAATTCATCTCTTCTGATAAGACCGCAAACAGCAGCTGAAGTTTTTGTTACAGTTTTTACTAATCTTTCAGTGGCTAACGTGTAGCAAGGAAAATGGAAATGGCTTGAGATTAGTTCGTCAACAAGCGGTGGATTTTCTTAACAATGTGATGTTAATTCACCGTTAATAAATTTTGTAACAGGCGGCTTGGCCACATTATTTTCGTGCCAGTTTATATGGTTTTTTATAATTGTCTGCATCAAAATCAAGTTTTGGCCGATCGTAGTTCGAATTCTCAAAATTATTTCCTGTCGCGTTTCAATATTCTTCACAAGGCTAGAACTCATAAAAAGGCAAAGCAAGTAAGATGTTTTTTATATGATTGAAATATCCATTTTTCTGTTTAACAGGATGTAGTATCTGCTTTAAATTATCCGTCAAATATCGCGACATTTAGATTGTCTTGTGTAAGTGTCTAGCACCATTAATGCAATGTGGTTAGTTTTGATGTAAGACCACATAAGAGCATCCACTTTCATTTTATAATTGATAATATTAACAGCTTGTCAGATGGTTAAAAAAAAAACATAAAGCCGTAGTATTCTGTGAGCCATCTTGAATGCACTAGTTTTCCAGTGTTTCTTTTTAATAAGCTTTGAAAACAATATCCAGACTTTATAGTTATTCTCCGTTCAATAGGTAGATCACATTGAATAGTTAGAATCGAGACTATTGGAAGCTCTTCACAACTTTTTAATACCTTTTCTACGGGTCCAGAGTAACTTCTTAGTCCAATTGTACAACCATCAATATATTCAAATAATTGGCGCGGCAGTTCGTTGGCATGGAGTTGACAAATACACCACTGCAGCGGTTTTACTAGATATTTTAAGTTTTTTGGAATGAATTTACCAATTCCATCTGTATTAACAATAGTTCTATCACGTCCGATTACAGCAAAAAGGATGACATTGATATCTTTACTGATTAAAATATCCATAATTTTTCTTTTTATTATTGCTGCTTTTCCAGTGCTTAAAGAAATATGACCAATGTACTGTGACCTTGCGTCCTTAAGTAAACTAATACGCTCTATAATTATATTTCTCTTATGATCCACTATATTAAAGGTTTTATTTTTACGTCCATCAAAGTATAAACCCAAATCTTAGTAATCAGAATCAATGGTCACACCGCTGAACTTAGTTATTTGCTTTTCACGGGCTCTTCTAATTTTATTTTGATCGAAAACTTTGGATGAATATTTGTCTGAAATAATACCAACGCTTTGTTGCCAAAACAAGAGCAGCTTCAGCCTTATTGGAAATGTCTAATTTATCCACAGGTTTTTCCAGTATGCCAAGGGCAATATTTTTTAATGAATATGAATACGAAGTTTGAGGTAGCGTTCTCTGAAGTGCTAGTTTTTCTATTACTGTTGAGACTGGTTGTTGAGAGACATCAGTTGATAGGTCAGACAGATTGGGCAATAAACTTGTAGCTTTTTCTTCGTATGGTTCATATTTCTGTTTCCGGTTCAGCTTTTTTTTAATTTCCCGCAGCAGTTTTCAAATCAACACTCCTTATGATCATTTATCTTTTGGTTCTTTGATCAATCAGAATATTTTTCAGTTATCGGTACTTTTAGATGTTTTGCATAGTTTAATGAAGCCAATCTGTTGCATTAACACGCTGATATATTAAAAATACACTTAAGATCTCTCGTAAATTTGTATGTGCAAAAAATATGAGTAGCGTACAACTATAGTTACATCTCTGAGAGCACCGAATTGGTGACGCGCGTCTGCGCGGAGTAACAAAGTTAGGGGGTGCCTCCACCCACCCCTCTCAAATTACAAGATACCAAACACGTAATGATAACTATTTCATTCATTTTAAAGAAACAAAATTATATTTCGTTTGATTTTATCTAATACTTGATTCTTAAACACAGGGGTAAAAATGAGTAGTTTTATGTATTTTTGTAATTTTTCTGATGACTTGGGGCAGTATAATAAATTAATATTTTGATAAGATTTTTTTTTATATCAGATACTCACCCCATAGAGCAACTGTTCTGCATAACGCAATTACGAAAAAATGATTTTTAATTTTTTCCATACATACAGCGATCCACCTTAGTACTCGTATATGAGAAGTTTTAAACAAAGTTTTCTTTAAGGTGTTCTGGAAGCATGAGCTAAATATTGTTTATCTACCCACGTAAATGCATGCCTTGAATGATAATTTTTTTTTCGAAGAAGCTTCTCAAGATCTTGATGAAACTTCAACGTTAATTTAAAGTGCAGCCATATTAAGAAAATATTTAAATTTCAGTATAATTTTTGAGCTCCAATTTAATCAATAGCATCATTTCTTGACTTGATATGAGTTGATTATAAAGCTGACTACCCATACTGTAAAAAATGATTTACTATACTAATGTCGCCCCTATTTCAGCGAAGGTCAACAAAAATTGCAGAGCTGATGTTCATTTGAGGTTTGAATTTTAATTTGTAAGTACACACTATACATGCAGCATTTGTAAGCACGAGCTACACGTGTTTGTTTGTGGGCATGAATTTGATATGAGCTTTGACTGTTAATATAATATATCGCAACTTAAACTATAGATCATCGTAAGATTAATTTTCACCTTTGTTGTAATTTTTTGTACAACAATGCGTTAGAAAATACCAATAATAATCGACTAGACATTTTGAAGAAAGATAAATTATGAATGAACAATGTCATTAATAAATTTGGATTAATTTTAATTTCTTCTTTTGACCTCTTGACCCCTTGATTCAAAATTTTATTTTTGAACGATGATAGAAAAACCATTGTTTAATTATTTTTATTGTATTTCAAGGGTTCTTGAATATTTTTCAACTAAAAGTGTGAACGTTTTCGTCAACATTCAGCTTAAGATAGCAAATACAAAAGAATTTAATTTGATTATCGACGCTAGGGCTGAGCCAACAGTGAAGTGGTATTTATGATTCTTTCTTCAAGAATTGATTTGAAAAAAATGAGATCAATAATAACCTAAGTCAGACATTTCAGATACATATAATATGCATCCCACAAGCAGACACGTGTAAGTTCGCACTTACAAATGACGCATGTGAACTTAAAACATAAAAATTCAATCTCAAATAAACATAAGCCCTGCAACTCCTGCCCACCCTCCATAAAATCATGTATAGGGTATAAGCAAATACATTTCAGAATAAATATTTTTTCTCATTCCTTTTAAATAACTCATTTAAATTTGACTAAAGTGCTAAAGATGGCTACAATCGAACTTAAATAATAAATTTTAAATCTGAATATCAAGCTTAGATGGTTTCTTAGCCTACGAGTATATTGCCTACCTACTGGGCGCAAGTTCCTGTATGGGATGCACACCACTGCCTGAAACTGGGGTGACATTGGCAGTATGGGTGGTCAATTGCATATCAATCTATCAGTCAAGGTGAAAAGGGAAAACGTATCTATCACAGGAAATGAATATTTTCATGTGAAAAACCAGGTATATTCTCATATTTTAAAATGTATTATTTCTGCACATTATAAATGAAAGTAGGGAAATGAGGTAAGCCTGGGAAATGGAGAGGTGAGCGATATAAGAAGCGACAGGAAGAGCTAGAACATGCTGCGGGGCTTCACATTTCATACGAGAAAGCTACTCGCTCCTGTCAAGTTGCATTGTGATTAAAAAAAACGTGTAGCGAAAATACAAAGAAAACAAGAATACTTTTTCTCTCTACCTTTACATTCTTATGTTTAATTTTTACGAGTATTGTATCTCAAAAACTAAATGTAATCTTGGATTGTGCAGAAAGTGTGATGAATATAACAAAACATAATTTTTTTTTTATGTTTCCATAAGATAATTAAAAAAAATATGACTCAATTGATAATAATAATATTGGGCTGATTTATTTGGTTAGCGCTATTTTTCTGTGAATCACACCTCAAGAGCCCTCTGCGAGCTTGGTCATCACTGTAGAAAGCGCTGATTCTCAAGCAAGACCTAGTTGGTATAAGGTTAGATGGACCTATGGTGACCGGTCTTTGGTAAAGGCAGATTAATTTTGCAGTAAGAGCTTTTTATGTTCCGTTGAGATTCGATCCCACTACCTTCCAATCACTAGTTCAAAATGCTAACCATTAGATTACGGACCGGTAATGTTACAAGACAACTAAAATAATTTATTTTATACCGTATGATGAAAGTAAACTATTATTTTAATAATTAATTAAATAAATACACTGTTTTAATTCACTTATTATTTTATTTTAAATATGTCAAACGTTTTCGTCTAAAAAGGCATCCTCAGGACAATGACAATGACAAATCAAAATTAAATTCTCTTCTTCTTCTTCTATTTTAATATTCATTCGCATAATCTTTTTTGTATAAGCTTCCCATGTTATGACTGTAAATTCCATGAATTCAAAATAATACTTAGAATATTCGAGTAAACACTCACACAATCTCCAACAAACACAAATATAATTATTTAAGTACCCACATCTAGAGTTTTCACAGACTCACGCAAATACACAAATACTCATTCAGTAACAGTATCTTTAAAATACGTTAACAAAAGACGTGTTTTCAAATATGTCTAACCCCACATTTATGAGAAAATTTGTACGTCAGATAACAAAAGTGTGGATGTATGATGATAGTGCATGGATTATTGTTTTTAATATTTCGCTGAAGTTGTATCCAAAGCCTGGCTCAGGAAGTATGAGAAAGTTTTCTTGCGCTAGTGATATGATGGCCCAGTCACTCAAGTATATAAAATGGTTTCCCTTAAATTTATGTAAACTAAAGCAGCGCTACTAGTGAGGGTTTTCATTTTGATACATTTTTAGGTAAACGCTACGGTAGAGTTTAAATTCTTGAGCAAGGTACACGAGAAGAACGGAATTGAAATTATTATTATCTTACCTTACAGCTTTCTCCTTTTCTTGTAAAATAATATGAAAACAGTACTCCAAGTTTACAACTTTTCGTTTAGACTAAACCATAGAGCTTACAAAAATATATTAAAATTTGAACAACGTCTCTAGTGTGAGTTTGAGTTTCAATATTTTTTTGGAAATTTGATATGGTAGAATTTTAAGGTAAAATTTATACTTGGCGATGAAAATTAGCTTCAGGCTTTGCTTCACTCACATGGTTGCTAACATTTCATGTTGCTATTTTTGGATAACAATAATTTGTTGAAATGAGATGAGAAAGCCTGTTTTAGAAGTTAAATAACCGTTACTTCCTTCCCCAAAAATATAAGTGGAAATCCCACGAAAATGAGATAAACACATGGAAATGGTGAGAAAGTAATATAATACAATCGAAGCTATCTACTCTTACAGCTACTGAGTACTGCTTAAGCATTGTCACTTTCTGTAGCGACGACTAAGCTCACAGAGGGCTCTTGAGGTGTCTTATCTAATCTAATCTAATTTTCGAAGATATACTTACATTTAAAATTCATCCCTACAAACAGACACGTGTTAACAAATTCATGCATGTGTACTTACAAGTTGAAATCCACAGCTAAAATGAGCATAAACCTTGTTACTTTTGCTATTAGATATTTATTTTGTTAGTTTTAATATTATTTATTGGCATATAAACCAATAAATATTGACAATGTGAACCATTTTTTACAGCATGGTTTGTCAGCCTTATGGCTGATTTTAGTGTCGCGCTGACAACGCGCTGAACGTCAGCGCTGACAGCCAAATATATGGACTTGTCGCGCTGACAGCTACGCGCCATTCTAAAACGCTTCCTACAAGTTCATATATTTTGAACGGTCAGCGCTGACGGTCAGCGCGTTGTCAGCGCGACACTAAGCCTAAATAAGATTCGATGATGTATTAGATTTTCCCACAGTTTCATTAAAAATTGTATTTTCTTTTTGTGATGCATCTAAAGATATAAAAAAAAAAACAGTCGATGTATTATCTTTCTGTTCTTTACAAGAAAAATACGTACGTGCGCCATTTCATCAGATTCAAGGTGAGTTGGCAACGTTTGAATTCCATCTTAGTTTTTTTTTACTCCCGCTGATTTTCTTTCTTATTCAATTTACGAACAAAGTTATGAAATAAGCGAGACGAAACCGGGTTTGGGAGCTGCGAGAGGAATGTGCCTTGCTCCATATTAGATTATTCACGTGTGATACTTGCAAAGTAAAAAGTCTGCTCGGACCGAGACGCGGGGGTTCCATTATATGGTGCTTGAGAGTATTGGGTGAGTCATAATAAAAGTCGAATGTAAGATTAAAAAAACAGCTTTCGTAGCTCAAAGCTCTGCACGAGCACGTTTGTATAACTGTCCTTTGACATGTTATTAAATACACCACAGTTTTTTACAAATCTTTTTTTATTTTATTTTCAGCATTTTATCATTTAGCAATGAATCATAATATAAGAATCCATAATAATAAATATTTCAAAATGATTATTGCATGAATTTGCATACATCAACCAGATAAAGCCAACCAATGCACTTGAATTCATAACACATTCAATTTCAGTCCATGGTGGTAGCTATTTTTTAAAAACAAAATACCTGACATAACCTCAAAATTGAAACTGAAGAGAAGGAGCGCCAGTTAAATTCAAATTAATTTTGAAGAATAGTGTGAAGCTGTGTATTCTATTCCAAACAAAAATTCAAAAGTGTGAATAGTGAATTGTGGCGGGATTCTCGACATGTATTCCAACGAGAGCCAGTCTGCCCCCGCATTGATTTTTGGATGTAATATGTGGTTTGTGTTTTCGTTTTGTACACTGTTTACTGGGACTTGTTACGTGATTGCTGGCGCTGGACACATATCTGACACCACCGGCTGCTCCGCCCGTCAGTTCCAGTGCGCCAACGGGCGCTGCATTCCCTGCACCTGGGTGTGTAACGACTGCGACGACAACTCTGATGAGAACCCCAAGGAGTGCCTAGCTACAGGAGGCTGGGTGTTGCACGGCGAGGGGGCCCAGCGTAGAGACGCGGGCATGGGCGAGGACCCACGTAGCCCGCCAGGAGCTACTCCGGCAACGCCAACTTTAACTTCAACATCATCCTGACATAAGCACCCTGCGACTTTCCTAGAGGGAGAAGCCGACACCCCGATTAGGATTAGGATTAGGATTTAATTAATTTTATATAATGATCATTATAATAATTTATTTATTTATTTTTAATATTTTAATTTTTTGATAATTTTAATATTATTAATTTTTTATTCTTATTGTTGTTACGAGTATTATTTGATACCTATATTTTTATTTAGTTTTTTGTATTAAATAAGGCCTATGAACGCCAACATAAGCTCAGTTCCACTTTGCAGAGACACCGCCAGAAACTTGCTCAGAGAGAATGAATGGGTGATTGGAACTTGGAATGTCAGAAGAATGAATGAGTGTAAGGAGAAGGAAATTGTGAATGTGATGAATGAAAAGAGAATACAAGTGATGGGTGTGACAGAGACAAAAATGAAAGGGAATGGTGAAAAAGTACTAATGAATGGTGAATTGTATATCTGGTCAGGTGTAGAAGATGGGAATGAAAGACAAGGTGTTGGCGTGATCGTTAGTGAAAATGTGAAAGGATGCATAACGGGTTACAAAAGAGTCTCCCCAAGAATCTTGATTGTTAAATTTAAAACAAACAAGATGAGAATTTTCTTGGTGGCCTGTTATGCTCCTGTAGATTCAGAATGTATGGAGGTGAAAATGAATTTTTGGAACGAGTTGAATGCAGCTGTGCGTGAAAGTAAGAAGAATGAATTCATTATAATTTTGGGTGATATGAATGGATGGGTAGGTAAGCAAAGAGATGAATGTGTGAAAATTGTTGGTCCTAGTGGACGAGGTGTAGTCAATGATAATGGGCGACACCTGTTAGCTTTGTGTGCAGAGCACAGCCTTTTTGCATCAAACACATGGTTTCGGCATGAGGATGTGCATCTGTACACAAGGCAGATTGTGGGAAGTCGCACAATCATTGACTACATCTGTGTAGATGAAAGACTGAGAGGAGCCGTAAGAGATAGCCGTGTCTATCGTGGGCCTGAAATAGGCAGTGACCACTATCTCTTATGCGCTAAAATAATGATTGGAGAAGTAAGAAAGAAGAAACGTAAGAAGAAAGTAAGAAAGCCAAGAATAAAAGTAGAAAGTCTGAGTGATGAAAACGTGAAAGTGAAGTATAAATCAGAATTACAAAAAATGTTAAGTGTGAATGAACTTGAAAAGAATGTGAATGAAAAAGATATTGAAAGCATGTGGAAGGATATGAAAGAAAGAATAATTGAATGCGCTAAAAAAGTATGTGGGGTAACGAAAGGTGGAAGATTGAAAGGGGATGCCTGGTGGAATGCTAAAGTAAAAGAGGCTGTGAAAGTAAAGAAGGAATGTTACAAAAAGTGGCTGAACGACAGGAATGATAGAAAGCTAGAAGATGAATATAAGATAGCCAAGCAAATGGTGAAGAATGTAGTTTATGAAAGCAAAGCGAATGAACAGAGAAAGATTGATGAAAAAATGAACAGAAGTTTCACCGACAGTAGGAAGGAATTCTGGAGATGGGTCGGTGCCATTAGGAATAAAGATTCTGCATTGACCACCCCAGGAATCAAAAGTGCTGTTGGTGAGATGGTATGGGAGAATGATGAAGTATGTAAGAGATGGAAAGAATATTTTGAAGGGATTTTTGGTCGGGGCGAAAGAAATTTGTTTAGAAAAATGACAGAAGAGAATGAATTTAGGATTTTGAAAGAAGAAATAAAAGTATCTATTGAATGTTTGAAGAATGGAAAGTCTGCTGGGTTTGATGGAATAAATGGTGAAATGTTGAAAGCAGGAGGTGAATGCGTGATAGATTGGATGTACGAATTATGTAAGCTTTGTGTGAATGCAGGAGTAGTACCGATAGATTGGAGGAAGGCAGTCATTGTTCCCATTTACAAAGGTAAAGGGGACAAAAAAGACTGTCAGAACTTCAGACCAATCAGTCTACTCAGTATACCAGGAAAAGTCTTCTGTAAGGTGATTATAAAAAATGTGATTCTGACTACTAGTGAAAGGATTTCCGATATACAGTCCGGCTTTATGGCCGGTAGAGGCTGTGTTGATCAGATTTTTACTCTACGACAACTTGTTGAAAAACAATTGTCGGTGAGGCGGAAGCTGTTCACGGCCTTTGTAGATCTGGAAAAGGCTTTTGACTCAGTAGACAGAGGTATGTTATGGGATGTTTTGAAAGCATACGGAGTGAATGGGGCTCTCCTAGGTGCGGTGCATGCCAACTATGAAAATAGTAAGGCATGTGTTCGTATTGATGGTGAGTATAGCGAGTGGTTTGAAGTTTATAAGGGTGTGAGGCAAGGATGTGTGATGAGTCCATGGCTATTTAACATAGTCATGGACAAGTGTGTCAGAGATGCTAGACTTAATGATTGTGGATTGATGATAGGAGAGAGCAAAGTGAGTGTTCTACTGTATGCAGATGATGCAGTTCTTGTATCTGATTCAGCAGTAGAATTGCAAACAATGCTCTCTAGATTGAATGAAGCTTTGTTAGGTAACCATCTGAAGTTAAATGCAAGTAAGACGAAAGTATTGATTTTTGAAAGAGATGATGAAAGTATGAATTATGAATTTAAAATTAATGGAATGAATGTTGATGTCGTAAATGAGTTTGTATACCTGGGAAGTAAGTTTGAAAAAGATGGAAGAATGACCGGTGAATTTGAAAGAAGAGTAATGAAGGGCAGGTGTGTACTGGGTGCCACAACTTGTATCGCCAAAAATCAAAACATATCAAAAAATGCTCGATTGGCGGTACGCAGTGGCATACTTTTACCCACCTTGATGTATGGAAGCGAGGCCTGGACGGTGAATGAAAGTGAAATTAGTAAAGTCCATACTGTTGAAATGGACTTTCTAAGAAGTATGATTGGGAAAAAACGGAGTGACAGGGTGAGGAATGATTTTGTAAGAGAAGAATGTGGTGCAAGAGAAAGTGTGAAAGTGAAGATTAAAAGAAGTTTGTTAAGATGGTTTGGGCATATGGAGAGAATGAATGAGGAAAGACTGACGAAGAAAGTATATGTTGGTAGAATAGATGGATGTCGTGGTAGAGGAAGACCGAGAAAGGTATGGATGGACCAAATATCCGAAATTGCGAATGAATGGAATATCCAGAGTCATAATAAAAGAAGAGCTTGTATGAAGAAGGTTATGACTCTGGAGGAAATGAAAGAAGTATGTAAGGATAGAAAGAAATGGCGGTTGATCTGTGATGTTGGCGGCTGAGGTTTGTTAAAGTAAAATTGGTTTTATGATTTAGTTTTTATGTCCATGTATATATTGTGATTTATTGTTTTTAAAAAATGTAATTTGTCATGTATGTTCCTTGACTTATAGGTTGTTATGCGGCTGACCACCCATAATGTAAAAATTGGTTCACTTTGCCAATGTCACCTCTGTTTCAGGGAAGGACGGCAAGAGTTGCAAGGCTTATGTTCATTTGAGATTGGGTTTTTATATTGTAGGTCCACATGCGGCATGTGTTAGCGCGAAATTATACATATCTGCTTGTGGGAATGCATTTAATATAAAACTTAAATGATATATATCTTTGCAGCTTAGATTAGATTAGATTAGATTAGATAAAACTGGTCGACAGATAGAGAAGTGACCCACTGCTCCCTGCTTTCAAGGACATCTTCCAGCACCCAAACAAGCGACTCAAGTCCAGAAACTCATCTGGGCAATTGATGATCGGAGTAGGGATGCTACATTGCAATGGAAGCCCATATGGGAGGAGAAAAGCTTTAAAAACCACGAGCTGATCACTCTGCCACAACAGGAGGTCCCAGGGCTTAATCTTGCGAGAGGACTGTGGACGACCTTGAATAGGATCCGAACCGAGCAAGGCCGTTGCAACTTCTTGCTCCATAGATGGGGATTAGCTCCATCTCCAGGATGTGACTTTGGGGCAGAGAACCAGACTGTCCGGCACATAGTGGAGGAGTGCCCTATCATATGACACCCTCCTAGCCTGAAAGACCTCCACGAAGCCACGCCAGGAGCAGTGAAGTGGATGGAGGGCTTGGATCTTTGCCTCTGACGTGACCCAACCGCCAAGTGATTTGCTGTGCTTGCCGGCCATACGCAAAGTAAAGTAAGTAATCATATTTAATGCCAATTAAAAATCTGCGATAATCACAACTCATGCTTGTAGGTTTATGCCTAAACTAAGATATGTATTTTTTTTCTTACTGCATGCATATTGCATAATATAACCTTGGGTAGGTACCTACTTACAAAAGAAAACATAAAACTCTAACAAATATCATATTTCTAAGGGCTGTCATTTAATTATTGTGGTACAGACAAAAATGTAATAAATGGTTGAGTATTAAAATACAGCTTTTCAATATAAAATTAAAATGCATTTGTGGCAGCTAGATTCATATATCCCCACAAACCCTATAATGTAAGGTATAAGGTAAGGGTCACGGCCGCTCTCGGATCATCTGATCACTGCCTGGTGACAACGTCCACTTCTGTCACTTCACCCCGCCCACTGCTCGAGAAGACCAGTAGGAAAATGTGGCATTATAAGTCGGCCAACTGGGACGGCTTAAAGAAATACTTTAAAGATCTTCCTTGGAACAAAATTTGCAATAAGCATAATGACCCCTCTTCATGTTCTAACGAACTCGTTAAGTTAGTCCAATGTGGAATGGAAAACTCCATTCCATCCACAAACAAACCCTTGCGGTCTAAAACCAATCCCTGGTTTAATCAAGAATGCTCGGTTGCGGTCAAACGCAAAAATTCTGCGTATCAAACTTTGAGCAAATCAAACACCACTGCAAATAAAAAAGCCTTCAACAAAGTGTCCAAAGAGTGTAAAGCCACCATTAATAGAGCTAAACTTGATCACGACTTCAGAATAAGCCAAAAACTTTCCGCCTGTCCCAGCGGAAATCGATCTTTCTGGTCTTTGTCTGCTCTGATTAGTCGTAACTTTTGCGCTTCGTCCTTTCCTCCTCTAACTAAGCCTGATGGCACATTAGCCCACTCTGGTCCGGACAAAGCTAATCTTCTGTGTACTTTGTTTGCCAATAATTCCACACTTCACGATAATGGCAAATCACCTATATCAATTCCCCATAGCGGCTCCTTTATGGAGATGCCCAAAATAACACACACAGATGTGCTCACTGCTCTAAAAGGGTTAGATACACGCAAATCCAGCGGCCCTGATGGTATTCCAGCCTTAGTATTAAGAAACTGCGCAAATGAACTAGCTCATCCCCTTTATAAACTGTACAAACTGTCCCTTGGATGCGGTACCGTGCCTTCTAACTGGAAGGTTGCAACCGTTCATCCCATCCCCAAGAAGGGAATTCGCTCTGACCCTGCCAATTATCGTCCAATCGCAATCACTTCCTTACTTTCAAAAGTCATGGAAAGGATCATAAACGATAAGCTTATGGAATATCTGGAAACCCATAAACTGCTTAGCGACCACCAATACGGTTTTCGCCGTAACCGCTCCAGCGGTGACCTTCTCACTTATGTCACACACGTCTGGGGCCAACGCCTTGATCTTATGGGTGAAACACAAGCTGTTGCTCTTGATATTTCCAAAGCTTTTGATAGAGTTTGGCACTCCAGCCTCCTTAATAAATTGTCATCATTTGGACTTCCCCTCCTCCTCATAGAATGGATTTCCAGCTTTCTTAAAGACAGATCTATCCAAACAGTCATCGATGGTAGTAAATCAGCTCTGCTACCAATCAATTCCGGTGTCCCCCAAGGATCTGTCTTGTCTCCGACACTTTTTCTTATGCACATCAATGACTTACTATCCTGTGCTCCTATCCACTGCTATGCCGATGACAGTACAATTCATGACGGTTTCTCTTTTACAAAGCCCCCAAATAGTTCAGCGATATCTATTGCTCGTGAATCATTAGCTTCAAAGATCAATACAGATCTCAGGGCTGTCAGCCGTTGGGGCACTGACAACCTTGTAGAGTTCAACATCAAAAAGACTCAAGCATGTCTGATATCCTTAAAGAGGATTCCAAACAACTATCTCCCAACTTTCGACAATGTCTCCATCTCTAACCATGAACACTTAAATCTTCTTGGTGTTTCTCTGTCATCAGAGTTAAAATACCATGATGCTATTGAGTCTCGCACAACTTCCGCTTTCCGGCGACTCGGCATATTATACAGAGCTCGTAGGTTTTTTACTTCAGCCCAATTATTGACTCTGTATAAATCCCAAATCCGCCCCATTATCGAATATGGCAGCCATCTCTGGTGTGGTATGTCCAAGAAGTTGAGTGACCAACTTGATTCTGTGCAAAGGAGGGCAGTGAGGTTGATCAATGATCCTTCTCTGACATCCGATTTGCAGCCGCTCCAGCACAGAAGAAAGGTTGGAATGCTCAGTCTTTTTTATCGATATTACCACGGAGCTTGTTCTAATGAGCTCCATTCATTAATCCCTCCCCCTCTCATTTCAGAAAGGGAAACTCGTAGTACGACTCTCATTCATCCCTTTGCAGTCGATCTCAAAACTATGAGAACTTGGCGTTTTCATGACTCATTCCTTTGCCAAACTGCCCGTTTATGGAATGGTCTACCAGTATCTGTGTTCCCTTCCCAATTTAATCCGGTTTTATTCAAAACCAACATCAATCACCACTTCCTTGCAGCGCCTCACGACAGAACCAAGAACTCAAGCAACACCTCTGCGGCACCCTTCCAGGGTGACATAGACCCCCAAGACTCTCAAGAATTGGGGAGCCTCCCGCACAGGATTCCTTAAAAAAAAAAAAAAAAAAAAAAAAAAAAAACCCGAAATTCTCTTCTTAGAGTCCTTTTTCTCTTCCTTTTTTGTACGAGGACCGCCAAACTGTATAAACGTACGCTTCATGTCTTGATCCGACCTATCACTATACTTTCGAATTTCCAATCTAATACTGCGCTGATAATTCCTGTACCCATTTAAGCACCCGCACTTGTTCAGTTATTTATTTGTTGTGAACGGTGAGTTTCGAAAACTAGCATAACCTAATTTTTCTTTGAATACATTATGGACTTACAAAAGAAACACCGCTTGGTTTTGAGAACCAAAGATCTTATGTATGGTGACTTCCTATACTTAGAAATATATTTTTCAAAGCACTTTGATGTTTAACTTTTGATTTTACTTATGAAATTAACCGCTCTTTTAAATTAAATTTACTGCTAATTAAGATTTTCAAAATATGTGTGTGACCGGTCCATAGTTCAGTGGTTATACTTCGGACTCTGAATGGAAGGTTGTGGGTTCGAATCCCGGCGGAGCACAAAAAATATACCATTTATATTTTCAAGTTTGCTCTTTGCTGGTTTGAAAAATTTATATTAAATCTTTACCAATGACCGGTCATCAATATTTCGAGAATAACTCTTATTCTCACCTATAAATAGAGACCGAGATGCTCTGTAGCCAAACAAGTATCTAAACCATCCAGCCATACAGTTCAAAAGCAACTCTATACGAAACGAATGTGACCCGTATCTAAAATAAATAACAGAAATTTTAATTAAATTGAACCCGGTAAAATAATAGCAATAGAAACTTAACCCGTCTGTAGTCTAGTGGTAACGTTTCGGACTCGTAAATTGAAGGTTGTGGATTCGAATCCGTGTGGAGTACAAAAAATATACCGTTTATATTTTCAAATATGCTGTTCGCTTGGTTTAAAAATTCGTACACCTTTACCAAAAATCGGCTACCAAAGGTCCATCCAGCCTTAGTGGTTGGTGTGAGGCCAGCCCCCTTACCCGTAAAAATAAATAGGTCCCGAATCACAACATGCGACCCCTTCGGGGATAACGCAGGCAAGAAGTTACACTATATGTGTAGCTTAGTATCGTTTTCTTTTAAATAAATTTAGTGTGTCGTGAACCGCAGTATGGCCAGCGACTGCATATTCTAATGCGAGAGCTCTGAGGAGGTAGGGTCTCAGATAAATGTGCCTATTTCGTATTTCGGGCACGATCGGTCAATATTAAAACGTTTTAGGCGAAAACCTGTACAATCGACTGAAAAAACAAAATTAGATATCTTCTTATAAATCTCACCAGAAAAAAATCAAACGAAATAATTAGTTTTCATGATTTTCAGCGCAGAATATACAATGAAAATTACGATTGGTTTACATTTTTTGAAAAATCATAAAAATTTACAAGCTGTGAATATTTGATTAGAATGTATCTCGTCCTTCCAGTGCTTGTTAGGCTTATCTACCTTTTGATTTTGATGGATATGAATAAATTGAAAGAGGTATGTCAGGATAGGAAAAAATATAGGCAACTATGCAGAGGCTTTGGCCACCCCTAGCGGAATGGCGACAGAGTTACAGTTACAGATTTAAAGATTTAAAGATGGCCTTTTAATAAAGTTGTTTTAATAATCACATTCTACAGAACCAGAACTAAGAATAAAACGGAAAACACGATAATGTGAGAGTTGTTTTAAATATTTTTAAAATCAATTTCCAGTTTTCATTAGGCACATTGGTCCAATACACATACAAACATTGCTCATGTGAAATAACCTGTGATGGTAATAAGACAAACGAGCACTAAGGGGACAATCTGTAAGGTTCGGTCTGTGGTTCATTCGATATGGGCGACGTTCAATTTCTACCAAAGGTGTTAACCATGATTTTACGTATCGGTGCTTTGTTTGGACTAAAATAATAGTAACGGAAAGGTTTACTCGGCCTTCGCAAGAAATTCAGCGCAAGCCATTGGTAACACTTTGGAGCTTCCGCGGTGAAGCCCGACTGCCGTGTTTGATGATCGTGCTTTTCGTGTTGCTGCGCCCATGGCCTGGAACTCTCTGCCAGCAGGACTGCGGACGACGGACAAAGAGGAACATTTCAAAAGGGGCCTAAAGCACATCTTTTTCCACAATTAGCAGCGCCTTTGGGATGACCGACGGTGTTGAAAAGGTGCAGGAAAAATACCCAATACTATTGGAATAATAATAATAATCATAATCATAATAATAGTAACCTGCTGACATAAAAGTAAAATATATTTATTTATTTATTGAAAACAACATAAACAAGCCAACATGACAGTTCGAAACCATTTAGTTATGTGGACAAAAGGATCTAACAACAATTAATATAATAAATCTATTTTAAACAAAAAATCAAAACAATATATTGGTATTACACTATCATTCGTTCTTTTAGCAGAACCTTCCACTCACGCATCGATCCATTAATTCTGGTATTAAATATATCCAGAGTTATATGAGGAAGTTTTTTGGCTAGTTATAACAGATAATAGAGCGCCGTTTTTATGGGCATCCCATCTCAAGGGCCCTCTCCATTACGACAATGTGCACTTTCACATACATATTTACGGTTGTGGCATTCATTGTTTTTTCTCATATGATGAAAACATAAGGCTTTTTTTGCATCAACCGTGTGTGGTGTGAAAAGCAGTTTTTCGCAGACAGAAAATAAATTAAGAAAGTTTTCCATAACAAAGAAAAGGATTGATCTGTCTGTGGGTGAGTTTTATTTAAATGCAAATATTTAAAGCAGAATTCTCTTCTTCTTCTTATTCCTCAGTCATTCTTAGCTTACTCCAGGACGTATGCCTCCTCCAATCTCTGCGTTCCTGTCTATCGGATTCTGTGTTCAATTATCCTTTGATTGCAGTTCTCTTGATGTCGTCCAGCCACCGCAGTAGGAATCTCCCCGCTCCCCGCTTGGACATCATGGGTTGCCGCTGGACGATCCTTTACGGCCACCTGTCATGGTCTTACCTTCCAACGTGACCAGCCTAGCGCCACTTTAAGCAGGCCACTTGCTGTATGACATCAGTGACACCACAGTGCGTCTACGGATCTTCTGGTTTGAAGCCCTACCTCTTAAACTAATTCCTAGCATCCTTCTTTCATTGGCTTTTTGGCGCGTTCTCAGTCTTTTGCCGCTATAATGAGTGAGTCCTTGTGTTTTCAAGCCATTTGACAGGTGGATATTGGAAGCACGCATGACTCAAAGACCTTGCGTTTTAGGTTCACAGGTATTTTCTTGTCATTGAGGATGTATCCCAGATTCCCGAAAGCTGCTCATGTCACTCCTTTCCTTCAGGTAGTTTCGGTTGATTGATTTTTTTTTACCTATTTTATATTGTGATCAAGATAAATGTAGGGATTTACAACTTCTAAGATTATATTTTCAAGCAGAATTAGTATGTGTAAAACATTGGATATTTTGTAATCGTTGATTCTTAGAATATTTTTGATGTGTGTAAACATTAACAAAAACATATATTGTAATATTTTTTAATATAATTATAGTGCAGTTTAGTTGTGAAAACATTTTGGTAAACCTTAATTAAGATATAAAAAATAGTTAATTAAAAAGTGTGAGTTGACTCCCTTTGTGAATATTTTTAATAATGGGGTCTCCAACACTCTTGCTGCATGTCAAAAGTGAAACATTTTAGAAGGTGGTTGGTCAGTTTTGTACCCACGCATTATATGAGCTAATATTTATTTAACCATTCTTAATTTAATTTTTAGGATTTAGTGGTTCACATACTGAAGATTAATTTTGTTTATTGAAACTTTATAATTAATTAAAAACAATTATAAGCAATTTGCTTCTGAAGGAGCCTTGTTAGGCGAAAGCGTTAGAGCCAAAAAATATAAATACATACCTACACATTTGAATTAAAACTATGATTCTTCAAATCATAACTGTTTATTCATTTATTAACTAATTATGAATTCACGATATTCCTTTTTTATTTTCAGGAACTTGAAAGCAAAGAACTATTATCCATGTTGCAAAAATAAATTGGCATCTAAGGTTTTTATATTTTAATTAACGCCCGTAAGGAAACACGTGACACAAGTGTAAGAACTTACAAAGTTAACCAAACCTCACATGAATATAACACTTGCAACTCTTACCGCCTTTGCCTGAAACCGGACTGGCAAATACACTTTCTGAATAACGCATTTTTTTTTTCAATTTTCAACTTTTGACAAAGCTACAGGAAAAGCTTTAGGAGAAATGAACCATACTCGATGTAATATGTTGGGCCGCATTAGATAATACAATTTAGCTTAGAGGAGATGGATGGACGACCTGAACCAGTTTATCTTCTCCGGGGCACGTGGTGTGCGATCGAACTTACACGTGTCAAATATTTTACAGGTCATAACAATTTATTGACCCGTGAAAGGGTAGAAGATTGAAAAATATATTGTATCATCTACAAGACATGAAATTTATTACCCAATGTTGAAGTTTGCTACAGTCAAATAGAAGTTGAACAAAAATACATTGGGACTACGTATATTATTTTAAAGCCTAAGATTTTTTTTTTTTTTTTTTCAAAAAATTACGTTTAATTTAACTTGTAAATGCTATTTAGTAACCGTATTCATCTCGAAAGTGTTGCGTGTGATGAGTGCAACCTATCTATTTTTACAGTTACGGTGACCAGCATTACTTAATGTTGGTGTTCCTATGCTTACAAGGGTGTCATTAATTTTTGGTTTAGAAATAAACAAAAAAGGGAAATCCTTTTCGTCACTTTTGGTGCGGTACAAACCATAGTTCTCTGCCTTTGAACGCAAGCGTTTTACTTATTGAGCTAGCGACCGGACAAGGATATATTGAAATGTTTTTTTTTTATTGTAAGGACTTTAGCAAAAAAATTGTATTGTAAGCCTCGTATCAACTTATTTGTCAAGGAACAGTATCACCCAAACAAAAAAAGACAATTCTCATAACGATTTTACCAAACTTAGCTCAGATTTTAGGCATATTGTATAATAATCTTCTTAGTTGCAAGGATATATTTACAATTATTATGAAATGCATGTCAACAAATAAACACATGTTAGTTTTTGCTTATAAAAGCTGTACATATGTGTACTAACAAATTAAAATCCAAACCTCAAATGAACATAAGCCCTGCAACTTTTGGAGACCTAACTTAGGGGTTACATTGGAAAAAAAAACATTTTGTACAGTATGGGTGAACAGCCTCATACCAACCTATAAGCCAAGGAACGTGCTGGTAAAAATATTTTTTGTTGCTGCAGGATTAATCACTTAAATCAGGAAAAATATTTTCGTACACGAAATTGTTATTTTATTATCAGGGTGTATGAAAAATGTTTGGATAACTAACGCATGACTGGCAGAAAATAATAAATTGATTTGACGGCGTAAAAATCAGCCATGATTAAGCAAAAAATTGCAAGTGGGTTAAAAATTATACGGTTGAGATGAAAGTCTAAAAAAAAGTTCAAAACGGCAATATTTTTTTCCAGCCAAAAAAGCATTTTACACGCCAAAACGCATCAACATTCACTTTAAATTAAGCCAGCATTTTATGGCATAAATTAAAACTTTCCTACATGGTTGGTTGAAGGTTTAAGAATTAAACTAAAAAAAAAATATGCTAATGAATTTGTGAAATTGGTGAAGCTGAAAATGACATGTTGACATTTTTTTTTTTTTTAATTTTATGATGTTAAGACAATCAAAATAATTTTTATTCTCTTAAATATCGTCTACAATTTACATTTTTATTGAAACTTCCAAATAAGAATATAAAGTTTATTTTAAATTTCACAAGAAAGTTACAAAAAATAGCTTTGAATGAGCGTCTTTGTCTTATAGGTTCTTCTCACACATTGATGCGAGACTAGTTAGAAATATGCCCACACCTACTTTTTCTACAAATACTTGAAAACTGTACAGAATGTACTCGTACAAAAATATTTGTATTCGATTCCAGTCAAAAATATTTCGCGACACAAAGCTTACATAGTTTGTTTCATTTTATATTTCGTACTCAAATTAACTGATAAATACGGCATGGATTTTTCTCAGAAAAAAATGTAAGAAAATAAATAGTTAATGATAAGGTTCCATAAAAAACTGATTTTATTTTCTCAGAGCAATAGACTGTCTGGTAGAATTATTTTATCTTTAACATAAAATATAGCATGAATTATTTTTAGGCACATTTTTCACGTGTGCGTCGTATCATATACCTTCAACCAAGTTATCTGGAAGTGTTAACAAAAATAAAATATACGTGATAATCACCAGACATATAAATTAACATTGTTTTCCATTATTTCATTTTTTGATATTATTATTAGACAATTGTCATTTTTCTGAAAAAAAAAAAAAGTTACTTCGACACTTTTTACTTTCATTTCCCGCATCAGGATCTGGAAAACCCTCACTTCATCTGAAGTGGTAGGCGTAAGGCCGCCCCATTTACCTGTAAAAATAAAAAAGGTCCTGAATCGATATATGTGACCCCTTTGAGGATAACGCTGGCAAGAAGCTTACTTTATTATTATTTTAAAAACCTGAAGTTATCAAGTTGAAAAAATGTTCCTTGCTTAGTATGTCTACATTCACTTAATATAAAGGTAAGATTGATTTATAGAAATATATATTACGTAAAAGAGACTAGAAAAATTGTTGGCCATAAAAAATTTGGAAAGCGGGTTGTATGAAAGCAATAAAAATACTAAATACATGTTATGTTATACCATGCAACTTAAGAATTGTAATAACTTAACTTTCATCTGTACATTAAGAGTGTAATGTATTATTTAATGACGCTCTTTTTCATGCCAGCGAACATCTTTGTAATATAATGATAATTTCACAGTGTACAACCGTCTACGTACAAAAAGATAAAGAAAAACTAGAAAACGGATTGCCCAGCCTCGCACATTTACGGCCTTTGATTTATTTCGACGAGCCGAGCTGGTCTAGTATCTGTGATAGGGTGATGGGCATAGTTATTGGACATTTCATTTTTAAAAAACGTAAAAACAACTGATCTATAGTGATTGATGGAGGGAAGATGGAGAGAATGCAACCATTAAATGAACGGATTTCTGGTTACGCCAGTAGAACCATAATGTAACTGTAGGGACTTACCTTGAAATGCTCTAGTTTCCAGAAGGCGTTATCAGAACTATGGATGATTCCTTCTTTATTGGGCTGCGACACTCGGTCGGCAGCGTTTGTGATGATGAAGGTATCAACCATTTTTGATCGATCTTTTGAATGAAAGCTGCGCGTGAGTTGACGAAAAATTGTCAATTAACTACCTCCAGTGGTGCAATCCGAAATTCAACTCATAATTAGATGATAGTAGATTTGCTTTCCATTACCCTGATTCATTTATTTTGAAATTGATTTATTTATTTAATGAGCGTCATTTCCACGTGTGTCACACCTCAAGGGCTCTTCTTATCATGAATAAGATATTTAATAAAGGTGCCGTTTCATTGCTCCCTTAAATTTCCCCTGAAACCCTCACTCCGGGTGGCAGTCTGTTCCCCTCTATCGGTCTCGCAGTCCGGAAAGCACGATTCCCAAAATTAGTGAAATTAATAAAAGAAGTATGCAAGGACAGGAAGAAGTGGCGGCTAATCTGCAATGCTGATTTGTAATGTTGGTTTATTAGCTGGCTACATTTTTTGCATAATAAATTTTTGACTTTTTTTGTATAGATTTATTTTTTAAGGTTTTGTTGTTATTTATTACTCGTATTCCTTGACTTATAGGTTGGTATGAGGCTGACCACCCATACTTAAAAAATGGTTCTTTTTACCAATGTCACCCCTGTTTCAGGGAATGTCGGCAAGAGTTGCAGGGCTTATGTTCATTTGAGTTTGGATTTTATTTGTAAGTACATAATCAGCATTTGTAAGCGCGAACTACACGTGTTTGTTTGTGGGCATACATCTGAGAGCTTTGAATGAATATATCCTTGCAACTTAAATTATAGAGATTATAGTGCATAATTGACCTTATAAGTTGCAACAAAGCTTACTCAGCCTTCATGCCTATTGAGTCAAACAGACTGCCACCCAGAGTGAGGGTTTCGGAATCTGTTGGCATATTTAAGGGAACACTGAAACCCTTATAAATTAATATCCTCGGTAGTAAGAAACTTCGATTTCAAAATAACGTGATTCGTTGATATAAGACCGGTCTCTTTAACTCGCATTCAAAAGAAAATATTGATGTCTCAAAGTAACAAAAATCTTGACCGGTCAATACTTATACCCATCGCCCTATTCTTTTCTTTTTACAATCAACCTTCTTGTGGTTGTTTTGTAGGCTTATGCGTGAAGAAAAGAAAAAAAATATAGGCTACTACTGTTGTATTAAAAGTCTACGGTGGATAAAAGAACATTGTGCATCACAAAATAGTTGGTCATTTATGTATGAAACTATACTTAGCTGTCTAATATGAGTATTTTGTTTTGCGATTTTATTTTTTGTGACCTTTAACTACAACTGTTAAAAATACCGTTTAAAAAAATCATGATGATTTATGCAGGCAAAGCGAATGTTTTAAAAATGAGTGAATGGTTTTTTATACACTACGTATACAGATTCCTATATAAAACAAACGTTTATGCACTGCTTTAATAAGGAATTTAATTCAATAAATTAATGAAGGCAAAAGATGAAACTGTATGACGTGCATTTCTCATATAAAAATAATATATATCTGCATTTGAAGAATTATTGAACATAAGAACAAAGCCGGCCACCTAGCCTGTAAAAATAAATGGGTTCCACTCGCAAAATGCAAAACCCATCGGGTAAAATCCGGCAAGAAGTTACACTAAATGTTTAGCTTAGTTGCGCTTTTTTTTAAACAAAAAAAAAACAATTGATCATGGGTTGTTGATAAAAATATCAATTGAAATACAAAGTTTCAAAACAATATGAAATCGTATAAAACATCGCATAATTTTTTTTTTTACGGATTATTCAAGATTATCACCTAGTTCTTTATTTAATTTTCATACATTTTTTTGTTTATGCTTATGCGATGGTAGGGAAATTATAGTATACTATCTAAAAATTAAGCCTCAGAAGAAATTCATTTGTATTGTTTTGTTTCATTTAAAAAAAATACCCCATCATGGATTAAAAAAATGTATAGCATGATATTTCCCGGTGTTCTAAATTGTTCTTTTTTGTTATATCAGTGAAAACGCGCATTTCCGGAATTTTTCCCGCCAATTATTTATTTATGCTCTCCAAAGTGTTGACCATCGATTCCCAAATGGTTGCAGATAATGGAGTTTTCAGGTTAAAAAAAGGCTTTCATTTCAATCTGCCTGTCTATGATATCTCAATGGAAAAAAAACCCTTTTCATGGAAGGAAAATCAAAGGTACATGGTCTTTGGCTAATTGGGTTTATCCGTATATATTGCAACTGAAATAGTTTACAATTCACTGTATTTTTTGTTTTGATTTTTTTTTCTTAAGTGTGTCTAAAGACTTTTGGATACCACAAGACATTTTCTTGTTTAATCAAAAGGTTGTTATTTATTAAGGCTATGATCTTTGTGTGAGGCTGACATCCATGCTGTAAAAATTTAGTTTATTTTTGCCAATGCCACCCCGGTTTCAGGGAAAGGCGGCAGGAGTTGCCAAATTTATGTTTATGTTTGCTTTGGTTTATTTTGCTAGTAAATATGTATGCAGCATGTATTAGCGGGTACTAACATGCACCTGCTGTGGGAATGAATCAAATATGAGCCTTAGATGCCAATGTATCTTTGCAACTTAGATTATAGATGAGTAAGTTATTATTATATTCTTACATCCAATTTCTCGATCACGAAATAAGCTCAAAACATTTTTGGATTTGGAACTTTTTTCTCGTGGAGCAAACATCAGCCTTATATAGGACTGTCGTCTTTAGCAACCAATAACAAAATATTTGTAAGATTTTTCCCTAGCAACCGGGTGACGACATAATATTTTCTATGCAAGGTAATTGCGGATTTCATTAAATGGTACAACTTAGATTTATACGGAGTTAAGTGAACATTAAAAGTAAAATCAAATCATTGATTTAATAATACTTTTATTGAATGAATGTTTGTTTTGAGGTAGAATATTCAGTCTTCGTGTGTTGTCATACATACTTCTCATATCCATTGAACTCAAAATTAAATATTGTAATGTTTTCATTTTGTAGCTTTACAACTAATGAAGACAATCTAGAATTTCATTAAAAAATTAAGTAAATAATTGTTTATAAAGAAAATGTATTTTTTTGTATCTATTCATCTTATTTAAAAAAAAATCCTGAAATACCACCTTTGCTTCTATACGACTTTACTTACATAAAAAATACACTCACACACAAAAATGTTTCTATAATTGTGCATTTTGTCAAAACTAAAATAATAAGAACAAAGAAAATGTACTGACAAAAAATGTACCTTGTAAATATACAACATTGTCAATTTGAAAAATATCTAGGCTTACGTGACGTTGAACAAAATGCTGTAAAAGGTGTTTTGGAAAATTTTGGCGTTTGGCAGCTGAATGTCAAATTATGTAGTCACTTTAGTTTTGACGCTTTTCCAGTCTGCAGTGTCTGTTGTGGACACGGTCCCTGAAAGACTTGAGTTTTGTCCGTTCTAGCGTGAACCAAAGTGCCATTTGCCGATGCGAAGTGCTCGTGCAAATAAATGCAACCTTGTCACAACCTAAAAATCACTACTGCGTCAATTTTGTTTTAAACCAAAAAAACTTAAGTTAAGCCTTTATAATATATTTAACAAAACGTCTTTCATAAAAAATGAAGAATATTATATAAACTTATATAGCAAGGAAGTAGCAGTTCTACTGAATGCTTTGTTTTTAAATTTATCCGAATCATTAAATGATTTAAAGTAGACTAAGAGAGAAGTAAGAGAGACCTGATGATGACCTACTAGGTCGAAAACGCGTTTGTAATTTATTTTAAAGATTTAATCTTTTAAATATATTTGAGTGAAAATAAACAGTGTTTTCTTTGAATTCCTTCAAAAAAATTGTAAACTAAGCATTATGAATTTTCACAGTGTTAATACACAAACAATACAAAATATAAAATAAAATCTCTCACACAATTTCTATCTTCAAAGTCTGTAAAAATATTACTCTAATTTTAAGCTAGGATTTTATATAGCAAACTGTAACTATATCGCCGTTCCGCTTGGGGTGGCAAGAGCCTCTGCAGAGCTGCCTCCATTTCTACTTATCCCTTCAAACCTCTTTAATTTCATTCATATCCATTACCTTTTTCATCCATTTTCTTCTTTTACACTCACTTTGTAAATCACATTCTTTCACAATTTTCTCAATCTGATCATTCCATACTTTTCTCGGTCATCCCTCGCTTCTTTTTCTCTTCACAATTCCTCTGTTTATATACTTTGTCAGTTTATCATCATTTATTCTTTCCACATGCCCAAACCATCTATCACATTCTTTCGTCCTTAACATTTACATCCTCTTTCAACTTAAGTACATTCTTTTCTATATCTAAAGTAAACTCTATCCTTCAGAATTTTCCTGTCATGCTTCTCAAATGCTTTATTTCAACCGTACATACTTTACTCATTTCCCTGTCACTTACTGTCCATGCTTCTTATACATCATCCTTAATGTATTTGTCAGAAGGACTCACAGCAAATCGACGCATGCAAAGCTATATATTTTCTCAAGTCGTGGAAGCTCTTCCCGTGAAGTAAAAGCAAGGGCACGACAACCCAACAACCTCTTGGTCAGAAGCATGCCCATATCTCAAAAATTAAATATTTCGATGTTACTGAAGCTAATAACGTTATTCTAAAATTGAAAAAATACTATTGAAAGTTTTCAGTTGACATTGACGGAAAAACCGTTAATATTTATTGGCGTAAAATAACGCACCACTGTTTAAAACGGCGGCCTGATTTTTACAGTTCACTTGAAATGTCAATGATTCATGCGACGATGAAAACTGATACAATGCGGTTTTGGCGGGAAATTTATCAAGCTCAGCGGTGAAATAAAGCGATACTGTACGACAAAAATATTTATGAATTAATTGTTGTATACAAAACACACGTTGAAATTACCCGAGCGCTGTTTTGCATTCGGTCAATAACTCAATGAATATGTTGTGTGGTTTCTGTACATTATTTTGAGAGTGATATTTTCGGAGGTAAATATGTGAAATCGTTTTGAAAAATATGTTTTATTTTTCTTACTTTGGATTTACGGGTTCTTCAATTTTCATTCAACAGTTTTGCAGACATAGGTAAATAGTTTACTTTCAAATAAACTGTGCGGTATAAATTTTAAAGGTTGCAAAAACTAATGGCAATGTACTTGGTTGGGTTTTATACCTATTGTTAGAAGTGATTATATACTTAGTTCCTTTGGACTTTTTTGAAACGCTACACTACTAAGCCACACATCTAGTGTAACTGTCGCATGTGTCTACTGAAACCTATTTATATTTACAGGTAAGGATTGAATTGAAGTGAAGGTTTCCCAGCTCCTGAGGGAGCTGGTACTATTATTGTGAAGGCGGAGTAAGCCTTGCCGGTATTTGGATTTTAAGTTTGAAATAAACACCGAAACAGAAAATCGAAAAAAGATGTACATTAATTTGAAATTGGGTTTCATGTTGTCACATGCGGCATTTAATGCATGTAATGTGAATCATAAATGTCATATATTTTTGCAACTTAGATTATAAATTATGGGTATCGAAAAAGTAAAGAGATAACAGTTTCCATTAAAAAAGCCCTGGGTCGTCTTGCTGAGTAACAAGATTTTTTGCGTCCACCCACTTACTAAATAAGTTCATAGTTCATTACCCTTAAAAAAATATCGACCATAGTGTTTGTGAACCCTCCAGTACTTTATATATGAGAGAGAAAAAAACTTATGATTTTGAAGTTAATGCAGTGAGACACATATTTTTCTCACAAGAAAAAAATGGAAAAGTTCAATAAATTCTGTTGAAGAAAAGCTTTTTCACGTATTTTCTTCCTTTTCATTTCAAAAGAAAATATGTTTTCTTCGGTAAAGTCTTAACTTCTATTTTTTTACTCTACCTGTGATTTGACCTCTTGATAAGACATTGTTTTTCTCTTTGAAGGGGTCGCAAAAAAAAAACAAAGGTTTTTCTTCCTTTTTTGATTATTTGACCTCGTTTTGTAAGCCAGTGGTTAAGACATTTATAAATGTTTTTTTTTTTTCAATTTACAAAAAAATTTTTTTTTTCATATTTTATATGTTTTGTGTATTAACTCTGAACATTCATATTAATTGATTTCTTCTAAACTTTATACAACTTTATTAAAAAATCCTCTGAAGCACTGTTTTATTTTCCCACTTTTATCGATATTATTTTAAATAATAAATACAACGTGTATATCTAACCTGAAGATGTTCGATATATCGAAAACGAATGTATTTGGGAATTTAAATAAAATTAATAATAGTGTGAAAATAAAACAGTGCTTCATTCTAATTTTTATAAAGTTATAAAAAGTTTAGTAGAAATCAATTAATTTTTTCAATGTAGGTATGTGTAAATAAAGTATTAAAAAATTAAAATTAAAAATATAAAACAAATTGTATAAGGCTACGGGGCGAGTAAAATTTAATAATGTACGACCGGTTTCGGAAACAATGTTTCCATCATCAGGTACAAAATATTACTCAGTAATATTTTGTAATACCTATTCAGTAATATTCAGTAATATTTTGTACCTGATGATGGAAACATTGTTTCCGAAACCGGTCGTACATTATTAAATTTTACTCGCCCCGTAGCCTTATACAATTTGTTTTTTATTTTTTATTTTAATTTTTTAAAAATGAAAGGTTACAAAGTGAATGCCTCATCAATTAATGATAAAGTATTAAAATTTTGGAAAAGTGAATTTTATACGTAGAGTATTATTTTTTTGGCTTCTTGTTTATTTCAAATATTTTTAAATTATTATTCAAAAAAATAAAGGTACCTACTTCTGATAAAGAAATAACTTTGTGAAGCATGAATAAAAATAATAAATCGTAGGAGGTACAAACGGCAATGAAAAAACTGGGCATAAACACAATATAATTGATAATAAAATAGCAAAACACTTAAATTATGCAATGATTACAAATTTCAAAATTAAGATGTAAATAATAGAAACATGTCTTGTTTCTTCAAATATCAGAATGAGACTGTCCATAAACAGCTATCAGCAGTCAATTACTATCAGTAGTATTAAGTCAACTGGTGACGCAAAACAACTAAGTAGTATAACTTCTTGCCGAGTTATCCGAGTGGAACCTATTTGTTTTTACAGGTAAGGGGGCGGCTTTACGTCAACCACTTAAACTGAAGTGAGAGTTTCCCTGCTCCCGAGGGGGCTGGTACTCATTAATTCGAAAAGCTGAGAAACCTTGCCGGTATTTTATTTTGAAAAGCATTTCTGACACCCTCGGTGGGATTCAAACTTAAGCTCTCGGCATAGCATGCAAGCACTCTACTAACTGAGCGTTCAACCGACTGTCAAACAAAAATCTTTGCTATTTTATATCTATTTTTTGACGTACCATGACGTTGAAGTTTCCTGTTTATTTTTTCATATTATACCTATTACATTCCCTGACACGTGCATTACCATGAGAAGAAATTGACCAACGCCATCCATGCATTTTACATTGACCGATGAATTTAAGACTGCCATTTTGGATCGATCTTTGTACTGCAGTGCATCCAATTTTTATGTTCCTGAAAAACATCATTTCCAGTCGAGCATGTAGATTTGATATTTCGCATTCTTTCTCGTTGACTTCATATGCATATCGTACCATTCATCTCCGTCCATCCTTTTCGGATACCAAAAGTTTCAGAGTATCAAATACACGTATAGTCTGAACCATTTCATGAAATTGCATACATAAAATCTCCCATGGTGTACTATAAAGTACGCAGTATGATCGAAAATGCGAGTCTAGAGTGAGTGACTTTGAATACTTCAGAGCATATATTTGAATGCATGAAAAAAAAAATTTTGTTAGTCGTTCACCTCACTAGCATTATAACCTAAGTTAACCTTCTCAATTATACGTTGAAAACATTTTTTTTTTTTTAAAAACATAATTTATTTAGTACATTTAAATGGATTGTCTATTTACAAACATATAAAGTTTTTTTTTGGTAGTAGGTAACGAAGTTTATTATCTATTTTAAAACATGAAATTTTTGTTAATTTTTGTATTTATTTTGAATAAAAACATCATAAAAATAAAAATATAAAGTATCGGTTGTATGCACAATTAAATTTTCATAGCATATTCGCCATCGAAAGGCAATTTTTCTGAACAACAACAAAAACAAGGTCCGTATTTTTTTTATGATTAAATGTTTGTGAATAAGTGCTTTATTTATTTATTTTTAATTTAAAAATGTCATTATGGATAAACAAATCCAGAAAGCGCCAATTATCAAGCAAGCCCAGTTGCTCTTAAGCTGGATGGATCTTTGATGACCGGTCTTTGTAAAGGCATATGAAGCTTTCAACCCAGCAAAAACGCAAACGCAACTAAGCTACGCATATACTGTAACTTCTTGCCGCGTTATCCCCGAAGGGGTCGCATGTGGCGAGTTGAACCTATTTATTTTTACAGGTAAGGGGGCCGGCCTTACGCTAACCACTTCAGTTGAAGTGGGGGTTTCCCAGCTCCCGAGGGGGCTGGTACTCATTTCTTGTGAGGGCTGAGTAAACCTTGCCGGTATTTTTATTATGGGGTTTGAAATAAACACCGAAATAGGAAATCATTTCTGACACTCTCCTCGGTGGGATTCGAACCCGAGCTCAAGGGGTAGAATGCAAGCACTCTACCAACTGAGCTATCGACCGGACGAAAGCATTTTTTTTTAAATTGAATAAATTTTGTTGTGCACCGCTGGGAATCGAACTTGGCTCCTTTAGTTTACGATTCCAAAGCGTTAACCACTACACTACAGACCGGTCAAATTATGATGGTAAAAAAATCAAACCAAAATTAATAATAATAGGATATAATAAATAAAGTAAGAAGTGGACGAGAATAAGTCTATTCCACGAAAAACATCTACAATGTACTAACATCCATTGTACGAATTCAATTGATATAAATATTGAAAGACTGTAAGGGATATTCATATCATCCATTACTTTCAATAACGTTGAAAGATTAAATGACATAAAAATGAATGGTCAGTGCAAATGCCGATTTATGGGAAAAAGTGCACTGCAGAAACGGCTAGGGTACAATATAACGTTTAGACGACTTATCGACGTTTCTGGACATAGACCTTTTAGAAAATAAATAAATAAATATATACATATAAATATATAAAGTCTAGTCAGATTGATTTTTCAGTTATAAAAAAATTCAAAAATAAACGCCACTAAGCTACACATATAGTGTAACTTCTTGCCTCCGTTATTCCCAAAGGGGTTGCATGTGGCGATTCGGGACCTATTTATTTTTACGGGTAAGGGAGCTGGCCTCACAACAGCCACTTTCAGTTGAAGGGGGGGCTACCCAGCTCCCGGGGGCGCTGGTTCTCATTTCTTGTAAAGGCTGAGTAAACCTTGAGATCGAACCCTTGCTCTCGGCCTGGAATGCAAACATTCTACCAATTCAGCTATCGACCTTTTTACGAGCTTGATCGTCGTCGCTACAATGCACCAATTCTCAATCAAGACCCTGTTGCTGTAAGGCTGGATGGACCTTTGGTGACCGGTCATTGGTAAAGGTTGATGAATTTTTCAACCCAGCGAAGAGCAAGTTTGAAAATATAAATGGTATATTATTGTGCTCCGCCGGGAATCGAACCCACAACCTTCCCATTCAGAGTCCGAAGTATAACCACTGAACTACGGACCGGTCAATCATCGTATTTTTTAATTTTATTGTACCTGATGATAATGGAAGTCAAAAACGTTCGTAATATTATTTGAATTAAATTTACAATAGGTGAAAAGAAACAGTGTTTTCATTGGAATTCGATTCTAAAGATTATTGAAAACCATCATAAAAACTGTTGAACAGTTAAATGTAATTCTGTATGGCAGTTACAAAAATAGTATTTTTTTATAGCCTTGTCCAAACTCTCACAGTGGTCGATGCGTTCAGCGTAGTGCAAAATAAACCTTTCCCCATATTGGTGCAATATTTCTGGATGATTTTTCCCGCTATCATATCGCTACAGTTTGACTCATTTTATCGCACAGGCCATTAGGAATATTTTTTACTGAAACTTTTGGATTCCGTCTACTGCAAATGATGAAATAACCGCTCCATCCGATCTCGTATTCCTTGCCTGTGTATCAGGAAATATGAAACGCATTTGTATGTTTGCTGTTTGCGATCGAAATTTCCCTCGAGATTGAGTATTTTGCGGTGAATACTAGTATTTTCCATATTCACATTTCATGATATTCCTCCAAAACATTAATATTTTGTATGTACAATTTTCTTCGTAAAAATATCATTGCATATCGTTTTTCTGTAACGAAAATCGATATGAAAGGACATTGAAAATTTTCAGTACCTGATGAATTTTATTTATTTATTTAATTCTGTAAATAGTACATACATACATTTTAATAAATACATATATATTCTAATTATTTAATTTAATATATTATATATTTTCTGTTACATATCTTCTCAATTTACTTTTGAATAATTTTATTGATTGTAGAGGCATTAACTTTGTAATCGTTCATCATTAATGATAAAGGAAAAACAGTTTTGTTTTCGATTACGTGAGTATATTTTTATAAACCACCCATGGTTTATAAAAATATACTCACGTAATCGAAAACAAAACTGTTTTTCCTTTATCATTACTTTTGAATATATTATATATTTTCTGTTACATATCTTCGCAATTTACTCTTGAACCCAGCAATTGTCTTTTCCTTTGTTGTTTGCTTCCCCATTTCCTTGAATTCTCTCATCGCTTTACACAGAATAGAATTCTGTGATTTTGCTTTTTTTCTTAACGACATTCTCATTTCATGTTTATGTGCATGTTCCAATTTTGAAAAAAATTAACATTGCATAAAGCAATATTTTGATGCTTGTTTGTCCCAGCTGTGCGACGGCACAATTTTTCATCTTTTGAATTAATAAATTATTGACATTGTGAAGATTCATTTTAAAATATTAATGTCAAAATAAAACACAGTGTTTTTTCACAAGTTGATTTGTTATTTCCTCGAGCGCTTTCGATGTTCGAGTTGTTTTTTTAGTAATGGAGTAATAAAATCGAAAGCGCTTCAGGAAATAAATCAACAGGTGAAAAAATACTTTGTGTTTTTCAATAAATTTGTGTTTATAATTTTAACCCTTATTTCATAACCATAAAAATGAATAAGGCTTGATTTTCCTAAATAGATAATATTACAATGTTTGTATATGATGACCTTCAAAATTTGTCATCATTTAAATTCATCTTAAATTTTCCAATTGAAATTCAATTCAATTTGTATCTAAAATAGATTTAAAACGATTGATACTTATTCGAAATTGTAAACATTTTGCATACATAAAAAACTTTTCATTTAGTTTGCTGGAATTGTTGTAAAATAAATAGTTTTTGTGCCACTTGGGCAAAAACAGATTATTAGAGCGATTACAAAGCATTGCCTTAGTGCTTGTTTGTCTTATGACCATCAGAGGGAATTTCTCCTGAGTAATATTTGTATTTGTACTGCACCAATGTGTCTTATGAAAACTGAAAATCAATATTAAAATTATTAATCAAAAACAATTTGTATATGGTTACGGGGAGAGTAAAATTTACTAATAAACGACCGGTTTCGGAAACAATGTTCCATCATTAGGTACAAAATATTAAAAACCGAATAAAATAAAATTAGTGCATCATTCCTTTAAGGACTGGGACTAGTCCCCCGTAGCCATATACAATTTGTTTTTGATTTTTAATTTTAATATTTTAAAAGTGAAAGGTTACAAATGAATGCCTCATCAATTAATGAGACTGAAAATCAATTTCAAAAATATTTAAAAACAACTCTCACATTATCGAGTTTTACGTTTTTTTTTCTTAGCTCAGATTGTGTAGAATGTGATTCATAAGACAATTTCCTTGAAAAGTCATCTTTGAATCAAATGGTAGATAAGCCAAATAAGCACTGGAGGGACGAATTGTATCAAGCAAAACTTTTATGATGATAGTTGCTAAATGGACCATTACTTTGCGTTTGAACACACCCGTAACGTTCCTCAAAAAATACATATAAACTAAAAGAGCGCCTGTAGTGATAGTTTAGGTTTTCATATTTTTTTGGTTGTAGGCTGAGTTGAAACTAAAAGCTTTGTACTTTGAGTACAGTCCAGGGTTTGCGGTCATCCCTTTTGATCCAGCAACCCGGCCGGAACATTATTATTTCTCACCTTTGAACCCTTCAGGCTTGGAGTTTTCCTCTCATTGCTGCTGGCAGATTATGTTTAACTGGTGAGTCGTTATCCGAACTAACAATCAGGATGCTGGAGAATGTTCAGTAATTATTGGGTATGAGATTACAACTAAAGAGCGCAATAGTTAGAAGTTTTTTGAATCGTGTAATGTACAAATATGAATACTTTGAAAATGATTGATTTAAGTAAAACGTACCAAATAATATTGTTGTTTTGCTGACAAATTTTATGTGATCTGAATAATTTTATTTCATAGATTACAAAAAAATGCAAGTCACGCAGCTGATTTTCTAGAGAAAATGATAACGAATATTCTATTGAATTGACTATTTACATGACTGGTCTGTTTTTTAGTGGCTAGCTCTCCAAACACGTAAATGGAAGGTCGTTGGTTCAAATCCCGGCATAGCAAAACAAAACCCCTTTATATTTTCAAATATGCTCGTCGCTGGATTGATAGATTTATATATTTTTACCAAAAATCGCTCTCCAAAAATCCATTCGGCCTTACAGCAACTGCATATTTCTTGAAAATTGACCAAGTTCGCAGAGGATTCTTTAGGTGTGATTCTCACAAAACAGCGCTCAAAAAAACCACGCTCATAAAATAAATCGTCCTAATGCTATATCTGTAAAATGCTAATTACCCGAACTATGTTCCTTTGCTTATTCCTTGACTTATAGGTTGGTATGAGGCTGACCACCCATACTGTAAAAAATGGTTCACTTTGCCAGTGTCACCCCTGTTTCAGGGAAGGTCGGCAAAAGTTGTGGGGCTTATGTTCATTTGAGGTTTGAATTTTATTTGTAAGTACACAATCAGCATTTGTAAGCGCGAACTACACGTGTTTGTTTGTGGGCATACATCTGAGAGCTTTGAATGAATATATCCTTGCAACTTAGATTATAGATTATAGATGTATATTAATGACGTTTGTTCGCTGAAGTTTGTGCCGACTTCATTATTTTGTCATCAAAACCTGTGAGTATAGAAATAGTTAAAGTAAAAGGAAATGTAGAAAGTATAATAATTATTGAAATGAAATCCTGTAATTTTTCATGTGATAATAGATTATAGATCTTAATTTGAAACAATTCCTAAAAAACGCTCTGTTCGATAGCTCAATTGCCAGAATGCTTGCGTTGCATGTCACAGGGCTAGGATACAATCCAAGGGTGTCAACACCCCCAATGGTATCAACACCCCCAATGGTGTCAACACCCCCAATGGTGTCAACACCCCCAATGGTGTCAACACCCCCAATGGTGTCAACATCCCCAATGGTGTCAGAAATCATTTCATATTTTGTTTTTTCTCAAACCTAAAATAAATAAAAATATACCATTAAGGCTTAGTTGGCTGTCACGAGAAATGAAAAACCGCCTTCTTAGGGGCTGAGAAGAGAAAAATGGTAAGGAGTTGTGTTATACGTGCAGCCTAGTTGCGATCACTTTGCGTTCTTAAACATTAAAAAAAAAAAAAAAAAAAATAGAGTTGTGGAAAGGAAAGCAATCCACCAACCTATTTTACCTGGCCAGTTGTCTTCATGCGAAAGCAGAAGCTTGTGTGCATGCAATGGCATCTGTTTAACCAGGGTCGAAGTTATCGTCGCGGGATTCGAACCAGCGTTATCCGGTCCCAAATAACCTGTCTTGATCCCCGCGGCTATAACACCGACATGCCCTCTTACTTTAAATAGCAGTATCATATCATATTGATATCAATCAAAACGAGAGTGTATCAATAAGTGTGATGGAATCGAAATGACTTTGTAGACTTTAAATATTTCATTGACACACAGCTGGCAATTTATCATGGTCTAGGTTCACATGAAATCAGTGTGGCTCGTCACGTCGTGTCACGTAATGTCACGTGTCACGCAATGACATCTATTCTTGTCACGGTAAATATCATAAGCGTATCGATTGCTCAAACTTGGGTCGCATTGACAGCCGTGACATTGCTTCAACTTGTCGCTTCTAAAACTAGGGGCTGCTACTCCCATTGAAGATGGAAATTATATTTTACTGATGATATGTACTTGACTTATAGTTGGTATGAGGCTGATCACCTATACTGTAAAAAATGGTTTACTTTGCCAGAAGGTCAGAAAAAGTTGTAGGGTTTTGAAGTTTGAATTTTATGTGTTATGACACATGTAGTAATTGTAATCGCGAGCTAACACGAGTCTGTTTATGGACATGAATTTATTATTAATTTAAATCTTTATATAACTTTGCAAATAAGACTATGCATTATAGATTATGTTTATTACTTTCGAGGAATTACTGTTGTCATTTTTCATCACCATACTACCAAATTTTTTCACCCAAGAGCTTACGGACCAGCCCTTCCCACATTAGAATCATTAGAAATTAACAAAAATAAAAATTCAACAAATGTGCTAATAATAACATCCTTGTATAAAACCTACAGCCTTTATTGATCTTATTTCCGGAGAAGCAATTCCTAAAAAATGATAAAATACCTTAGATAATACTGACTCTACATGCCGTTCCTGCAATCCTCCCACCTTTTCTTCATGCAGGCTCTTGTGCGAAATGTATCCACGGCATCGTATAGTTTATCAGACGAGTAGACTGCTAGACATTGGATTTGAGAAAATCTTCTTTTGTTGTTGTTCCTTGTTCCTTGTTTATGTTATGTTATATTAATGTTCCTTGACTTATAGGTTGGTATGCGGCTGACCACCTATGCTGTAAAAATGGTTCACTTTGCCAATGTCACCCCTGTTACAGCGAAGGACGGCAAGAGTTGCAGGGTGTATGTCCATTTGAGATTGGTTCTTATGTTGTAGGCTCACATGAGGCATGTGCAAGCGCGAACTTGTACATGTCTGGTTGTGGGAATGCATGTAATGTGAATCTCCAATGTTACATATCTTTGCAATTTAGATTAGATTAGATTAGATTCCTTCTCAATAACACAGTTCCTTAGCTTAGTTCTGGTATTCATATGGCAGGAATCCTCAGCAATTACGACTTCTTAGATTTTTGGAAGAACGAATTGACAAAACACAGTTTTAATTTATTTTTGGCGGAGCTTTTCTATTCAGGTGGTCTATTCTGCTGGAACATACTACCTCTGGAGTTGACAACAGAGGCCAGTGTAAGCAGTTTCAGGAAGTTGCTTGACAAATCTATCAAAGAGATACTTCAACACAAAAAACACCTTTGGGGTGGCAAGTGCAACTAAACGGCGATGTAAAAATTGACCACGCCTTATTACTTCTCAAAAATTTTGAGAAGCGATGATCTGATCAGTCTATCGCAATAACGTTAAATAACATATGAGCTTTGCTTATGAGAGAGGTACCTATAACTTATTTGCTTAGTGCTATCCATCAGAGTATCTGACTGACAATCTAAATTATGCCGCTTAATTTACATGATAACCAGTCGATAGCGTAATGCTCTATATAGCATCTGTTTTAATAGCAAAATGTCTGAGTTTGAAATTGACTCACTCCAAAATATAGTAAAAAAAATATGATTTATTATTACGTTGTTTCTTATATAAAATAAATTTTTGAATGATTTCTTCGGTGAGCGCTGTTTTTGTATGTACCCCAACTCTAAAGTCCTCTGCAAGCTCGGTCGTTACTGTAAAAATCTTATATCTCAAGCAATACCCTGTTAAATCATCCTGTTGAGATAGACCTTTGGTAAAGGAAGGTGAAATTTTGAACGGGGAATCTAGGCCACTATATTCAAATTCGTGTCCGAAGCGTTAACCAATAGACTACGGATCGGATCATGTTTGCAAAAATATTAAGTTTTCTTATCTCTGCTAAAAATAAGTTGGTAGGTACACCATAAATGTTTTCATTGCAAAATTTGTGCCTAGAAACTTCTGTGACTAAATCTACTTTATTTTGGCTACGCAGATTTTTCTGACAAGTATTGTAATGCCTAATGTTATTGCTACAATAAACATATTATATTTGTTATGTTTTGCATTTTATGTAATGTAAAACGTCTTTCTCATTTACACACGTTCAAATTCAGCTATAAGAAATATCAGAAAAATGAGGAAACTAAAACAGCGCCCGTATTGAGCGTTTTACCATTTATACATTTTAGATAAAACGATATGGTTGAGTTTGAAAGTAAAGTTTTATACTTGTAACAGTGTTCATCTGTTCAGCTACATTACGCACGAAAAGAAGAATAAACTTTCTTCGAGCTATTTCTGGAACATTCCTTATCAATTCTACGCACAAAGTATGTTTCCCTCCTCTCTCAATGATGCGTGGGCTTGTTTACTAATGATTATATCTTTCAGCGATGATAATTACTTTCAGTGATATTTAGAATTAGTATTTTTTTGCCTCAGTATTGTTATGACTTTACTTGGGATTCTTTAAATTAAGTTACGGTTTAAATTTATTTCACAAGATTTATTTTTCACAATAAAGGTTACAATGTACCTACTGTTAATTCTTCACTCTCTGCGTACAGTCTTCGTGTTACAATGCTTAAAGCGGCTCTATCTGTCCCACAGAATCTTTTCTCGTATATTTATATAGGGGAGGCAGAGACGATTCTTGCATGTTCTCGCACATGGTAGATACTTCCACTAGGATTGTGCGACACTATACCAGATTGTTTGACACACACCAACCAGCGTGCCAAGGCTCATGTCCAGCCAATCTATAGTTTGTAACAGTATTTACAGAAAATATGCATATTGTTACGAATGTATAAGTTCATGCCAATGTGTTTTTATAAAGTGTGTTTACTTGCTACATATATGTGTGTATAGACGTAAGCGTTTGACACTTTAAACTGTTGGTACTTCTGGTACTCTCTGGAAATATCTTCTCGTCTCGTATGGGGTGGAACACGCAAAATTAAGTCATTGGTTAAATATAAATACGGACGGCGGTTCTGTGAAGGATCAGTAACCTTTTGATACTCGAGCCGTGAAGCCGCCAATACAGAAGTTACAGAGTGAACCATATGTAATTACAATTCGAAACAAAAAAAAAAAAAAAAAAAACGTTTGTTTTAATTCACTGAGTTTATTTTGTAATGCACGACTAGTTTCGGTAGAGCAGTATCTACCATCGACAGGTAAAACGCAAAACGCAACTAAGCTACACAAATAGTGTAACTTCTTACCGCGTTATCCCCGAAGGGGTCGCATGTGGCGAGTTGAACCTATTTATTTTTACAGGTAAGGGGGCCGGCCTTACGCCAACCAATTCAGTTAAAGTGGAGGTTTCCCAGCTCCCGAGAGTGCTGGTACTCATTTCTTGTGAAGGCTGAGTAAACCTTGCCGGTATTTTATTTTGGGGTTTGAAAGAAACACCGAAACGGGAAATCATTTCTGAGACCGTCGTCGGTGGGATTCGAACCCGAGCTTTCGGCATGGAATGGAATACCACCTGAGCTATCGACCGGACAACTTTAAACTTTACTACACTTTTTAACTAAAGATTTAAGTTAGCACCTGTCGATGGTAGATACCTACTGCTCTACCGAAACTAGTCGTGCATTACAAAATAAACTCACAGTGAATTAAAACAAACGTTTATAATTTTTTTTTAAATTGTAAAGATGAACTTTCACGAAGTTACTGCTAAAAACCTAGATAAAACATATGTTATTAATTTGTTAAAAAACAGATAATGAGAAATAAATTCAACCTTAATTTTATTAAAAGTGAATTCTAAATAAGTCATAAAAATATTTTTAATATTTATAAAAGATTATCTTACCATAATTTTAGTGTACTAATAGGAGAAGTGTATTTCGTAAACTTAATATAAAAAGATTTTATAAACTAAAACTCAGAATAGCAAGTTGCTAAAAATATATAAAGTGAAAGTCTGCCTAAGCAACTTTTATTTTTTGACGTTAAATCCAGAGTCGTCGGTAGAAATTTATAAATAATACAACATTTTATTCAACCTCCGAAATATTTAACTAACGTTCAAAGAAATTCTCAACTTTGTTTGAAGTCGTTGAATTCATTCCCAAAATAATTTTCTGAATCAAAATTTAGAAAACACCTTTCAGAATCTTGAATGTTAATTTATTCTATTGAAATAAAATTTCATTGATATGCTGAGTCGTCTGAAACCAAAGGAGGATTGATTTCCTTTAACCAATTTCACCCTTTTTCAAGGAAAATTGACGAACAATGAAGCTAAGTATGAATCCACCATATGAGTTAGAGAAATTGATGGTTCTTTACAAGACTATTTCACGTTTTTTAGAAAACTGAATTCAATCGGAAAATTTGCCAGAGCCAAAAACCTTAGATGAGCAAAGATAGGAGTCAAAGATTCAAAGACAGTACTCACTTATGATTTTTTTTGTGGATTTTTGTTTCTACTTAATAGCGCGCGTCGTTAATAAATAATAATAAAATTAGGATGATTTATTTGGTGAGCGCTGTTTTTGTGTGTATCACACCTCAAGAGCCCTCTGCGTCGTCGCTGTAGAAAGCGCCAATTCTCAAGCAAGACCCAGTTGTTGTAAGGTTGGATGGACCTTTCAGTGACCGGTCTTTGGTAAAGGTTTATGAATTTCTCAACTCAGCGAAGAGCACATTCGAAATATAAATGGTATATTATTGTGCTCCGCCGGGATCCGAATCCACAACCTTCCATTTACGAGTCCGAAATGTTGCCACTGGACTACGGACCGGTCCAAGATGCCAACGACACGCGGTGTACCTGAGCGGTCACCCATCCAAGTACTATCCGCGCCCAATGTTGCTTAACTTCGGTGATCTATGGGAACCGGTGCTTTCAACATGGTAACGTCGTTGGCGTTGGATGTATTTTGGACTTTGCACTTTCAAGATTAAATATGCACTGAACCTCACACAGGGGGGGTATTGTTACATTATGAGTAGGTAATCAGGGTGGCAGTGGCAAAGGGTGCCATACAAGCCGGTTTCCATCGGCTTCCCTTTTAAAATGATGTAACAAAGTACTTAAAAAATATAGGCACAAAATAAAAAAAATACATTTAAAACCAAAGAAACAATACGTATTTTTCTATTATCTTCTAGTATATTTGCAGTCTACTTTATTATCATTTCTGCCTCATTTTAAACGGGAAACCGATGGAAACCGGCTTGTATGGCACCCTTCGCCACTGCAGGGTGGACTATATATTTTTATAATCTATAATGTAAGTTGCAAAGATATATTACAGTGAAGATTCAAATTAAATGCATTCCCATAATCAGACACGTTACGAACAAAGTTAACGCTTACACATGCCGCATGTGGACTTACAGCATAAAAACCCAATCTCAAATGAACATAAGCCCTGCAACTTTTGCTGACTTTCTCTGAAACAGAGGCTACATCGGCAAAGTGAACCATTTCAAGACTAATAAATGGCTAAAAGAGAAAGATATTTAATAGGCTGGGACCCATTCACTCAAACAAGAGTTTCAGAGCTTCTGTTCATTTGAGGTTTGGGGTTGTTTAACCCATTATTACATATAATATTTTAATGAATTATTAATAAACACGTACGCAATGACATCTGTTGAACCAGGGTCAAAGTTAAAATTGATAGGATACGTAGCAGGCAGGGTTCGAACTTAAAATTGTCTCAATAACGTAAATTTAATTGCTAGCGCCGTTATCCACTCGGCCATACCAGCGACTTATGTAAATATACATGAAGCATGTATAACCGCAAACTCAAACGTCCTGCTTGAAAGTTAAAAAAAAATCAGTTTGAAATGTGCAGCTCAGAAACGGTTTTTATTTTTAGAAATCAATACAAGAATATCGCAGGTTCAATTCCCCTTTTTTTGCTGCAATCTCGCGAACAAAGGGTCCCTGATTTTAATACTCTCCTTGCTGATTAAGGGTCGAGGTACTTGAACGAGAGACGGAGGCAATTTTATCTAAGTGCTCATATTGGCATTTTTGTATTAGCGAGGGCATTGCAAGAAACAAAAGACTTGCAAAACTACTATTGCGAAGTAGAAAAGAGAGCAATGCTCCTTTGAAATTTTTGCGACAGTTAAGTTTCTTTATTTTATTTTTATTTTTATTTCCTGATTTATTTATAGTCCAGTCGATAGCTCACTTGGTAGAGTGCTTGCATTCCATGCCGAGAACTCGTGTTCGAATCTCAGCAAGGGTGGTCAGAATAGATTTCCCGTTTCGGTGTTTATTTCAAACTCAAAATAAAAAAGCGGCAAGGCTTATTTAGCCTTAACAAGAAATGAGTACCAGCCCACTATGGTACTGGGAGATTTTTTTCTTTGTTGCTAAGGCCGTTAATCACATAGCCCTATGACGTTTGCCGTCGAGAATTTTTTTTTAATTTTAAATTGTGTATCTTGTCCATTGAGCCTTATAGAACGAAATGCGGCTATCCAGGATCTATAATCTATCATCTAAGTTGCAAGGATATATTCATTTAAAGTTCTCAGATGCCTGCCCACAAATAAACACGTGTAGTTCGCGCTTACAAATCCTGAATGTGTACTTATAAAATCCAAACCTCAAATGAACATAAGCCCTGCAACTTTTGCCGACCTTTCCTGACACAGGAGTGACATTGGCAAAGTGAACCATTTTTTACAGTATGGGTGGTCAGCCTCATACTAACCTATAAGTCAAGGAATATGCAGTCAAGGCAGTCAAAGTCAAGAAATATAACATCTATCACAAACAGAATTCACCACTGATGCTTTTTCAAAAATGAGATAAAAATTTGGAAAAAGAAAATAAAACATTTTTTGTGTTTTATATTCTTGGATTACATTTTTTGAAATTCCAGATTATCGCCTTTGTTACATGGGACTCAATTGTGAAATTTCTTTTTACTTGTGCTTTTTAATACACTTTTCTAATTTAGCAATTGGACACATCCAATAATTGTTTACCCAGCGAATGATTTATTGATGCAATTCAATGAAATATAACTCGGAGTGCCGAGTATGGAATTCTTGATGAGCAAAAATACAGCGGGCAGAGCAGTCTTAATTTTTTATCCTAGAGAAAAAAATAGATTAATGATTTTTGTAGTTTTTTTTTTTCATTTTCTACATTGTGGCCGACAGCTTGCTTAACTGAAAGCTATCTATCTATAACCTTTAGTATGAGTTGCAAAAATATGTTGACTTTAAAATTCATATAAAACACATGCCCGTCGGCAGACACACTTACACACGCTGCATGCGTACCTACTTACAAATTAAAATCTCAATCTAAAATGAACAACCCTGCAACTTTTGCCGACCTTACCTAAAACAGGTGTCCACATTGGCAAAGTGAACCATTTTTAACAGTATGAGTCGTAAGCCTCATACCAACCCATATAAGTGAAATAATCATGGAGTTATAATATAGGGGAGCGGTAACTAAAGTACTGAATTGGTTCATACTTTTTCCCTGTTGCGCTCCTCATGTGTCAAACGTTGCAGTGGTACCCCGAATGTACGGCGGCAGCAATTACAAATATAACGCATTAAATATCACAATGGTTACAATGAAATGAGTGATAAAATTAAAATAAGATTATACACTATAAAAATATAAAATACTGGCATCAATTTTGGCGATTACAATATTTATAACGCGTGTTATCTGTCAACTTTAGCTATTTCCGGTCAAATCGGCAGCCATTTTTTGCAATGGTACCAACATTCAAGATTTTTTTTTTTGGGCTGTGTTGAGTTTTGTGTACAAACGAAAATGCAACTGTGAAGTTCTTTGTTCTCTTTCTAACTAATGGCCATTTTCGTAAGTAAGTTGAGACAAATATATATGTCTATTTTCGTTAAAATAACTACTTGTCCACAGATGTTATTCGTCAATGGAAATAATACAAATAATAAATAACTTTTCCCCTAAGCAATTTTTTTTTTTAAAACAAATTCGCCTAAGATTACAAGACTTCGCCTAAGAAACATTTCCTACGGACTGCTTCAAAATAAAATAAAAATCCAGAAATAGGTTTTTATTTCCTTTCTAGAAACATCTGCCTTACCTGTTTTTTGAAACGATAATTTCTCAATATCTTAAAGCTGATTCAATTTTCAACCTTTCGCTATCACATCATTCCAAGTTTGTTTGTAAATTTGAAAATCTCATCACGTTTTCTTTCATTTTAATTAATAGTTAGTAAAATAAAATTAGTTAATTCGTTTTAGCTGCCAGTAGTTAATGATAAGTTGAGACTCAGAAAGCTCCATATTAATATTCATCAACAATTTTCTTCCAACTTTAAATTGGGCTCTAAGAACATAGTCTGTTTAGTTATGAGCCAACGAATATTTATGCAACACAAATTAATGAGATTAAATGGAAAATAAAACAAAACCAAAACACATATTTTGTTAATCTTTCACAATAAGATAAAATAATTAAAAACATTGACTAACAGGTTAGAATGAGGCTGAGCCTTCCATAACGTAGAAACTTTTTTTAATGCTACCCCGGCATTAGAAAATGCCGGGGTGGCATTCAGGGAAAGGTGGCAGGAGTTGCAAAATTTATTTTCATGTTAGGTTTGGTTTATTTTGTATGTACACATGCAGCATGTGCTAGCGCAGACTTACGTGTGG